>OW052222.1:142360702-142960702 GCA_932526605.1 Nephrotoma flavescens
GACTGGTTGTTGTTTCGGCCCAACTTAAACGGATTATTGTTCAAAATTAAATAACCTTTCATAATTGGTACAATATTCTATGATTTGAAACAAAAAAAAATTTGGTTTCAAATAAAAGTGCATTTGTCCGGGTAAAAAAACAGCCGATTTCAATCGACGATTACACGAAAACTGGTTGTTGTTTCGGCCCAACTTAAACGGATTATTGTTCAAAATTAAATAACCTTTCATAATTGGTACAATATTCTATGATTTGAAACAAAAAAATTTTAGTTTCAAATAAAAGTGCATTTGTCCGGGTAAAAAAACAGCCGATTTCAATCGACGATTACACGAAAACTGGTTGTTGTTTCGGCCCAACTTAAACGGATTATTGTTCAAAATTAAATAACCTTTCATAATTGGTACAATATTCTATGATTTGAAACAAAAAAAATTTTAGTTTCAAATAAAAGTGCATTTGTCCGGGTAAAAAAACAGCCGATTTCAATCGACGATTACACGAAAACTGGTTGTTGTTTCGGCCCAATTTAAACGGATTATTGTTCAAAATTCAATAACCTTTCATAATTGGTACAATATTCTATGATTTGAAACAAAAAAAATTTTAGTTTCAAATAAAAGTGCATTTGTCCGGGTAAAAAAACAGCCGGTTTCAATCGACAATTACACGAAAACTGGTTGTTGTTTCGGCCCAATTTAAACGGATTATTATTCAAAATTAAATAACCTTTCATAATTGGTACAATATTCTATGATTTGAAACAAAAAAAATTTTGGTTTCAAATAAAAGTGCATTTGTCCGGGTAAAAAAACAGCCGATTTCAATCGACGATTACACGAAAACTGGTTGTTGTTTCGGCCCAATTTAAACGGATTATTGTTCAAAATTAAATAACCTTTCATAATTGGTACAATATTCTATGATTTGAAACAAAAAAAATTTTGGTTTCAAATAAAAGTGCATTTGTCCGGGTAAAAAAACAACCGATTTCAATCGACGATTACACGAAAACTGGTTGTTGTTTCGGCCCAATTTAAACGGATTATTGTTCAAAATTAAATAACCTTTCATAATTGGTACAATATTCTATGATTTGAAACAAAAACAATTTTGGTTTCAAATAAAAGTGCATTTGTCCGGGTAAAAAAACAGTCGATTTCAATCGACGATTACACGAAAACTGGTTGTTGTTTCGGCCCAATTTAAACGGATTATTGTTCAAAATTAAATAACCTTTCATAATTGGTACAATATTCTATGATTTGAAACAAAAAAAATTTTGGTTTCAAATAAAAGTGCATTTGTCCGGGTAAAAAAACAACCGATTTCAATCGACGATTACACGAAAACTGGTTGTTGTTTCGGCCCAATTTAAACGGATTATTGTTCAAAATTAAATAACCTTTCATAATTGGTACAATATTCTATGATTTGAAACAAAAACAATTTTGGTTTCAAATAAAAGTGCATTTGTCCGGGTAAAAAAACAGTCGATTTCAATCGACGATTACACGAAAACTGGTTGTTGTTTCGGCCCAATTTAAACGGATTATTGTTCAAAATTAAATAACCTTTCATAATTGGTACAATATTCTATGATTTGAAACAAAAAAAATTTTGGTTTCAAATAAAAGTGCATTTGTCCGGGTAAAAAAACAGCCGATTTCAATCGACGATTACACGAAAACTGGTTGTTGTTTCGGCCCAATTTAAACGGATTATTGTTCAAAATTAAATAACCTTTCATAATTGGTACAATATTCTATGATTTGAAACAAAAAAAATTTTGGTTTCAAATAAAAGTGCATTTGTCCGGGTAAAAAAACAGCCGATTTCAATCGACGATTACACGAAAACTGGTTGTTGTTTCGGCCCAATTTAAACGGATTATTGTTCAAAATTAAATAACCTTTCATAATTGGTACAATATTCTATGATTTGAAACAAAAAAAATTTTAGTTTCAAATAAAAGTGCATTTGTCCGGGTAAAAAAACAGCCGGTTTCAATCGACGATTACACGAAGACTGGTTGTTGTTTCGGCCCAACTTAAACGGATTATTGTTCAAAATTAAATAACCTTTCATAATTGGTACAATATTCTATGATTTGAAACAAAAAAAATTTTGGTTTCAAATAAAAGTGCATTTGTCCGGGTAAAAAAACAGTCGATTTCAATCGACGATTACACGAAAACTGGTTGTTGTTTCGGCCCAATTTAAACGGATTATTGTTCAAAATTAAATAACCTTTCATAATTGGTACAATATTCTATGATTTGAAACAAAAAAAATTTTAGTTTCAAATAAAAGTGCATTTGTCCGGGTAAAAAAACAGCCGGTTTCAATCGACGATTACACGAAGACTGGTTGTTGTTTCGGCCCAACTTAAACGGATTATTGTTCAAAATTAAATAACCTTTCATAATTATTAATTGGTACAATATTCTATGATTTGAAACAAAAAAAATTTTGGTTTCAAATAAAAGTGCATTTGTCCGGGTAAAAAAACAGCCGATTTCAATCGACGATTACACGAAAACTGGTTGTTGTTTCGGCCCAATTTAAACGGATTATTGTTCAAAATTAAATAACCTTTCATAATTGGTACAATATTCTATGATTTGAAACAAAAACAATTTTGGTTTCAAATAAAAGTGCATTTGTCCGGGTAAAAAAACAGTCGATTTCAATCGACGATTACACGAAAACTGGTTGTTGTTTCGGCCCAATTTAAACGGATTATTGTTCAAAATTAAATAACCTTTCATAATTGGTACAATATTCTATGATTTGAAACAAAAAAAATTTTGGTTTCAAATAAAAAAGCATTTGTCCGGGTAAAAAAACAACCGATTTCAATCGACGATTACACGAAAACTGGTTGTTGTTTCGGCCCAATTTAAACGGATTATTGTTCAAAATTAAATAACCTTTCATAATTGGTACAATATTCTATGATTTGAAACAAAAAAATTTTAGTTTCAAATAAAAGTGCATTTGTCCGGGTAAAAAAACAGCCGGTTTCAATCGACGATTACACGAAGACTGGTTGTTGTTTCGGCCCAACTTAAACGGATTATTGTTCAAAATTAAATAACCTTTCATAATTATTAATTGGTACAATATTCTATGATTTGAAACAAAAAAAATTTTGGTTTCAAATAAAAGTGCATTTGTCCGGGTAAAAAAACAGCCGATTTCAATCGACGATTACACGAAAACTGGTTGTTGTTTCGGCCCAATTTAAACGGATTATTGTTCAAAATTAAATAACCTTTCATAATTGGTACAATATTCTATGATTTGAAACAAAAAAAATTTTGGTTTCAAATAAAAGTGCATTTGTCCGGGTAAAAAAACAACCGATTTCAATCGACGATTACACGAAAACTGGTTGTTGTTTCGGCCCAATTTAAACGGATTATTGTTCAAAATTAAATAACCTTTCATAATTGGTACAATATTCTATGATTTGAAACAAAAAAAATTTTGGTTTCAAATAAAAGTGCATTTGTCCGGGTAAAAAAACAGCCGATTTCAATCGACGATTACACGAAAACTGGTTGTTGTTTCGGCCCAATTTAAACGGATTATTGTTCAAAATTCAATAACCTTTCATAATTGGTACAATATTCTATGATTTGAAACAAAAAAAATTTTGGTTTCAAATAAAAGTGCATTTGTCCGGGTAAAAAAACAGTCGATTTCAATCGACGATTACACGAAAACTGGTTGTTGTTTCGGCCCAATTTAAACGGATTATTGTTCAAAATTAAATAACCTTTCATAATTGGTACAATATTCTATGATTTGAAACAAAAAAAATTTTAGTTTCAAATAAAAGTGCATTTGTCCGGGTAAAAAAACAGCCGGTTTCAATCGACGATTACACGAAGACTGGTTGTTGTTTCGGCCCAACTTAAACGGATTATTGTTCAAAATTAAATAACCTTTCATAATTATTAATTGGTACAATATTCTATGATTTGAAACAAAAAAAATTTTGGTTTCAAATAAAAGTGCATTTGTCCGGGTAAAAAAACAGCCGATTTCAATCGACGATTACACGAAAACTGGTTGTTGTTTCGGCCCAATTTAAACGGATTATTGTTCAAAATTAAATAACCTTTCATAATTGGTACAATATTCTATGATTTGAAACAAAAAAAATTTTGGTTTCAAATAAAAGTGCATTTGTCCGGGTAAAAAAACAACCGATTTCAATCGACGATTACACGAAAACTGGTTGTTGTTTCGGCCCAATTTAAACGGATTATTGTTCAAAATTAAATAACCTTTCATAATTGGTACAATATTCTATGATTTGAAACAAAAACAATTTTGGTTTCAAATAAAAGTGCATTTGTCCGGGTAAAAAAACAGTCGATTTCAATCGACGATTACACGAAAACTGGTTGTTGTTTCGGCCCAATTTAAACGGATTATTGTTCAAAATTAAATAACCTTTCATAATTGGTACAATATTCTATGATTTGAAACAAAAAAAATTTTGGTTTCAAATAAAAGTGCATTTGTCCGGGTAAAAAAACAACCGATTTCAATCGACGATTACACGAAAACTGGTTGTTGTTTCGGCCCAATTTAAACGGATTATTGTTCAAAATTAAATAACCTTTCATAATTGGTACAATATTCTATGATTTGAAACGAAAACAATTTTGGTTTCAAATAAAAGTGCATTTGTCCGGGTAAAAAAACAGTCGATTTCAATCGACGATTACACGAAAACTGGTTGTTGTTTCGGCCCAATTTAAACGGATTATTGTTCAAAATTAAATAACCTTTCATAATTGGTACAATATTCTATGATTTGAAACAAAAAAAATTTTAGTTTCAAATAAAAGTGCATTTGTCCGGGTAAAAAAACAGCCGGTTTCAATCGACGATTACACGAAGACTGGTTGTTGTTTCGGCCCAACTTAAACGGATTATTGTTCAAAATTAAATAACCTTTCATAATTATTAATTGGTACAATATTCTATGATTTGAAACAAAAAAAATTTTGGTTTCAAATAAAAGTGCATTTGTCCGGGTAAAAAAACAGCCGATTTCAATCGACGATTACACGAAAACTGGTTGTTGTTTCGGCCCAATTTAAACGGATTATTGTTCAAAATTAAATAACCTTTCATAATTGGTACAATATTCTATGATTTGAAACAAAAAAAATTTTGGTTTCAAATAAAAGTGCATTTGTCCGGGTAAAAAAACAACCGATTTCAATCGACGATTACACGAAAACTGGTTGTTGTTTCGGCCCAATTTAAACGGATTATTGTTCAAAATTAAATAACCTTTCATAATTGGTACAATATTCTATGATTTGAAACAAAAACAATTTTGGTTTCAAATAAAAGTGCATTTGTCCGGGTAAAAAAACAGTCGATTTCAATCGACGATTACACGAAAACTGGTTGTTGTTTCGGCCCAATTTAAACGGATTATTGTTCAAAATTAAATAACCTTTCATAATTGGTACAATATTCTATGATTTGAAACAAAAAAAATTTTGGTTTCAAATAAAAAAGCATTTGTCCGGGTAAAAAAACAACCGATTTCAATCGACGATTACACGAAAACTGGTTGTTGTTTCGGCCCAATTTAAACGGATTATTGTTCAAAATTAAATAACCTTTCATAATTGGTACAATATTCTATGATTTGAAACAAAAAAATTTTAGTTTCAAATAAAAGTGCATTTGTCCGGGTAAAAAAACAGCCGATTTCAATCGACGATTACACGAAAACTGGTTGTTGTTTCGGCCCAATTTAAACGGATTATTGTTCAAAATTAAATAACCTTTCATAATTGGTACAATATTCTATGATTTGAAACAAAAAAAATTTTGGTTTCAAATAAAAGTGCATTTGTCCGGGTAAAAAAACAACCGATTTCAATCGACGATTACACGAAAACTGGTTGTTGTTTCGGCCCAATTTAAACGGATTATTGTTCAAAATTAAATAACCTTTCATAATTGGTACAATATTCTATGATTTGAAACAAAAAAAATTTTGGTTTCAAATAAAAGTGCATTTGTCCGGGTAAAAAAACAGCCGATTTCAATCGACGATTACACGAAAACTGGTTGTTGTTTCGGCCCAATTTAAACGGATTATTGTTCAAAATTAAATAACCTTTCATAATTGGTACAATATTCTATGATTTGAAACAAAAAAAATTTTGGTTTCAAATAAAAGTGCATTTGTCCGGGTAAAAAAACAGCCGATTTCAATCGACGATTACACGAAAACTGGTTGTTGTTTCGGCCCAATTTAAACGGATTATTGTTCAAAATTAAATAACCTTTCATAATTGGTACAATATTCTATGATTTGAAACAAAAAAAATTTTGGTTTCAAATAAAAGTGCATTTGTCCGGGTAAAAAAACAGCCGATTTCAATCGACGATTACACGAAAACTGGTTGTTGTTTCGGCCCAATTTAAACGGATTATTGTTCAAAATTAAATAACCTTTCATAATTGGTACAATATTCTATGATTTGAAACAAAAAAATTTTGGTTTCAAATAAAAGTGCATTTGTCCGGGTAAAAAAACAACCGATTTCAATCGACGATTACACGAAAACTGGTTGTTGTTTCGGCCCAATTTAGACGGATTATTGTTCAAAATTAAATAACCTTTCATAATTGGTACAATATTCTATGATTTGAAACAAAAAAAATTTTGGTTTCAAATAAAAGTGCATTTGTCCGGGTAAAAAAACAGCCGATTTCAATCGACGATTACACGAAAACTGGTTGTTGTTTCGGCCCAATTTAAACGGATTATTGTTCAAAATTAAATAACCTTTCATAATTGGTACAATATTCTATGATTTGAAACAAAAAAAATTTTGGTTTCAAATAAAAGTGCATTTGTCCGGGTAAAAAAACAGCCGATTTCAATCGACGATTACACGAAAACTGGTTGTTGTTTCGGCCCAATTTAAACGGATTATTGTTCAAAATTAAATAACCTTTCATAATTGGTACAATATTCTATGATTTGAAACAAAAAAAATTTTGGTTTCAAATAAAAGTGCATTTGTCCGGGTAAAAAAACAACCGATTTCAATCGACGATTACACGAAAACTGGTTGTTGTTTCGGCCCAATTTAAACGGATTATTGTTCAAAATTAAATAACCTTTCATAATTGGTACAATATTCTATGATTTGAAACAAAAAAAATTTTGGTTTCAAATAAAAGTGCATTTGTCCGGGTAAAAAAACAGCCGGTTTCAATCGACGATTACACGAAAACTGGTTGTTGTTTCGGCCCAATTTAAACGGATTATTGTTCAAAATTAAATAACCTTTCATAATTGGTACAATATCCTATGATTTGAAACAAAAAAAATTTTGGTTTCAAATAAAAGTGCATTTGTCCGGGTAAAAAAACAGCCGATTTCAATCGACGATTACACGAAAACTGGTTGTTGTTTCGGCCCAATTTAAACGGATTATTGTTCAAAATTAAATAACCTTTCATAATTGGTACAATATTCTATGATTTGAAACAAAAAAAATTTTGGTTTCAAATAAAAGTGCATTTGTCCGGGTAAAAAAACAGCCGATTTCAATCGACGATTACACGAAAACTGGTTGTTGTTTCGGCCCAATTTAAACGGATTATTGTTCAAAATTAAATAACCTTTCATAATTGGTACAATATTCTATGATTTGAAACAAAAAAAATTTTGGTTTCAAATAAAAGTGCATTTGTCCGGGTAAAAAAACAACCGATTTCAATCGACGATTACACGAAAACTGGTTGTTGTTTCGGCCCAATTTAAACGGATTATTGTTCAAAATTAAATAATCTTTCATAATTGGTACAATATTCTATGATATGAAACAAAAAAAATTTTGGTTTCAAATAAAAGTGCATTTGTCCGGGTAAAAAAACAACCGATTTCAATCGACGATTACACGAAAACTGGTTGTTGTTTCGGCCCAATTTAAACGGATTATTGTTCAAAATTAAATAACCTTTCATAATTGGTACAATATTCTATGATTTGAAACAAAAAAAATTTTGGTTTCAAATAAAAGTGCATTTGTCCGGGTAAAAAAACAGCCGATTTCAATCGACGATTACACGAAAACTGGTTGTTGTTTCGGCCCAATTTAAACGGATTATTGTTCAAAATTAAATAACCTTTCATAATTGGTACAATATTCTATGATTTGAAACAAAAAAAATTTTGGTTTGAAATAAAAGTGCATTTGTCCGGGTAAAAAAACAGCCGATTTCAATCGACGATTACACGAAAACTGGTTGTTGTTTCGGCCCAATTTAAACGGATTATTGTTCAAAATTAAATAACCTTTCATAATTGGTACAATATTCTATGATTTGAAACAAAAAAAATTTTGGTTTCAAATAAAAGTGCATTTGTCCGGGTAAAAAAACAGCCGATTTCAATCGACGATTACACGAAAACTGGTTGTTGTTTCGGCCCAATTTAAACGGATTATTGTTCAAAATTAAATAACCTTTCATAATTGGTACAATATTCTATGATTTGAAATAAAAAAAAATTTTGGTTTCAAATAAAAGTGCATTTGTCCGGGTAAAAAAACAACCGATTTCAATCGACGATTACACGAAAACTGGTTGTTGTTTCGGCCCAATTTAGACGGATTATTGTTCAAAATTAAATAACCTTTCATAATTGGTACAATATTCTATGATTTGAAACAAAAAAAAATTTTGGTTTCAAATAAAAGTGCATTTGTCCGGGTAAAAAAAACAACCGATTTCAATCGACGATTACACGAAAACTGGTTGTTGTTTCGGCCCAATTTAAACGGATTATTGTTCAAAATTAAATAACCTTTCATAATTGGTACAATATTCTATGATTTGAAATAAAAAAAATTTTGGTTTCAAATAAAAGTGCATTTGTCCGGGTAAAAAAACAACCGATTTCAATCGACGATTACACGAAAACTGGTTGTTGTTTCGGCCCAATTTAGACGGATTATTGTTCAAAATTAAATAACCTTTCATAATTGGTACAATATTCTATGATTTGAAATAAAAAAAAATTTTGGTTTCAAATAAAAGTGCATTTGTCCGGGTAAAAAAACAACCGATTTCAATCGACGATTACACGAAAACTGGTTGTTGTTTCGGCCCAATTTAGACGGATTATTGTTCAAAATTAAATAACCTTTCATAATTAGTACAATATTCTATGATTTGAAACAAAAAAAATTTTGGTTTCAAATAAAAGTGCATTTGTCCGGGTAAAAAAACAGCCGATTTCAATCGACGATTACACGAAAACTGGTTGTTGTTTCGGCCCAATTTAAACGGATTACTATTCAAAATTAAATAACCTTTCATAATTGGTACAATATCCTATGATTTGAAACAAAAAAAATTTTGGTTTCAAATAAAAGTGCATTTGTCCGGGTAAAAAAACAGCCGATTTCAATCGACGATTACACGAAAACTGGTTGTTGTTTCGGCCCAATTTAAACGGATTATTGTTCAAAATTAAATAACCTTTCATAATTGGTACAATATTCTATGATTTGAAACCAAAAAAAATTTTGGTTTCAAATAAAAGTGCATTTGTCCGGGTAAAAAAACAGCCGATTTCAATCGACGATTACACGAAAACTGGTTGTTGTTTCGGCCCAATTTAGACGGATTATTGTTCAAAATTAAATAACCTTTCATAATTGGTACAATATTCTATGATTTGAAATAAAAAAAATTTTGGTTTCAAATAAAAGTGCATTTGTCCGGGTAAAAAAACAACCGATTTCAATCGACGATTACACGAAAACTGGTTGTTGTTTCGGCCCAATTTAGACGGATTATTGTTCAAAATTAAATAACCTTTCATAATTAGTACAATATTCTATGATTTGAAACAAAAAAAATTTTGGTTTCAAATAAAAGTGCATTTGTCCGGGTAAAAAAACAGCCGATTTCAATCGACGATTACACGAAAACTGGTTGTTGTTTCGGCCCAATTTAAACGGATTATTGTTCAAAATTAAATAACCTTTCATAATTGGTACAATATTCTATGATTTGAAACAAAAAAAATTTTGGTTTCAAATAAAAGTGCATTTGTCCGGGTAAAAAAACAACCGATTTCAATCGACGATTACACGAAAACTGGTTGTTGTTTCGGCCCAATTTAAACGGATTATTGTTCAAAATTAAATAACCTTTCATAATTGGTACAATATTCTATGATTTGAAACAAAAACAATTTTGGTTTCAAATAAAAGTGCATTTGTCCGGGTAAAAAAACAGTCGATTTCAATCGACGATTACACGAAAACTGGTTGTTGTTTCGGCCCAATTTAAACGGATTATTGTTCAAAATTAAATAACCTTTCATAATTGGTACAATATTCTATGATTTGAAACAAAAAAAATTTTGGTTTCAAATAAAAGTGCATTTGTCCGGGTAAAAAAACAGCCGATTTCAATCGACGATTACACGAAAACTGGTTGTTGTTTCGGCCCAATTTAAACGGATTATTGTTCAAAATTAAATAACCTTTCATAATTGGTACAATATTCTATGATTTGAAACAAAAAAAATTTTGGTTTCAAATAAAAGTGCATTTGTCCGGGTAAAAAAACAGCCGATTTCAATCGACGATTACACGAAAACTGGTTGTTGTTTCGGCCCAATTTAAACGGATTATTGTTCAAAATTAAATAACCTTTCATAATTGGTACAATATTCTATGATTTGAAACAAAAACAATTTTGGTTTCAAATAAAAGTGCATTTGTCCGGGTAAAAAAACAGTCGATTTCAATCGACGATTACACGAAAACTGGTTGTTGTTTCGGCCCAATTTAAACGGATTATTGTTCAAAATTAAATAACCTTTCATAATTGGTACAATATTCTATGATTTGAAACAAAAAAAATTTTGGTTTCAAATAAAAGTGCATTTGTCCGGGTAAAAAAACAGTCGATTTCAATCGACGATTACACGAAAACTGGTTGTTGTTTCGGCCCAATTTAAACGGATTATTGTTCAAAATTAAATAACCTTTCATAATTATTAATTGGTACAATATTCTATGATTTGAAACAAAAAAAATTTTGGTTTCAAATAAAAGTGCATTTGTCCGGGTAAAAAAACAGCCGATTTCAATCGACGATTACACGAAAACTGGTTGTTGTTTCGGCCCAATTTAAACGGATTATTGTTCAAAATTAAATAACCTTTCATAATTGGTACAATATTCTATGATTTGAAACAAAAAAAATTTTGGTTTCAAATAAAAGTGCATTTGTCCGGGTAAAAAAACAGTCGATTTCAATCGACGATTACACGAAAACTGGTTGTTGTTTCGGCCCAATTTAAACGGATTATTGTTCAAAATTAAATAACCTTTCATAATTGGTACAATATTCTATGATTTGAAACAAAAAAAATTTTGGTTTCAAATAAAAAAGCATTTGTCCGGGTAAAAAAACAACCGATTTCAATCGACGATTACACGAAAACTGGTTGTTGTTTCGGCCCAATTTAAACGGATTATTGTTCAAAATTAAATAACCTTTCATAATTGGTACAATATTCTATGATTTGAAACAAAAAAATTTTGGTTTCAAATAAAAGTGCATTTGTCCGGGTAAAAAAACAGTCGATTTCAATCGACGATTACACGAAAACTGGTTGTTGTTTCGGCCCAATTTAAACGGATTATTGTTCAAAATTAAATAACCTTTCATAATTATTAATTGGTACAATATTCTATGATTTGAAACAAAAAAAATTTTGGTTTCAAATAAAAGTGCATTTGTCCGGGTAAAAAAACAGCCGATTTCAATCGACGATTACACGAAAACTGGTTGTTGTTTCGGCCCAATTTAAACGGATTATTGTTCAAAATTAAATAACCTTTCATAATTGGTACAATATTCTATGATTTGAAACAAAAAAAATTTTGGTTTCAAATAAAAGTGCATTTGTCCGGGTAAAAAAACAGTCGATTTCAATCGACGATTACACGAAAACTGGTTGTTGTTTCGGCCCAATTTAAACGGATTATTGTTCAAAATTAAATAACCTTTCATAATTGGTACAATATTCTATGATTTGAAACAAAAAAAATTTTGGTTTCAAATAAAAAAGCATTTGTCCGGGTAAAAAAACAACCGATTTCAATCGACGATTACACGAAAACTGGTTGTTGTTTCGGCCCAATTTAAACGGATTATTGTTCAAAATTAAATAACCTTTCATAATTGGTACAATATTCTATGATTTGAAACAAAAAAATTTTGGTTTCAAATAAAAGTGCATTTGTCCGGGTAAAAAAACAGCCGATTTCAATCGACGATTACACGAAAACTGGTTGTTGTTTCGGCCCAATTTAAACGGATTATTGTTCAAAATTAAATAACCTTTCATAATTGGTACAATATTCTATGATTTGAAACAAAAAAAATTTTGGTTTCAAATAAAAGTGCATTTGTCCGGGTAAAAAAACAGCCGATTTCAATCGACGATTACACGAAAACTGGTTGTTGTTTCGGCCCAATTTAAACGGATTATTGTTCAAAATTAAATAACCTTTCATAATTGGTACAATATTCTATGATTTGAAACAAAAAAAATTTTGGTTTCAAATAAAAGTGCATTTGTCCGGGTAAAAAAACAGCCGATTTCAATCGACGATTACACGAAAACTGGTTGTTGTTTCGGCCCAATTTAAACGGATTATTGTTCAAAATTAAATAACCTTTCATAATTGGTACAATATTCTATGATTTGAAACCAAAAAAAATTTTGGTTTCAAATAAAAGTGCATTTGTCCGGGTAAAAAAACAGCCGATTTCAATCGACGATTACACGAAAACTGGTTGTTGTTTCGGCCCAATTTAGACGGATTATTGTTCAAAATTAAATAACCTTTCATAATTGGTACAATATTCTATGATTTGAAATAAAAAAAATTTTGGTTTCAAATAAAAGTGCATTTGTCCGGGTAAAAAAACAACCGATTTCAATCGACGATTACACGAAAACTGGTTGTTGTTTCGGCCCAATTTAGACGGATTATTGTTCAAAATTAAATAACCTTTCATAATTAGTACAATATTCTATGATTTGAAACAAAAAAAATTTTGGTTTCAAATAAAAGTGCATTTGTCCGGGTAAAAAAACAGCCGATTTCAATCGACGATTACACGAAAACTGGTTGTTGTTTCGGCCCAATTTAAACGGATTATTGTTCAAAATTAAATAACCTTTCATAATTGGTACAATATTCTATGATTTGAAACAAAAAAAATTTTGGTTTCAAATAAAAGTGCATTTGTCCGGGTAAAAAAACAACCGATTTCAATCGACGATTACACGAAAACTGGTTGTTGTTTCGGCCCAATTTAAACGGATTATTGTTCAAAATTAAATAACCTTTCATAATTGGTACAATATTCTATGATTTGAAACAAAAACAATTTTGGTTTCAAATAAAAGTGCATTTGTCCGGGTAAAAAAACAGTCGATTTCAATCGACGATTACACGAAAACTGGTTGTTGTTTCGGCCCAATTTAAACGGATTATTGTTCAAAATTAAATAACCTTTCATAATTGGTACAATATTCTATGATTTGAAACAAAAAAAATTTTGGTTTCAAATAAAAGTGCATTTGTCCGGGTAAAAAAACAGCCGATTTCAATCGACGATTACACGAAAACTGGTTGTTGTTTCGGCCCAATTTAAACGGATTATTGTTCAAAATTAAATAACCTTTCATAATTGGTACAATATTCTATGATTTGAAACAAAAAAAATTTTGGTTTCAAATAAAAGTGCATTTGTCCGGGTAAAAAAACAGCCGATTTCAATCGACGATTACACGAAAACTGGTTGTTGTTTCGGCCCAATTTAAACGGATTATTGTTCAAAATTAAATAACCTTTCATAATTGGTACAATATTCTATGATTTGAAACAAAAACAATTTTGGTTTCAAATAAAAGTGCATTTGTCCGGGTAAAAAAACAGTCGATTTCAATCGACGATTACACGAAAACTGGTTGTTGTTTCGGCCCAATTTAAACGGATTATTGTTCAAAATTAAATAACCTTTCATAATTGGTACAATATTCTATGATTTGAAACAAAAAAAATTTTGGTTTCAAATAAAAGTGCATTTGTCCGGGTAAAAAAACAACCGATTTCAATCGACGATTACACGAAAACTGGTTGTTGTTTCGGCCCAATTTAAACGGATTATTGTTCAAAATTAAATAACCTTTCATAATTGGTACAATATTCTATGATTTGAAACGAAAACAATTTTGGTTTCAAATAAAAGTGCATTTGTCCGGGTAAAAAAACAGTCGATTTCAATCGACGATTACACGAAAACTGGTTGTTGTTTCGGCCCAATTTAAACGGATTATTGTTCAAAATTCAATAACCTTTCATAATTGGTACAATATTCTACGATTTGAAACAAAAAAAATTTTAGTTTCAAATAAAAGTGCATTTGTCCGGGTAAAAAAACAGCCGGTTTCAATCGACGATTACACGAAGACTGGTTGTTGTTTCGGCCCAACTTAAACGGATTATTGTTCAAAATTAAATAACCTTTCATAATTATTAATTGGTACAATATTCTATGATTTGAAACAAAAAAAATTTTGGTTTCAAATAAAAGTGCATTTGTCCGGGTAAAAAAACAGCCGATTTCAATCGACGATTACACGAAAACTGGTTGTTGTTTCGGCCCAATTTAAACGGATTATTGTTCAAAATTAAATAACCTTTCATAATTGGTACAATATTCTATGATTTGAAACAAAAAAAATTTTGGTTTCAAATAAAAGTGCATTTGTCCGGGTAAAAAAACAGTCGATTTCAATCGACGATTACACGAAAACTGGTTGTTGTTTCGGCCCAATTTAAACGGATTATTGTTCAAAATTAAATAACCTTTCATAATTGGTACAATATTCTATGATTTGAAACAAAAAAAATTTTGGTTTCAAATAAAAAAGCATTTGTCCGGGTAAAAAAACAACCGATTTCAATCGACGATTACACGAAAACTGGTTGTTGTTTCGGCCCAATTTAAACGGATTATTGTTCAAAATTAAATAACCTTTCATAATTGGTACAATATTCTATGATTTGAAACAAAAAAATTTTGGTTTCAAATAAAAGTGCATTTGTCCGGGTAAAAAAACAGCCGATTTCAATCGACGATTACACGAAAACTGGTTGTTGTTTCGGCCCAATTTAAACGGATTATTGTTCAAAATTAAATAACCTTTCATAATTGGTACAATATTCTATGATTTGAAACAAAAAAAATTTTGGTTTCAAATAAAAGTGCATTTGTCCGGGTAAAAAAACAACCGATTTCAATCGACGATTACACGAAAACTGGTTGTTGTTTCGGCCCAATTTAAACGGATTATTGTTCAAAATTAAATAACCTTTCATAATTGGTACAATATTCTATGATTTGAAACAAAAAAAATTTTGGTTTCAAATAAAAGTGCATTTGTCCGGGTAAAAAAACAGCCGATTTCAATCGACGATTACACGAAAACTGGTTGTTGTTTCGGCCCAATTTAAACGGATTATTGTTCAAAATTAAATAACCTTTCATAATTGGTACAATATTCTATGATTTGAAACAAAAAAAATTTTGGTTTCAAATAAAAGTGCATTTGTCCGGGTAAAAAAACAGCCGATTTCAATCGACGATTACACGAAAACTGGTTGTTGTTTCGGCCCAATTTAAACGGATTATTGTTCAAAATTAAATAACCTTTCATAATTGGTACAATATTCTATGATTTGAAACAAAAAAAATTTTGGTTTCAAATAAAAGTGCATTTGTCCGGGTAAAAAAACAGCCGATTTCAATCGACGATTACACGAAAACTGGTTGTTGTTTCGGCCCAATTTAAACGGATTATTGTTCAAAATTAAATAACCTTTCATAATTGGTACAATATTCTATGATTTGAAACAAAAAAATTTTGGTTTCAAATAAAAGTGCATTTGTCCGGGTAAAAAAACAACCGATTTCAATCGACGATTACACGAAAACTGGTTGTTGTTTCGGCCCAATTTAGACGGATTATTGTTCAAAATTAAATAACCTTTCATAATTGGTACAATATTCTATGATTTGAAACAAAAAAAATTTTGGTTTCAAATAAAAGTGCATTTGTCCGGGTAAAAAAACAGCCGATTTCAATCGACGATTACACGAAAACTGGTTGTTGTTTCGGCCCAATTTAAACGGATTATTGTTCAAAATTAAATAACCTTTCATAATTGGTACAATATTCTATGATTTGAAACAAAAAAAATTTTGGTTTCAAATAAAAGTGCATTTGTCCGGGTAAAAAAACAGCCGATTTCAATCGACGATTACACGAAAACTGGTTGTTGTTTCGGCCCAATTTAAACGGATTATTGTTCAAAATTAAATAACCTTTCATAATTGGTACAATATTCTATGATTTGAAACAAAAAAAATTTTGGTTTCAAATAAAAGTGCATTTGTCCGGGTAAAAAAACAACCGATTTCAATCGACGATTACACGAAAACTGGTTGTTGTTTCGGCCCAATTTAAACGGATTATTGTTCAAAATTAAATAACCTTTCATAATTGGTACAATATTCTATGATTTGAAACAAAAAAAATTTTGGTTTCAAATAAAAGTGCATTTGTCCGGGTAAAAAAACAGCCGGTTTCAATCGACGATTACACGAAAACTGGTTGTTGTTTCGGCCCAATTTAAACGGATTATTGTTCAAAATTAAATAACCTTTCATAATTGGTACAATATCCTATGATTTGAAACAAAAAAAATTTTGGTTTCAAATAAAAGTGCATTTGTCCGGGTAAAAAAACAGCCGATTTCAATCGACGATTACACGAAAACTGGTTGTTGTTTCGGCCCAATTTAAACGGATTATTGCTCAAAATTAAATAACCTTTCATAATTGGTACAATATTCTATGATTTGAAACAAAAAAAATTTTGGTTTCAAATAAAAGTGCATTTGTCCGGGTAAAAAAACAGCCGATTTCAATCGACGATTACACGAAAACTGGTTGTTGTTTCGGCCCAATTTAAACGGATTATTGTTCAAAATTAAATAACCTTTCATAATTGGTACAATATTCTATGATTTGAAACAAAAAAAATTTTGGTTTCAAATAAAAGTGCATTTGTCCGGGTAAAAAAACAACCGATTTCAATCGACGATTACACGAAAACTGGTTGTTGTTTCGGCCCAATTTAAACGGATTATTGTTCAAAATTAAATAACCTTTCATAATTGGTACAATATTCTATGATTTGAAACAAAAAAAATTTTGGTTTCAAATAAAAGTGCATTTGTCCGGGTAAAAAAACAACCGATTTCAATCGACGATTACACGAAAACTGGTTGTTGTTTCGGCCCAATTTAAACGGATTATTGTTCAAAATTAAATAACCTTTCATAATTGGTACAATATTCTATGATTTGAAACAAAAAAAATTTTGGTTTCAAATAAAAGTGCATTTGTCCGGGTAAAAAAACAGCCGATTTCAATCGACGATTACACGAAAACTGGTTGTTGTTTCGGCCCAATTTAAACGGATTATTGTTCAAAATTAAATAACCTTTCATAATTGGTACAATATTCTATGATTTGAAACAAAAAAAATTTTGGTTTGAAATAAAAGTGCATTTGTCCGGGTAAAAAACAGCCGATTTCAATCGACGATTACACGAAAACTGGTTGTTGTTTCGGCCCAATTTAAACGGATTATTGTTCAAAATTAAATAACCTTTCATAATTGGTACAATTTTCTATGATTTGAAACAAAAAAAATTTTGGTTTCAAATAAAAGTGCATTTGTCCGGGTAAAAAAACAGCCGATTTCAATCGACGATTACACGAAAACTGATTGTTGTTTCGGCCCAATTTAAACGGATTATTGTTCAAAATTAAATAACCTTTCATAATTGGTACAATATTCTATGATTTGAAACAAAAAAAATTTTGGTTTCAAATAAAAGTGCATTTGTCCGGGTAAAAAAACAACCGATTTCAATCGACGATTACACGAAAACTGGTTGTTGTTTCGGCCCAATTTAAACGGATTATTGTTCAAAATTAAATAACCTTTCATAATTGGTACAATATTCTATGATTTGAAAT
Organism: Nephrotoma flavescens; assembly: GCA_932526605.1. Lineage (NCBI taxonomy): Eukaryota > Metazoa > Arthropoda > Insecta > Diptera > Tipulidae > Nephrotoma > Nephrotoma flavescens. The sequence continues at coordinate 142,378,923 of OW052222.1, forward strand.
AAAAAAAATTTTGGTTTCAAATAAAAGTGCATTTGTCCGGGTAAAAAAACAACCGATTTCAATCGACGATTACACGAAAACTGGTTGTTGTTTCGGCCCAATTTAGACGGATTATTGTTCAAAATTAAATAACCTTTCATAATTAGTACAATATTCTATGATTTGAAACAAAAAAAATTTTGGTTTCAAATAAAAGTGCATTTGTCCGGGTAAAAAAACAGCCGATTTCAATCGACGATTACACGAAAACTGGTTGTTGTTTCGGCCCAATTTAAACGGATTATTGTTCAAAATTAAATAACCTTTCATAATTGGTACAATATTCTATGATTTGAAACAAAAAAAATTTTGGTTTCAAATAAAAGTGCATTTGTCCGGGTAAAAAAACAGCCGATTTCAATCGACGATTACACGAAAACTGGTTGTTGTTTCGGCCCAATTTAAACGGATTATTGTTCAAAATTAAATAATCTTTCATAATTGGTACAATATTCTATGATTTGAAACAAAAAAAATTTTGGTTTCAAATAAAAGTGCATTTGTCCGGGTAAAAAAACAACCGATTTCAATCGACGATTACACGAAAACTGGTTGTTGTTTCGGCCCAATTTAAACGGATTATTGTTCAAAATTAAATAACCTTTCATAATTGGTACAATATTCTATGATTTGAAACAAAAAAAATTTTGGTTTCAAATAAAAGTGCATTTGTCCGGGTAAAAAAACAACCGATTTCAATCGACGATTACACGAAAACTGGTTGTTGTTTCGGCCCAATTTAAACGGATTATTGTTCAAAATTAAATAACCTTTCATAATTGGTACAATATTCTATGATTTGAAACAAAAAAAATTTTGGTTTCAAATAAAAGTGCATTTGTCCGGGTAAAAAAACAGCCGATTTCAATCGACGATTACACGAAAACTGGTTGTTGTTTCGGCCCAATTTAAACGGATTATTGTTCAAAATTAAATAACCTTTCATAATTGGTACAATATTCTATGATTTGAAACAAAAAAAATTTTGGTTTCAAATAAAAGTGCATTTGTCCGGGTAAAAAAACAACCGAATTCAATCGACGATTACACGAAAACTGGTTGTTGTTTCGGCCCAATTTAAACGGATTATTGTTCAAAATTAAATAATCTTTCATAATTGGTACAATATTCTATGATTTGAAACAAAAAAAATTTTGGTTTCAAATAAAAGTGCATTTGTCCGGGTAAAAAAACAGCCGATTTCAATCGACGATTACACGAAAACTGGTTGTTGTTTCGGCCCAATTTAAACGGATTATTGTTCAAAATTAAATAACCTTTCATAATTGGTACAATATTCTATGATTTGAAACAAAAAAAATTTTGGTTTCAAATAAAAGTGCATTTGTCCGGGTAAAAAAACAACCGAATTCAATCGACGATTACACGAAAACTGGTTCTTGTTTCGGCCCAATTTAAACGGATTATTGTTCAAAATTAAATAATCTTTCATAATTGGTACAATATTCTATGATTTGAAACAAAAAAAATTTTGGTTTCAAATAAAAGTGCATTTGTCCGGGTAAAAAAACAGCCGATTTCAATCGACGATTACACGAAAACTGGTTGTTGTTTCGGCCCAATTTAAACGGATTATTGTTCAAAATTAAATAACCTTTCATAATTGGTACAATATTCTATGATTTGAAACAAAAAAAATTTTGGTTTCAAATAAAAGTGCATTTGTCCGGGTAAAAAAACAACCGATTTCAATCGACGATTACACGAAAACTGGTTGTTGTTTCGGCCCAATTTAAACGGATTATTGTTCAAAATTAAATAACCTTTCATAATTGGTACAATATTCTATGATTTGAAACAAAAAAAATTTTGGTTTCAAATAAAAGTGCATTTGTCCGGGTAAAAAAACAGCCGATTTCAATCGACGATTACACGAAAACTGGTTGTTGTTTCGGCCCAATTTAAACGGATTATTGTTCAAAATTAAATAACCTTTCATAATTGGTACAATATTCTATGATTTGAAACAAAAAAAATTTTGGTTTCAAATAAAAGTGCATTTGTCCGGGTAAAAAAACAACCGATTTCAATCGACGATTACACGAAAACTGGTTGTTGTTTCGGCCCAATTTAAACGGATTATTGTTCAAAATTAAATAACCTTTCATAATTGGTACAATATTCTATGATTTGAAACAAAAAAAATTTTGGTTTCAAATAAAAGTGCATTTGTCCGGGTAAAAAAACAGCCGATTTCAATCGACGATTACACGAAAACTGGTTGTTGTTTCGGCCCAATTTAAACGGATTATTGTTCAAAATTAAATAACCTTTCATAATTGGTACAATATTCTATGATTTGAAACAAATTTTGGTTTCAAATAAAAGTGCATTTGTCCGGGTAAAAAAACAGCCGATTTCAATCGACGATTACACGAAAACTGATTGTTTTTTCGGCCCAATTTAAACGGATTATTGTTCAAAATTAAATAACCTTTCATAATTGGTACAATATTCTATGATTTGAAACAAAAAAAATTTTGGTTTCAAATAAAAGTGCATTTGTCCGGGTAAAAAACAACCGATTTCAATCGACGATTACACGAAAACTGGTTGTTGTTTCGGCCCAATTTAAACGGATTATTGTTCAAAATTAAATAACCTTTCATAATTGGTACAATATTCTATGATTTGAAACAAAAAAAATTTTGGTTTCAAATAAAAGTGCATTTGTCCGGGTAAAAAAACAGCCGATTTCAATCGACGATTACACGAAAACTGGTTGTTGTTTCGGCCCAATTTAAACGGATTATTGTTCAAAATTAAATAACCTTTCATAATTGGTACAATTTTCTATGATTTGAAACAAAAAAAATGTTGGTTTCAAATAAAAGTGCATTTGTCCGGGTAAAAAAACAACCGATTTCAATCGACGATTACACGCAAACTGATTGTTGTTTCGGACCAATTTAAACGGATTATTATTCAAAAATAATAACCTTTCATAATTGGTACAATATTCTATGATTTGAAACAAAAAAAATTTTGGTTTCAAATAAAAGTGCATTTGTCCGTGTAAAAAAACAGCCGATTTCAATCGACGATTACACGAAAACTGATTGTTGTTTCGGCCCAATTTAAACGGATTATTGTTCAAAATTAAATAACCTTTCATAATTGGTACAATATTCTATGATTTGAAACAAAAAAAATTTTGGTTTCAAATAAAAGTGCATTTGTCCGGGTAAAAAAACAGCCGATTTCAATCGACGATTACACGAAAACTGATTGTTGTTTCGGCCCAATTTAAACGGATTATTGTTCAAAATTAAATAACCTTTCATAATTGGTGCAATATTCTATGATTTGAAACAAAAAAAATTTTGGTTTCAAATAAAAGTGCATTTGTCCGGGTAAAAAAACAGCCGATTTCAATCGACGATTACACGAAAACTGGTTGTTGTTTCGGCCCAATTTAAACGGATTATTGTTCAAAATTAAATAACCTTTCATAATTGGTACAATATTCTATGATTTGAAACAAAAAAAATTTTGGTTTCAAATAAAAGTGCATTTGTCCGGGTAAAAAAACAGCCGATTTCAATCGACGATTACACGAAAACTGATTGTTTTTTCGGCCCAATTTAAACGGATTATTGTTCAAAATTAAATAACCTTTCATAATTGGTACAATTTTCTATGATTTGAAACAAAAAAAATTTTGGTTTCAAATAAAAGTGAATTTGTCCGGGTAAAAAAATAGCCGATTTCAATCGACGATTACACGAAAACTGGTTGTGGTTTCGGCCCAATTTAAACGGATTATTGTTCAAAATTAAATAACCTTTCATAATTGGTACAATATTCTATGATTTGAAACAAAAAAAATTTTGGTTTCAAATAAAAGTGCATTTGTCCGGGTAAAAAAACAGCCGATTTCAATCGACGATTACACGAAAACTGGTTGTTGTTTCGGCCCAATTTAAACGGATTATTGTTCAAAATTAAATAACCTTTCATAATTGGTACAATATTCTATGATTTGAAACAAAAAAAATTTTGGTTTCAAATAAAAGTGCATTTGTCCGGGTAAAAAAACAGCCGATTTCAATCGACGATTACACGAAAACTGATTGTTTTTTCGGCCCATTTTAAACGGATTATTGTTCAAAATTAAATAACCTTTCATAATTGGTACAATTTTCTATGATTTGAAACAAAAAAAATTTTGGTTTCAAATAAAAGTGCATTTGTCCGGGTAAAAAAATAGCCGATTTCAATCGACGATTACACGAAAACTGGTTGTGGTTTCGGCCCAATTTAAACGGATTATTGTTCAAAATTAAATAACCTTTCATAATTGGTACAATTTTCTATGATTTGAAACAAAAAAAATTTTGGTTTCAAATAAAAGTGCATTTGTCCGGGTAAAAAAACAGCCGATTTCAATCGACGATTACACGAAAACTGATTGTTGTTTCGGCCCAATTTAAACGGATTATTGTTCAAAATTAAATAACCTTTCATAATTGGTACAATTTTCTATGATTTGAAACAAAAAAAATTTTGGTTTCAAATAAAAGTGCATTTGTCCGGGTAAAAAAACAGCCGATTTCAATCGACGATTACACGAAAACTGATTGTTGTTTCGGACCAATTTAAACGGATTATTATTCAAAAATAATAACCTTTCATAATTGGTACAATATTCTATGATTTGAAACAAAAAAATTTTGGTTTCAAATAAAAGTGCATTTGTCCGGGTAAAAAAACAACCGATTTCAATCGACGATTACACGAAAACTGATTGTTGTTTCGGCCCAATTTGAACGGATTATTATTCAAAATTAAATAACCTTTCATAATTGGTACAATATTCTATGATTTGAAACAAAAAAAATTTTGGTTTCAAATAAAAGTGCATTTGTCCGGGTAAAAAAACAGCCGATTTCAATCGACGATTACACGAAAACTGATTGTTGTTTCGGACCAATTTAAACGGATTATTGTTCAAAATTAAATAACCTTTCATAATTGGTACAATTTTCTATGATTTGAAACAAAAAAAATTTTGGTTTCAAATAAAAGTGCATTTGTCCGGGTAAAAAAACAGCCGATTTCAATCGACGATTACACGAAAACTGATTGTTGTTTCGGCCCAATTTAAACGGATTATTGTTCAAAATTAAATAACCTTTCATAATTGGTACAATTTTCTATGATTTGAAACAAAAAAAATTTTGGTTTCAAATAAAAGTGCATTTGTCCGGGTAAAAAAACAGCCGATTTCAATCGACGATTACACGAAAACTGATTGTTGTTTCGGACCAATTTAAACGGATTATTGTTCAAAAATAATAACCTTTCATAATTGGTACAATATTCTATGATTTGAAACAAAAAAAAATTTTGGTTTCAAATAAAAGTGCATTTGTCCGGGTAAAAAAACAGCCGATTTCAATCGACGATTACACGAAAACTGATTGTTGTTTCGGACCAATTTAAACGGATTATTATTCAAAAATAATAACCTTTCATAATTGGTACAATATTCTATGATTTGAAACAAAAACATTTTGGTTTCAAATAAAAGTGCATTTGTCCGGGTAAAAAAACAACCGATTTCAATCGCCGATTACACGAAAACTGATTGTTGTTTCGGCCCAATTTGAACGGATTATTATTCAAAATTAAATAACCTTTCATAATTGGTACAATATTCTATGATTTGAAACAAAAAAAATTTTGGTTTCAAATAAAAGTGCATTTGTCCGGGTAAAAAAACAACCGATTTCAATCGACGATTACACGAAAACTGATTGTTGTTTCGGCCCAATTTAAACGGATTATTGTTCAAAATTAAATAACCTTTCATAATTGGTACAATTTTCTATGATTTGAAACAAAAAAAATTTTGGTTTCAAATAAAAGTGCATTTGTCCGGGTAAAAAAACAGCCGATTTCAATCGACGATTACACGAAAACTGATTGTTGTTTCGGACCAATTTAAACGGATTATTGTTCAAAAATAATAACCTTTCATAATTGGTACAATATTCTATGATTTGAAACAAAAAAAATTTTGGTTTCAAATAAAAGTGCATTTGTCCGGGTAAAAAAACAGCCGATTTCAATCGACGATTACACGAAAACTGATTGTTGTTTCGGACCAATTTAAACGGATTATTATTCAAAAATAATAACCTTTCATAATTGGTACAATATTCTATGATTTGAAACAAAAAAATTTTGGTTTCAAATAAAAGTGCATTTGTCCGGGTAAAAAAACAGCCGATTTCAATCGACGATTACACGAAAACTGATTGTTGTTTCGGACCAATTTAAACGGATTATTATTCAAAAATAATAACCTTTCATAATTGGTACAATATTCTATGATTTGAAACAAAAAAATTTTTGTTTCAAATAAAAGTGCATTTGTCCGGGTAAAAAAACAGCCGATTTTAATCGACGATTACACGAAAACTGATTGTTGTTTCGGACCAATTTAAACGGATTATTATTCAAAAATAATAACCTTTCATAATTGGTACAATATTCTATGATTTGAAACAAAAAAAATTTTGGTTTCAAATAAAAGTGCATTTGTCCGGGTAAAAAAACAACCGATTTCAACCGACGATTACACGAAAACTGATTGTTGTTTCGGACCAATTTAAACGGATTATTGTTCAAAATTAAATAACCTTTCATAATTGGTACAATATTCTATGATTTGAAACAAAAAAAATTTTGGTTTCAAATAAAAGTGCATTTGTCCGGGTAAAAAAACAACCGATTTCAACCGACGATTACACGAAAACTGATTGTTGTTTCGGACCAATTTAAACGGATTATTATTCAAAAATAATAACCTTTCATAATTGGTACAATATTCTATGATTTGAAACAAAAAAATTTTGGTTTCAAATAAAAGTGCATTTGTCCGGGTAAAAAAACAGCCGATTTCAATCGACGATTACACGAAAACTGATTGTTGTTTCGGACCAATTTAAACGGATTATTATTCAAAAATAATAACCTTTCATAATTGGTACAATATTCTATGATTTGAAACAAAAAAATTTTTGTTTCAAATAAAAGTGCATTTGTCCGGGTAAAAAAACAGCCGATTTTAATCGACGATTACACGAAAACTGATTGTTGTTTCGGACCAATTTAAACGGATTATTATTCAAAAATAATAACCTTTCATAATTGGTACAATATTCTATGATTTGAAACAAAAAAAATTTTGGTTTCAAATAAAAGTGCATTTGTCCGGGTAAAAAAACAACCGATTTCAACCGACGATTACACGAAAACTGATTGTTGTTTCGGACCAATTTAAACGGATTATTGTTCAAAATTAAATAACCTTTCATAATTGGTACAATATTCTATGATTTGAAACAAAAAAAATTTTGGTTTCAAATAAAAGTGCATTTGTCCGGGTAAAAAAACAGCCGATTTCAATCGACGATTACACGAAAACTGATTGTTGTTTCGGACCAATTTAAACGGATTATTATTCAAAAATAATAACCTTTCATAATTGGTACAATATTCTATGATTTGAAACAAAAAAAATTTTGGTTTCAAATAAAAGTGCATTTGTCCGGGTAAAAAAACAGCCGATTTCAATCGACGATTACACGAAAACTGATTGTTGTTTCGGCCCAATTTAAACGGATTATTGTTCAAAATTAAATAACCTTTCATAATTGGTACAATTTTCTATGATTTGAAACAAAAAAAATTTTGGTTTCAAATAAAAGTGCATTTGTCCGGGTAAAAAAACAGCCGATTTCAATCGACGATTACACGAAAACTGATTGTTGTTTCGGACCAATTTAAACGGATTATTGTTCAAAAATAATAACCTTTCATAATTGGTACAATATTCTATGATTTGAAACAAAAAAAATTTTGGTTTCAAATAAAAGTGCATTTGTCCGGGTAAAAAAACAGCCGATTTCAATCGACGATTACACGAAAACTGATTGTTGTTTCGGACCAATTTAAACGGATTATTATTCAAAAATAATAACCTTTCATAATTGGTACAATATTCTATGATTTGAAACAAAAAAATTTTGGTTTCAAATAAAAGTGCATTTGTCCGGGTAAAAAAACAGCCGATTTCAATCGACGATTACACGAAAACTGATTGTTGTTTCGGACCAATTTAAACGGATTATTATTCAAAAATAATAACCTTTCATAATTGGTACAATATTCTATGATTTGAAACAAAAAAATTTTTGTTTCAAATAAAAGTGCATTTGTCCGGGTAAAAAAACAGCCGATTTTAATCGACGATTACACGAAAACTGATTGTTGTTTCGGACCAATTTAAACGGATTATTATTCAAAAATAATAACCTTTCATAATTGGTACAATATTCTATGATTTGAAACAAAAAAAATTTTGGTTTCAAATAAAAGTGCATTTGTCCGGGTAAAAAAACAGCCGATTTCAACCGACGATTACACGAAAACTGATTGTTGTTTCGGACCAATTTAAACGGATTATTATTCAAAAATAATAACCTTTCATAATTGGTACAATATTCTATGATTTGAAACAAAAAAAAATTTGGTTTCAAATAAAAGTGCATTTGTCCGGGTAAAAAAACAACCGATTTCAACCGACGATTACACGAAAACTGATTGTTGTTTCGGACCAATTTAAACGGATTATTGTTCAAAATTAAATAACCTTTCATAATTGGTACAATATTCTATGATTTGAAACAAAAAAAATTTAGGGTTTCAAATAAAAGTGCATTTGTCCGGGTAAAAAAACAGCCGATTTCAATCGACGATTACACGAAAACTGATTGTTGTTTCGGCCCAATGTAAACGGATTATTGTTCAAAATTAAATAACCTTTCATAATTGGTACAATTTTCTATGATTTGAAACAAAAAAAATTTTGGTTTCAAATAAAAGTGCATTTGTCCGGGTAAAAAAACAGCCGATTTCAATCGACGATTACACGAAAACTGATTGTTGTTTCGGCCCAATTTAAACGGATTATTGTTCAAAATTAAATAACCTTTCATAATTGGTACAATTTTCTATGATTTGAAACAAAAAAAATTTTGGTTTCAAATAAAAGTGCATTTGTCCGGGTAAAAAAACAGCCGATTTCAATCGACGATTACACGAAAACTGATTGTTGTTTCGGCCCAATTTAAACGGATTATTGTTCAAAATTAAATAACCTTTCATAATTGGTACAATTTTCTATGATTTGAAACAAAAAAAATTTTTGTTTCAAATAAAAGTGCATTTGTCCGGGTAAAAAAACAGCCGATTTCAATCGACGATTACACGAAAACTGATTGTTGTTTCGGACCAATTTAAACGGATTATTATTCAAAAATAATAACCTTTCATAATTGGTACAATATTCTATGATTTGAAACAAAAAAAATTTTGGTTTCAAATAAAAGTGCATTTGTCCGGGTAAAAAAACAACCGATTTCAACCGACGATTACACGAAAACTGATTGTTGTTTCGGACCAATTTAAACGGATTATTGTTCAAAATTAAATAACCTTTCATAATTGGTACAATATTCTATGATTTGAAACAAAAAAAATTTTGGTTTCAAATAAAAGTGCATTTGTCCGGGTAAAAAAACAGCCGATTTCAATCGACGATTACACGAAAACTGATTGTTGTTTCGGACCAATTTAAACGGATTATTATTCAAAAATAATAACCTTTCATAATTGGTACAATATTCTATGATTTGAAACAAAAAAAAATTTGGTTTCAAATAAAAGTGCATTTGTCCGGGTAAAAAAACAACCGATTTCAACCGACGATTACACGAAAACTGGTTGTTGTTTCGGACCAATTTAAACGGATTATTGTTCAAAATTAAATAACCTTTCATAATTGGTACAATATTCTATGATTTGAAACAAAAAAAATTTAGGTTTCAAATAAAAGTGCATTTGTCCGGGTAAAAAAACAGCCGATTTCAATCGACGATTACACGAAAACTGATTGTTGTTTCGGCCCAATGTAAACGGATTATTGTTCAAAATTAAATAACCTTTCATAATTGGTACAATTTTCTATGATTTGAAACAAAAAAAATTTTGGTTTCAAATAAAAGTGCATTTGTCCGGGTAAAAAAACAGCCGATTTCAATCGACGATTACACGAAAACTGGTTGTTGTTTCGGCCCAATTTAAACGGATTATTGTTCAAAATTAAATAACCTTTCATAATTGGTACAATTTTCTATGATTTGAAACAAAAAAAATTTTGGTTTCAAATAAAAGTGCATTTGTCCGGGTAAAAAAACAGCCGATTTCAATCGACGATTACACGAAAACTGATTGTTGTTTCGGCCCAATTTAAACGGATTATTGTTCAAAATTAAATAACCTTTCATAATTGGTACAATTTTCTATGATTTGAAACAAAAAAAATTTTGGTTTCAAATAAAAGTGCATTTGTCCGGGTAAAAAAACAGCCGATTTCAATCGACGATTACACGAAAACTGATTGTTGTTTCGGACCAATTTAAACGGATTATTATTCAAAAATAATAACCTTTCATAATTGGTACAATATTCTATGATTTGAAACAAAAAAATTTTGGTTTCAAATAAAAGTGCATTTGTCCGGGTAAAAAAACAGCCGATTTCAATCGACGATTACACGAAAACTGGTTGTTGTTTCGGCCCAATTTAAACGGATTATTGTTCAAAATTAAATAACCTTTCATAATTGGTACAATATTCTATGATTTGAAACAAAAAAAATTTTGGTTTCAAATAAAAGTGCATTTGTCCGGGTAAAAAAACAGCCGATTTCAATCGACGATTACACGAAAACTGATTGTTGTTTCGGACCAATTTAAACGGATTATTATTCAAAAATAATAACCTTTCATAATTGGTACAATATTCTATGATTTGAAACAAAAAAAAATTTGGTTTCAAATAAAAGTGCATTTGTCCGGGTAAAAAAACAGCCGATTTCAATCGACGATTACACGAAAACTGATTGTTGTTTCGGCCCAATTTAAACGGATTATTGTTCAAAATTAAATAACCTTTCATAATTGGTACAATTTTCTATGATTTGAAACAAAAAAAATTTTGGTTTCAAATAAAAGTGCATTTGTCCGGGTAAAAAAACAGCCGATTTCAATCGACGATTACACGAAAACTGATTGTTGTTTCGGACCAATTTAAACGGATTATTGTTCAAAAATAATAACCTTTCATAATTGGTACAATATTCTATGATTTGAAACAAAAAAAATTTTGGTTTCAAATAAAAGTGCATTTGTCCGGGTAAAAAAACAGCCGATTTCAATCGACGATTACACGAAAACTGATTGTTGTTTCGGACCAATTTAAACGGATTATTATTCAAAAATAATAACCTTTCATAATTGGTACAATTTTCTATGATTTGAAACAAAAAAAATTTTGGTTTCAAATAAAAGTGCATTTGTCCGGGTAAAAAAACAACCGATTTCAATCGACGATTACACGAAAACTGATTGTTGTTTCGGACCAATTTAAACGGATTATTATTCAAAATTAAATAACCTTTCATAATTGGTACAATTTTCTATGATTTGAAACAAAAAAAATTTTGGTTTCAAATAAAAGTGCATTTGTCCGGGTAAAAAAACAGCCGATTTCAATCGACGATTACACGAAAACTGGTTGTTGTTTCGGCCCAATTTAAACGGATTATTGTTCAAAATTAAATAACCTTTCATAATTGGTACAATTTTCTATGATTTGAAACAAAAAAAATTTTGGTTTCAAATAAAAGTGCATTTGTCCGGGTAAAAAAACAGCCGATTTCAATCGACGATTACACGAAAACTGATTGTTGTTTCGGACCAATTTAAACGGATTATTATTCAAAAATAATAACCTTTCATAATTGGTACAATATTCTATGATTTGAAACAAAAAAATTTTGGTTTCAAATAAAAGTGCATTTGTCCGGGTAAAAAAACAGCCGATTTCAATCGACGATTACACGAAAACTGATTGTTGTTTCGGACCAATTTAAACGGATTATTATTCAAAAATAATAACCTTTCATAATTGGTACAATATTCTATGATTTGAAACAAAAAAAATTTTGGTTTCAAATAAAAGTGCATTTGTCCGGGTAAAAAAACAACCGATTTCAACCGACGATTACACGAAAACTGATTGTTGTTTCGGCCCAATTTGAACGGATTATTATTCAAAATTAAATAACCTTTCATAATTGGTACAATATTCTATGATTTGAAACAAAAAAAATTTTGGTTTCAAATAAAAGTGCATTTGTCCGGGTAAAAAAACAACCGATTTCAATCGACGATTACACGAAAACTGATTGTTGTTTCGGACCAATTTAAACGGATTATTATTCAAAAATAATAACCTTTCATAATTGGTACAATTTTCTATGATTTGAAACAAAAAAAATTTTGGTTTCAAATAAAAGTGCATTTGTCCGGGTAAAAAAACAACCGATTTCAATCGACGATTACACGAAAACTGATTGTTGTTTCGGACCAATTTAAACGGATTATTATTCAAAATTAAATAACCTTTCATAATTGGTACAATTTTCTATGATTTGAAACAAAAAAAATTTTGGTTTCAAATAAAAGTGCATTTGTCCGGGTAAAAAAACAGCCGATTTCAATCGACGATTACACGAAAACTGGTTGTTGTTTCGGCCCAATTTAAACGGATTATTGTTCAAAATTAAATAACCTTTCATAATTGGTACAATTTTCTATGATTTGAAACAAAAAAAATTTTGGTTTCAAATAAAAGTGCATTTGTCCGGGTAAAAAAACAGCCGATTTCAATCGACGATTACACGAAAACTGATTGTTGTTTCGGACCAATTTAAACGGATTATTATTCAAAAATAATAACCTTTCATAATTGGTACAATATTCTATGATTTGAAACAAAAAAATTTTGGTTTCAAATAAAAGTGCATTTGTCCGGGTAAAAAAACAGCCGATTTCAATCGACGATTACACGAAAACTGATTGTTGTTTCGGACCAATTTAAACGGATTATTATTCAAAAATAATAACCTTTCATAATTGGTACAATATTCTATGATTTGAAACAAAAAAAATTTTGGTTTCAAATAAAAGTGCATTTGTCCGGGTAAAAAAACAACCGATTTCAACCGACGATTACACGAAAACTGATTGTTGTTTCGGACCAATTTAAACGGATTATTGTTCAAAATTAAATAACATTTCATAATTGGTACAATTTTCTATGATTTGAAACAAAAAAAATTTTGGTTTCAAATAAAAGTGCATTTGTCCGGGTAAAAAAACAGCCGATTTCAATCGACGATTACACGAAAACTGGTTGTTGTTTCGGCCCAATTTAAACGGATTATTGTTCAAAATTAAATAACCTTTCATAATTGGTACAATTTTCTATGATTTGAAACAAAAAAAATTTTGGTTTCAAATAAAAGTGCATTTGTCCGGGTAAAAAAACAGCCGATTTCAATCGACGATTACACGAAAACTGATTGTTGTTTCGGCCCAATTTAAACGGATTATTGTTCAAAATTAAATAACCTTTCATAATTGGTACAATTTTCTATGATTTGAAACAAAAAAAAATTTGGTTTCAAATAAAAGTGCATTTGTCCGGGTAAAAAAACAGCCGATTTCAATCGACGATTACACGAAAACTGGTTGTTGTTTCGGCCCAATTTAAACGGATTATTGTTCAAAATTAAATAACCTTTCATAATTGGTACAATTTTCTATGATTTGAAACAAAAAAAATTTTGGTTTCAAATAAAAGTGCATTTGTCCGGGTAAAAAAACAGCCGATTTCAATCGACGATTACACGAAAACTGATTGTTGTTTCGGCCCAATTTAAACGGATTATTGTTCAAAATTAAATAACCTTTCATAATTGGTACAATTTTCTATGATTTGAAACAAAAAAAATTTTGGTTTCAAATAAAAGTGCATTTGTCCGGGTAAAAAAACAGCCGATTTCAATCGACGATTACACGAAAACTGATTGTTGTTTCGGACCAATTTAAACGGATTATTATTCAAAAATAATAACCTTTCATAATTGGTACAATATTCTATGATTTGAAACAAAAAAATTTTGGTTTCAAATAAAAGTGCATTTGTCCGGGTAAAAAAACAACCGATTTCAATCGACGATTACACGAAAACTGGTTGTTGTTTCGGCCCAATTTGAACGGATTATTATTCAAAATTAAATAACCTTTCATAATTGGTACAATTTTCTATGATTTGAAACAAAAAAAATTTTGGTTTCAAATAAAAGTGCATTTGTCCGGGTAAAAAAACAGCCGATTTCAATCGACGATTACACGAAAACTGATTGTTGTTTCGGACCAATTTAAACGGATTATTATTCAAAAATAATAACCTTTCATAATTGGTACAATATTCTATGATTTGAAACAAAAAAAATTTTGGTTTCAAATAAAAGTGCATTTGTCCGGGTAAAAAAACAGCCGATTTCAATCGACGATTACACGAAAACTGATTGTTGTTTCGGCCCAATTTAAACGGATTATTGTTCAAAATTAAATAACCTTTCATAATTGGTACAATTTTCTATGATTTGAAACAAAAAAAATTTTGGTTTCAAATAAAAGTGCATTTGTCCGGGTAAAAAAACAGCCGATTTCAATCGACGATTACACGAAAACTGATTGTTGTTTCGGACCAATTTAAACGGATTATTGTTCAAAATTAAATAACCTTTCATAATTGGTACAATTTTCTATGATTTGAAACAAAAAAAATTTTGGTTTCAAATAAAAGTGCATTTGTCCGGGTAAAAAAACAGCCGATTTCAATCGACGATTACACGAAAACTGATTGTTGTTTCGGACCAATTTAAACGGATTATTATTCAAAAATAATAACCTTTCATAATTGGTACAATATTCTATGATTTGAAACAAAAACATTTTGGTTTCAAATAAAAGTGCATTTGTCCGGGTAAAAAAACAACCGATTTCAATCGCCGATTACACGAAAACTGATTGTTGTTTCGGCCCAATTTGAACGGATTATTATTCAAAATTAAATAACCTTTCATAATTGGTACAATATTCTATGATTTGAAACAAAAAAAATTTTGGTTTCAAATAAAAGTGCATTTGTCCGGGTAAAAAAACAACCGATTTCAATCGACGATTACACGAAAACTGATTGTTGTTTCGGACCAATTTAAACGGATTATTATTCAAAAATAATAACCTTTCATAATTGGTACAATATTCTATGATTTGAAACAAAAAAAATTTAGGTTTCAAATAAAAGTGCATTTGTCCGGGTAAAAAAACAGCCGATTTCAATCGACGATTACACGAAAACTGATTGTTGTTTCGGCCCAATGTAAACGGATTATTGTTCAAAATTAAATAACCTTTCATAATTGGTACAATTTTCTATGATTTGAAACAAAAAAAATTTTGGTTTCAAATAAAAGTGCATTTGTCCGGGTAAAAAAACAGCCGATTTCAATCGACGATTACACGAAAACTGGTTGTTGTTTCGGCCCAATTTAAACGGATTATTGTTCAAAATTAAATAACCTTTCATAATTGGTACAATTTTCTATGATTTGAAAGAAAAAAATTTTGGTTTCAAATAAAAGTGCATTTGTCCGGGTAAAAAAACAGCCGATTTCAATCGACGATTACACGAAAACTGGTTGTTGTTTCGGCCCAATTTAAACGGATTATTGTTCAAAATTAAATAACCTTTCATAATTGGTACAATATTCTATGATTTGAAACAAAAAAAATTTAGGTTTCAAATAAAAGTGCATTTGTCCGGGTAAAAAAACAGCCGATTTCAATCGACGATTACACGAAAACTGATTGTTGTTTCGGCCCAATGTAAACGGATTATTGTTCAAAATTAAATAACCTTTCATAATTGGTACAATTTTCTATGATTTGAAACAAAAAAAATTTTGGTTTCAAATAAAAGTGCATTTGTCCGGGTAAAAAAACAGCCGATTTCAATCGACGATTACACGAAAACTGGTTGTTGTTTCGGCCCAATTTAAACGGATTATTGTTCAAAATTAAATAACCTTTCATAATTGGTACAATATTCTATGATTTGAAACAAAAAAAATTTTGGTTTCAAATAAAAGTGCATTTGTCCGGGTAAAAAAACAGCCGATTTCAATCGACGATTACACGAAAACTGATTGTTGTTTCGGACCAATTTAAACGGATTATTGTTCAAAATTAAAGACCCTTTCATAATTGGTACAATTTTCTATGATTTGAAACAAAAAAATTTTGGTTTCAAATAAAAGTGCATTTGTCCGGGTAAAAAAACAGCCGATTTCAATCGACGATTACACGAAAACTGGTTGTTGTTTCGGCCCAATTTAAACGGATTATTGTTCAAAATTAAATAACCTTTCATAATTGGTACAATATTCTATGATTTGAAACAAAAAAAATTTTGGTTTCAAATAAAAGTGCATTTGTCCGGGTAAAAAAACAACCGATTTCAATCGACGATTACACGAAAACTGATTGTTGTTTCGGCCCAATTTAAACGGATTATTGTTCAAAATTAAATAACCTTTCATAATTGGTACAATATTCTATGATTTGAAACAAAAAAAATTTTGGTTTCAAATAAAAGTGCATTTGTCCGGGTAAAAAAACAGCCGATTTCAATCGACGATTACACGAAAACTGATTGTTGTTTCGGACCAATTTAAACGGATTATTGTTCAAAATTAAAGACCCTTTCATAATTGGTACAATTTTCTATGATTTGAAACAAAAAAATTTTGGTTTCAAATAAAAGTGCATTTGTCCGGGTAAAAAAACAGCCGATTTCAATCGACGATTACACGAAAACTGGTTGTTGTTTCGGCCCAATTTAAACGGATTATTGTTCAAAATTAAATAACCTTTCATAATTGGTACAATATTCTATGATTTGAAACAAAAAAAATTTTGGTTTCAAATAAAAGTGCATTTGTCCGGGTAAAAAAACAGCCGATTTCAATCGACGATTACACGAAAACTGATTGTTGTTTCGGACCAATTTAAACGGATTATTGTTCAAAATTAAAGACCCTTTCATAATTGGTACAATTTTCTATGATTTGAAACAAAAAAATTTTGGTTTCAAATAAAAGTGCATTTGTCCGGGTAAAAAAACAGCCGATTTCAATCGACGATTACACGAAAACTGGTTGTTGTTTCGGCCCAATTTAAACGGATTATTGTTCAAAATTAAATAACCTTTCATAATTGGTACAATATTCTATGATTTGAAACAAAAAAAATTTTGGTTTCAAATAAAAGTGCATTTGTCCGGGTAAAAAAACAGCCGATTTCAATCGACGATTACACGAAAACTGATTGTTGTTTCGGCCCAATTTAAACGGATTATTGTTCAAAATTAAATAACCTTTCATAATTGGTACAATTTTCTATGATTTGAAACAAAAAAAATTTTGGTTTCAAATAAAAGTGCATTTGTCCGGGTAAAAAAACAGCCGATTTCAATCGACGATTACACGAAAACTGGTTGTTGTTTCGGCCCAATTTAAACGGATTATTGTTCAAAATTAAATAACCTTTCATAATTGGTACAATATTCTATGATTTGAAACAAAAAAAATTTTGGTTTCAAATAAAAGTGCATTTGTCCGGGTAAAAAAACAGCCGATTTCAATCGACGATTACACGAAAACTGATAGTTGTTTCGGCCCAATTTAAACGGATTATTATTCAAAATTAAATAACCTTTCATAATTGGTACAATATTCTATGATTTGAAACAAAAAAAATTTTGGTTTCAAATAAAAGTGTATTTGTCCGGGTAAAAAAACAGCCGATTTCAATCGACGATTACACGAAAACTGATTGTTGTTTCGGCCCAATTTAAACGGATTATTATTCAAAAATAATAACCTTTCATAATTGGTACAATATTCTATGATTTGAAACAAAAAAAATTTTGGTTTCAAATAAAAGTGCATTTGTCCGGGTAAAAAAACAGCCGATTTCAATCGACGATTACACGAAAACTGATTGTTGTTTCGGCCCAATTTAAACGGATTATTGTTCAAAATTAAATAACCTTTCATAATTGGTACAATTTTCTATGATTTGAAACAAAAAAAATTTTGGTTTCAAATAAAAGTGCATTTGTCCGGGTAAAAAAACAGCCGATTTCAATCGACGATTACACGAAAACTGATTGTTGTTTCGGACCAATTTAAACGGATTATACTTAATAAACACATTTTTTTATTAATCACTTGTTTTTTGTTCCGCAGAATATATCCGTTAAAAGTAAACGGATTATTATTCAAAATTAAATAACCTTTCATAATTGGTACAATATTCTATGATTTGAAACAAAAAAAATTTTGGTTTCAAATAAAAGTGCATTTGTCCGGGTAAAAAAACAGCCGATTTCAATCGACGATTACACGAAAACTGATTGTTGTTTCGGCCCAATTTAAACGGATTATTGTTCAAAATTAAATAACCTTTCATAATTGGTACAATTTTCTATGATTTGAAACAAAAAAAATTTTGGTTTCAAATAAAAGTGCATTTGTCCGGGTAAAAAAACAGCCGATTTCAATCGACGATTACACGAAAACTGATTGTTGTTTCGGCCCAATTTAAACGGATTATTGTTCAAAATTAAATAACCTTTCATAATTGGTACAATCTTCTATGATTTGAAACAAAAAAAATTTTGGTTTCAAATAAAAGTGCATTTGTCCGGGTAAAAAAACAGCCGATTTCAATCGACGATTACACGAAAACTGATTGTTGTTTCGGACCAATTTAAACGGATTATACTTAATAAACACATTTTTTTATTAATCACTTGTTTTTTGTTCCGCAGAATATATCCGTTAAAAGTAAACGGATTATTATTCAAAATTAAATAACCTTTCATAATTGGTACAATATTCTATGATTTGAAACAAAAAAAATTTTGGTTTCAAATAAAAGTGCATTTGTCCGGGTAAAAAAACAGCCGATTTCAATCGACGATTACACGAAAACTGATTGTTGTTTCGGCCCAATTTAAACGGATTATTGTTCAAAATTAAATAACCTTTCATAATTGGTACAATTTTCTATGATTTGAAACAAAAAAATTTTGGTTTCAAATAAAAGTGCATTTGTCCGGGTAAAAAAACAGCCGATTTCAATCGACGATTACACGAAAACTGGTTGTTGTTTCGGCCCAATTTAAACGGATTATTGTTCAAAATTAAATAACCTTTCATAATTGGTACAATTTTCTATGATTTGAAACAAAAAAAATTTTGGTTTCAAATAAAAGTGCATTTGTCCGGGTAAAAAAACAGCCGATTTCAATCGACGATTACACGAAAACTGATTGTTGTTTCGGACCAATTTAAACGGATTATACTTAATAAACACATTTTTTTATTAATCACTTGTTTTTTGTTCCGCAGAATATATCCGTTAAAAGTAAACGGATTATTATTCAAAATTAAATAACCTTTCATAATTGGTACAATATTCTATGATTTGAAACAAAAAAAATTTTGGTTTCAAATAAAAGTGCATTTGTCCGGGTAAAAAAACAGCCGATTTCAATCGACGATTACACGAAAACTGATTGTTGTTTCGGCCCAATTTAAACGGATTATTGTTCAAAATTAAATAACCTTTCATAATTGGTACAATTTTCTATGATTTGAAACAAAAAAAATTTTGGTTTCAAATAAAAGTGCATTTGTCCGGGTAAAAAAACAGCCGATTTCAATCGACGATTACACGAAAACTGGTTGTTGTTTCGGCCCAATTTAAACGGATTATTGTTCAAAATTAAATAACCTTTCATAATTGGTACAATTTTCTATGATTTGAAACAAAAAAAATTTTGGTTTCAAATAAAAGTGCATTTGTCCGGGTAAAAAAACAGCCGATTTCAATCGACGATTACACGAAAACTGGTTGTTGTTTCGGCCCAATTTAAACGGATTATTGTTCAAAATTAAATAACCTTTCATAATTGGTACAATTTTCTATGATTTGAAACAAAAAAAATTTTGGTTTCAAATAAAAGTGCATTTGTCCGGGTAAAAAAACAGCCGATTTCAATCGACGATTACACGAAAACTGATTGTTGTTTCGGACCAATTTAAACGGATTATACTTAATAAACACATTTTTTTATTAATCACTTGTTTTTTGTTCCGCAGAATATATCCGTTAAAAGTAAACGGATTATTATTCAAAATTAAATAACCTTTCATAATTGGTACAATATTCTATGATTTGAAACAAAAAAAATTTTGGTTTCAAATAAAAGTGCATTTGTCCGGGTAAAAAAACAGCCGATTTCAATCGACGATTACACGAAAACTGGTTGTTGTTTCGGCCCAATTTAAACGGATTATTGTTCAAAATTAAATAACCTTTCATAATTGGTACAATTTTCTATGATTTGAAACAAAAAAAATTTTGGTTTCAAATAAAAGTGCATTTGTCCGGGTAAAAAAACAGCCGATTTCAATCGACGATTACACGAAAACTGATTGTTGTTTCGGACCAATTTAAACGGATTATACTTAATAAACACATTTTTTTATTAATCACTTGTTTTTTGTTCCGCAGAATATATCCGTTAAAAGTAAACGGATTATTATTCAAAATTAAATAACCTTTCATAATTGGTACAATATTCTATGATTTGAAACAAAAAAAATTTTGGTTTCAAATAAAAGTGCATTTGTCCGGGTAAAAAAACAGCCGATTTCAATCGACGATTACACGAAAACTGATTGTTGTTTCGGCCCAATTTAAACGGATTATTGTTCAAAATTAAATAACCTTTCATAATTGGTACAATTTTCTATGATTTGAAACAAAAAAAATTTTGGTTTCAAATAAAAGTGCATTTGTCCGGGTAAAAAAACAGCCGATTTCAATCGACGATTACACGAAAACTGGTTGTTGTTTCGGCCCAATTTAAACGGATTATTGTTCAAAATTAAATAACCTTTCATAATTGGTACAATTTTCTATGATTTGAAACAAAAAAAATTTTGGTTTCAAATAAAAGTGCATTTGTCCGGGTAAAAAAACAGCCGATTTCAATCGACGATTACACGAAAACTGGTTGTTGTTTCGGCCCAATTTAAACGGATTATTGTTCAAAATTAAATAACCTTTCATAATTGGTACAATTTTCTATGATTTGAAACAAAAAAAATTTTGGTTTCAAATAAAAGTGCATTTGTCCGGGTAAAAAAACAGCCGATTTCAATCGACGATTACACGAAAACTGATTGTTGTTTCGGCCCAATTTAAACGGATTATTGTTCAAAATTAAATAACCTTTCATAATTGGTACAATTTTCTATGATTTGAAACAAAAAAAATTTTGGTTTCAAATAAAAGTGCATTTGTCCGGGTAAAAAAACAGCCGATTTCAATCGACGATTACACGAAAACTGGTTGTTGTTTCGGCCCAATTTAAACGGATTATTGTTCAAAATTAAATAACCTTTCATAATTGGTACAATTTTCTATGATTTGAAACAAAAAAAATTTTGGTTTCAAATAAAAGTGCATTTGTCCGGGTAAAAAAACAGCCGATTTCAATCGACGATTACACGAAAACTGGTTGTTGTTTCGGCCCAATTTAAACGGATTATTGTTCAAAATTAAATAACCTTTCATAATTGGTACAATTTTCTATGATTTGAAACAAAAAAAATTTTGGTTTCAAATAAAAGTGCATTTGTCCGGGTAAAAAAACAGCCGATTTCAATCGACGATTACACGAAAACTGATTGTTGTTTCGGACCAATTTAAACGGATTATACTTAATAAACACATTTTTTTATTAATCACTTGTTTTTTGTTCCGCAGAATATATCCGTTAAAAGTAAACGGATTATTATTCAAAATTAAATAACCTTTCATAATTGGTACAATATTCTATGATTTGAAACAAAAAAAATTTTGGTTTCAAATAAAAGTGCATTTGTCCGGGTAAAAAAACAGCCGATTTCAATCGACGATTACACGAAAACTGATTGTTGTTTCGGCCCAATTTAAACGGATTATTGTTCAAAATTAAATAACCTTTCATAATTGGTACAATTTTCTATGATTTGAAACAAAAAAAATTTAGGTTTCAAATAAAAGTGCATTTGTCCGGGTAAAAAAACAGCCGATTTCAATCGACGATTACACGAAAACTGGTTGTTGTTTCGGCCCAATTTAAACGGATTATTGTTCAAAATTAAATAACCTTTCATAATTGGTACAATTTTCTATGATTTGAAACAAAAAAAATTTTGGTTTCAAATAAAAGTGCATTTGTCCGGGTAAAAAAACAGCCGATTTCAATCGACGATTACACGAAAACTGATTGTTGTTTCGGCCCAATTTAAACGGATTATTGTTCAAAATTAAATAACCTTTCATAATTGGTACAATTTTCTATGATTTGAAACAAAAAAAATTTTGGTTTCAAATAAAAGTGCATTTGTCCGGGTAAAAAAACAGCCGATTTCAATCGACGATTACACGAAAACTGATTGTTGTTTCGGACCAATTTAAACGGATTATACTTAATAAACACATTTTTTTATTAATCACTTGTTTTTTGTTCCGCAGAATATATCCGTTAAAAGTAAACGGATTATTATTCAAAATTAAATAACCTTTCATAATTGGTACAATATTCTATGATTTGAAACAAAAAAAATTTTGGTTTCAAATAAAAGTGCATTTGTCCGGGTAAAAAAACAGCCGATTTCAATCGACGATTACACGAAAACTGATTGTTGTTTCGGCCCAATTTAAACGGATTATTGTTCAAAATTAAATAACCTTTCATAATTGGTACAATTTTCTATGATTTGAAACAAAAAAAATTTTGGTTTCAAATAAAAGTGCATTTGTCCGGGTAAAAAAACAGCCGATTTCAATCGACGATTACACGAAAACTGGTTGTTGTTTCGGCCCAATTTAAACGGATTATTGTTCAAAATTAAATAACCTTTCATAATTGGTACAATATTCTATGATTTGAAACAAAAAAAATTTTGGTTTCAAATAAAAGTGCATTTGTCCGGGTAAAAAAACAGCCGATTTCAATCGACGATTACACGAAAACTGATTGTTGTTTCGCCCCAATTTAAACGGATTATTGTTCAAAATTAAATAACCTTTCATAATTGGTACAATTTTCTATGATTTGAAACAAAAAAAATTTTGGTTTCAAATAAAAGTGCATTTGTCCGGGTAAAAAAACAGCCGATTTCAATCGACGATTACACGAAAACTGGTTGTTGTTTCGGCCCAATTTAAACGGATTATTGTTCAAAATTAAATAACCTTTCATAATTGGTACAATTTTCTATGATTTGAAACAAAAAAAATTTTGGTTTCAAATAAAAGTGCATTTGTCCGGGTAAAAAAACAGCCGATTTCAATCGACGATTACACGAAAACTGATTGTTGTTTCGGCCCAATTTAAACGGATTATTGTTCAAAATTAAATAACCTTTCATAATTGGTACAATTTTCTATGATTTGAAACAAAAAAAATTTTGGTTTCAAATAAAAGTGCATTTGTCCGGGTAAAAAAACAGCCGATTTCAATCGACGATTACACGAAAACTGATTGTTGTTTCGGACCAATTTAAACGGATTATTATTCAAAATTAAATAACCTTTCATAATTGGTACAATATTCTATGATTTGAAACAAAAAAAATTTTGGTTTCAAATAAAAGTGCATTTGTCCGGGTAAAAAAACAGCCGATTTCAATCGACGATTACACGAAAACTGATTGTTGTTTCGGCCCAATTTAAACGGATTATTGTTCAAAATTAAATAACCTTTCATAATTGGTACAATTTTCTATGATTTGAAACAAAAAAAATTTTGGTTCCAAATAAAAGTGCATTTGTCCGGGTAAAAAACAGCCGATTTCAATCGACGATTACACGAAAACTGATTGTTGTTTCGGACCAATTTAAACAGATTATTATTCAAAATTAAATAACCTTTCATAATTGGTACAATATTCTATGATTTGAAACAAAAAAAATTTTGGTTTCAAA
This sequence comes from Nephrotoma flavescens, assembly GCA_932526605.1. Taxonomy (NCBI): domain Eukaryota; kingdom Metazoa; phylum Arthropoda; class Insecta; order Diptera; family Tipulidae; genus Nephrotoma; species Nephrotoma flavescens. The sequence goes on from OW052222.1 coordinate 142,403,087, forward strand.
TAAAAGTGCATTTGTCCGGGTAAAAAAACAGCCGATTTCAATCGACGATTACACGAAAACTGATTGTTGTTTCGGCCCAATTAAAACGGATTATTGTTCAAAATTAAATAACCTTTTATAATTGGTACAATATTTTATGATTTGAAACAAAAAAAATTTTGGTTTCAAGTAAAAGTGCATTTGTCCGGGTAAAAAAACAGCCGATTTCAATCGACGATTACACGAAAACTGATTGTTGTTTCGGCCCAATTTAAACGGATTATTGTTCAAAATTAAATAACCTTTCATAATTGGTACAATTTTCTATGATTTGAAACAAAAAAAATTTTGGTTTCAAATAAAAGTGCATTTGTCCGGGTAAAAAAACAGCCGATTTCAATCGACGATTACACGAAAACTGATTGTTGTTTCGGCCCAATTAAAACGGATTATTGTTCAAAATTAAATAACCTTTTATAATTGGTACAATATTTTATGATTTGAAACAAAAAAAATTTTGGTTTCAAGTAAAAGTGCATTTGTCCGGGTAAAAAAACAGCCGATTTCAATCGACGATTACACGAAAACTGATTGTTGTTTCGGCCCAATTTAAACGGATTATTGTTCAAAATTAAATAACCTTTCATAATTGGTACAATTTTCTATGATTTGAAACAAAAAAAATTTTGGTTTCAAATAAAAGTGCATTTGTCCGGGTAAAAAAACAGCCGATTTCAATCGACGATTACACGAAAACTGATTGTTGTTTCGGACCAATTTAAACGGATTATTATTCAAAATTAAATAACCTTTCATAATTGGTACAATATTCTATGATTTGAAACAAAAAAAATTTTGGTTTCAAATAAAAGTGCATTTGTCCGGGTAAAAAAACAGCCGATTTCAATCGACGATTACACGAAAACTGATTGTTGTTTCGGCCCAATTTAAACGGATTATTGTTCAAAATTAAATAACCTTTCATAATTGGTACAATTTTCTATGATTTGAAACAAAAAAAATTTTGGTTTCAAATAAAAGTGCATTTGTCCGGGTAAAAAAACAGCCGATTTCAATCGACGATTACACGAAAACTGATTGTTATTTCGGCCCAATTTAAACGGATTATTGTTCAAAATTAAATAACCTTTCATAATTGGTACAATATTCTATGATTTGAAACAAAAAAAATTTAGGTTTCAAGTAAAAGTGCATTTGTCCGGGTAAAAAAACAGCCGATTTCAATCGACGATTACACGAAAACTGGTTGTTGTTTCGGCCCAATTTAAACGGATTATTGTTCAAAATTAAATAACCTTTCATAATTGGTACAATATTCTATGATTTGAAACAAAAAAAATTTTGGTTTCAAATAAAAGTGCATTTGTCCGGGTAAAAAAACAGCCGATTTCAATCGACGATTACACGAAAACTGATTGTTGTTTCGGCCCAATTAAAACGGATTATTGTTCAAAATTAAATAACCTTTCATAATTGGTACAATATTCTATTCGGTCTGGATTGCGGATCTCGATAACACACTATTACCATGTTTACATGACAGAGTTAACCTAGGTTAACTCGGGTTTACGTGCATGGAAACGCAGATTAGGGTTGAGTTTCGTTAAACCTAAATAAACTCAACGAAACTAGTGTGGTTGGGTTAGGTTCTATGTGTCAACGTTTTTTACGTGTATTTTAATATGACGCTCATTGTAAACTATTAAAATACAGATTTAGAATAAAAATATTTTAAAATAAAACTTGGAAATGATTTAAATTACGCAAAAAATATTAATATAGCTGTCAACTTAACTCGGTTTCATGGAAACGGCACGAGTTAGCTCCAACAAATTTTAAACTCAACGAAACCTAAACCCGTTTTAACTCGGTAGCGGTATATGGAAACATGGTATATATATTAGTTCGATCAGAACTAATATATATACCATGTTTCCATGTACCGAGCATCTTCGTGGAAAAATAGTAATTGCTCTCTAAAAAATTCATTAGCACATAGACGACATGGAAACTTATCAATTTCGTGTTGCTCATCCAGAAAATATTCGGCTTGGGTCGAAGTTTGGGAACCTTTGCCTTTCATAAAATACTTATCGGAGCATGTGAGTTTTTCATTTGGTAGATCGTCATCTTCTTCAAGGCGCTCTTCGAGTTCGTCATCCGGTTCGGACGTTAAAAGTGGAGATTCAACATCTCGCGACAGTTTAGTTTGTGGTAAATCATATTCTTCTAGATGGATAGGTTCCATTCAGAAGATGGACTGTCACATAATTTTATTGTCATTGGTTCTTCAGTGTGCTGTCTCTTAAGCAGACTTATTGAAGGCATTTTGCTCAAGGTGATATCATTCTCCGTCTGTTATTTATCGTAACTGGATCGAGCAATCGCTCCTCTCCTCCTGGCATACATTGTTCAATATTTGAAACAAATATTGTTGGAATTCGATTCGTACAGTTACGGGCCGCAGTGTTTTCTTGGGTCTCGAATTAAGTGGCGGATCTTGACTGCCCATTTCCGAGCGCTAGAAAAGGATAGTACATTGGATTAAAATCCTCTACCTACCTATAGGATCGAAATAACTAAATGGAACTTACTAATCCTCATTCTTTGGAAATGCGAAATGATGGACCACACGGTTTTTAAGTTGCGAATTATAGCATGAATGGGCACAACACCGCTTCGACATTTTCACACCTATAAATCTATTATCACTATCTCTCTCTCTCTCTGGCTTTCACATCCCATGAAGGGATTTCGCCGCCTGAGGGTTCATAACTTAAATGTTTTTATGAGGGAAGGTTGTTGGCCTGCCGCTCAACCCGCTTGTTACGTGTGTGGGTCACGTACTGGTGAGAATCTTAAGGCATCCAGTCCTACCTTGAACACATTTATATAGCGAGCCGCTTGATACAAGACAGACGCCCGCTTCAGCCGCTCCTAACATGGAGAACAGACGCTGGTTTGGTATTGGTTTTAGGGCGCCAATAACCCGCCCTGACATGTAGTGTCCATGACTATAAACAGGATTTAGTCTGCTCGTCTCCACTACACCGCCTGATTCATTTAGCGTTACCCAGGGAGCACCGGCGAGGAGGTATGAATCTCGGACTTCGCCCCCCATCACTATCGCTGTCATCTATATTTATGTTACTATCACCTTGATTGCAGCATTCTGAAATTAAAAAGATCGTTATAGAGCGATTCCTTACTTAGATGTTTCCAGCCAAATACGTACTTATTCATGTTGCATGACTTATAACTAATATTGTATTCCGTAAATATTGTCCTAATTTTAACCGTCCAGCCTTTTGTAATTTATAAAATAAAATTTCTTTTTCAACGAGTGTCCTCATTGAATATAAATTCATTTGGTGTATTATCCCGGTACGTATTATCGTAATCAAAGAAAATTTCCGAGCTATTCGATTCCAGCGTATTTAGAAAAACTCGATTCGAACTATTCATATCGCTTAAATTCGATTTTATATCGGCAAATACGGGATCCAAGAAAGGTACCGTATCAAGTTTACCATTTGTTGTTGCTTTACTTTTTGGTACGATTGAACTTTGTTGACGTTGCTTTTTTGCTTTAGCCTTTGGAGTTTGCTTTTGAATCCTGCACATCATTACTACCCTCAGCAATTGAACTATCCTTTTTGGTTCCCCTTCATTATCATTTTCTTTACCGCCGACATTCACACGAGATTAACCACCAGACATTCATACGAGAACTGTTAATGGTTGCTAACCTGTTCATTATCTTTTATAACGTACACCTTAATTTCGTTACACTACTCGTACTACAGGTCGTATCTACTTCGTCGTATTTCATCTTCATCGTCATTCTACAAAAGAAACAAAACAAATTAGGACATTTAATGAAGTTCACAATCAAATCTAGCTCATTTACAACTCTGCGCAACGGTGTTTTGAAGTTGGAGTAACCATTATATTTATATAAGTATTACACAGGCACAACGAGTGGGTCCTGATGAACCATAAATGGTGATTCGCTCCCAATTTTTTTCATCACAGATGCTCCTTCAGTTGTTACGGCCAAACCATCACAAAACTAGAACGTTTTTGTTGAAGCAGATTTTTTAATACTTCAGCTGAACAAGTACCATAAATTCTGATCAGACCTAGATTATCGTAGCTGCCGTTTGAATAATATACATTTATGTTCAAATACCGTCCGTTTTTAAAACTAGTCGTTGAATGGAACTGTCAAACTTAATAATTCAAACATTTGTTATATTTTCAATCCTGGGTTAAAATCCCGGGAATCGAGATATAAAATATCAACAAATATCCCGGGAGTTACCTCCCGGGTATTCCCGGGATATTTGTTGATATTTTATATCCCGATTCCCGGGATTTTAACACGGGATTGAAAATATAACAAATGTTTGAATTATTAAGTTTGACACTTCCATTCAGCTGAAGTATTAAAAATCTGCTTCAACAAAAACGTTCTAGTTTTGTGATGTTTTGGCCGTAACAACTGAAGGAGCATCTGTGATGAAAAAATTTGGGAGCGAATCATCATTTATGAGAAGAAGAATCTGATGAAGATTTAGACTTAGAAAACTGTGACGATGAAATTGTGAAGTTATTTAAAAAATTAGCAGTGAAAAGCTGTGTGCTTCAAAAACATGTTAAAAATAAGCAAGGAAAAGAAAAAGAACTCAATCTGATGTTAGATTCTCAGACTAGGTGGAACAATATTGCTCCAATGTTGGAGCGGTATTTATTGTTGAAATCCTGTATTAGAAAAGCATTGATAGACCTAAACTCTCCAGTAAAATTAAACGAAGATGAGATTAAAAAGATGCCGGAATTGTTAATTGTTTTAAAACCAGTGCAATTAGCAGTTGAAGCACTGGGTGCAAGAGATTGTAATATTGTTACTTCAGAAGGAATTATAAAGCTTCTCTTCAATTCTGTTCGAAATTTACCTGGTACTTTAGCAAAAAACTTATTGGAAGCTTTGAAGAAAAGGCGTTCAAAAGATTTAATTCGCTTGTAATGTTTTTGCAATATCCAGAAAATTTAAAATCTTCAACAACCAATACCGAATGTGAGTTTAATAGCTATGGAGACTTTTTTGCCAGATCATCAATTTCGGCGATATCTAAATTAGCAAAAGTACGTAATCCAATATATTTCTGATGATCAGGATATAAAAATTGATGAAGATTGGGATTCATCGGATTAAAGTGATGAAACAACAACAAATGATAGTAGTTTTCCATCAGAATCAGCTACGAATGGTTTGTTAAAGAAGTCTTTGGCAAGTGCAATAATTACGTCACAGAAAACTGAGCGACTGGAACAATGACACATACCCTGAAACGTATTTATAAGTCATTAATGACGACGGTCGACGTTGGACCGAATCGGAGCGGGTTTTTTCAATCACGTCGATTATAGAACTCGCCGGATTTACTGCGGCCGGAGTCCAAACTCTATATAAAAAACATTAAAATCATGAATTTTGCACAAGGTTGCATGTTAAACTGGTTTTATTTTTACATAAATCAAACAAAAACATTCGTTTGAAATCCGCAGCTAAAACATTCGATTCGAATGGTTTGCGAATCGTAAAACCTGAATTATATGAAATTAAATTTTTATATGGAGTTTCGACTCCCGCCGCAGTAATCCGGCGAGTTCTATTATCGACGTGAATTTCCGGCTCAATCGTAACAAAAAAAACGGGTGAGTCTATCAGACCATTCAATTGATGTTTTGTGTTTTTATAAACTTATTTTAAAAACATAGAGGCTGAAAAATAGATGCATGAAAATTTTATTTTATTTTTGTTTTTATTATTGTTATGTTTTTTTTATAATACAAATAATGAATTGAAACTGTAACTTTTTTGTTAATAAAAATAATGAATTGAAAATTTAGAATTTGTAAAAAATTTAATATTTAAAAAAAACCCGAATCCCGGGATTGAAAAAAAAATCGGGAAACACCACCCACTAGGCACAACACTCAAATTTTAAACTTAAAAACTTATTCACTATATTTATTATTGTGAAAAACTAAATATTAATAAAATATTTTTCTTAAATTTATCTAATTTATTATTTATTTCGCAATTTGTTTGAGTTTTAAAGTGTTTGAGAATTTTTTTTTTCAAACAACATGTCAGTCGAACTGTCATTCGACTGCATGAAGTTAAGTAAAATTTAATTTTTTCATTAGTAGCGACACCAGTGAATAATGGCTGCAGTTTCAGTAGAAAATTTCCTTTCCTCGCCGGATAGTGTTCCAATAAAAAACACGATGATTAACTATCCCGGGTCGTGGCATGATTCATTTATATGGAATTCCAGTGAATTTTCCGGCAAAAGTCTTCCACGCCGAATTATGCTCTGTTTGTACCCTTTGGCAATGTCTAGATTTGTCTCCATGCAGTCTACTAAACACTCAAATTGATTGACATTGGTGATTTTTACGCTTGATAAAAGTCAAAAATTTCAACAGTGTTGTAACAATTATATCCTAACAATTTATCAAAATAATAATTAAAAACCTCCAATAATTCATCAAATTAATAATTAAAAACTTACATTTTATCTCCCTCCATTTTGTCGTCTAAAAATCTCGCACGACTACAAATGTCACCTCAGGTGACATGAAACTTTTTTAACGACTACATAGCAGAATATCATGGTTGTCACCTCCAGCGACGCGTGTCGTTTCAATCGACTAAGACAATATAAAAAAAATGTTATAAGAAACGACAGGTGACACGACTAAGAGAATAGGGGTATAAAACAAAACTGCGCCGAACATCACGTGACACATTCAACTAATCAGAAAGAACCTCTTCGCAGAATTTTTGGCACGGCGAAGACATGAAGAAAATTTATCTTTTTCGGCGCGACGACACACACACGTATATAAAAAAAAATTATTCTGTTGTTTTATTTTTTCTACGATTCGACATTTTCGCCATATTTAATTCCTGTAGCTTGTGTTTATGTTTATATTTTATTTTATCGGCTTTAAGTTTTATTATTTTATTTTCATTATTTTATAAAGTTTTAAATAATAAATCGGTTTTTAATATAAAATGAATCGCGAAGAAAATTTAATTGGCGCTTACGATTTGTCCCGCAAATTTTATAGAAACAACGGGTATCGTAGAATAATATGGAAGGAGTGTTACGGCCATCGAATCAAAATAATAAGTAAGAAGGTTCAATCAGTTGCATTTCAATTTTTTCTTAAGCATTTTCAAATCCCGACTCTATCTCACTTTTCGCATTGTCATTTTTTTACCTTTCAATATAATACAACTGCAACACAAATACGTAAATGGGATGCATAACTTATCGTTTGAATCTACTGACCTTACGCAATTTTAAAATTGTTAACCTAGATAATACCGTGAACCGTTTGAGGTCCAAATACACTTGTATAAATAGAACTATGTATGTGTTTGGCTATATATTGTACAAATCATACGAGTATAAACAAATCTTTTTGGTTTGTTGATGGATTTGAATATTACTTATATACAATACAAATGCAATATTATTATCAGAATAGGTTAAGAGGAAATTCATTTAATTTACCTTTAAACTGACACTCATATAATTAAATTTTAAATAATTAATAAATATTTCAAACCAAGGATTAGTTAATCATTCGGTAAGGAAATAATTTGTGCCTATATATTTTATATATGCTAACTAATAGATATTGCCTAAGTCAGGTGAAAAGTATTTATAGATATTTTTGTATCCTAATACTAGATTGCTTACTATTTTGTGGTTGCGAGATGTGCTCGTAGGTTTTGAGTCGGCCCTCATTACTTTATTCTGGTATTATTTGTATATCATCAATATACCTGAGGAGAATCAATGCACAAACAACCTAAACAAATATTAGTAAATGGGTGTGGTAATAAATACATCGAATACATTTGTATAATAGTTATACACTGACATCAAACTCCACAACATTGCTGAAAATTTGAATAGCTGGACCGGTAAATTGTTGTTAAATGGTTTTTATACTTATGCGATTCAACGGCAGTACTAATTGAAATTGAAGGGCAGCAACACGTTGTTTCGACCGAAATCGGAATATTGCTTAGCAAAATTTCCATGTAATTAGTGTATCAAAAATAAAAAATATTATAGTGCATTAATTCCGTGATAGTGGCATATATATGTCTATATGTCTTATATGTAATAAAAATACAGAAATTTTAGAAAAAAAAAGTAGATGTTGTAGAAATAAGAAATGAAAAATTTATGAAAAAGAGGAAAAATTTTATATAATTATATGCATGCTAAAAAAGTGGTAGTTTTAAGTAATTAGTGATATAAAAAAAACTTAGTATTATAATATTAAGGGGAAAATATTTCATAAGAAAAAAAAATAATATTTAAGTTTAGTGTCCTAGTGTCTTTAAAATCTAGGATCAGCAGCACGTGGACAAGCTTACAGGGAGTACTCTTTGCAGATTGTCTGGTGAGTTTTTATTTATTTTTTTGAGGACCTAAATTATATTATTTTTTATTTTCTTCTTATGAAAGACATATACATGATTAGAAAACTTTCTTGATTTAAAGATTTATTCTAATAATAATATTTTCGGTAAATAAATTATATTTCATTGTATTCAATAAAATATGAATAACTAAATTTTTTAATTATACTGGTGATGGTGATGTGTTCTGGGTTTCGTAATTCTCGTTTTAATTTATTTTTCAAGCACGTAAAAGGTTTGTAATTCTGCCATGATAATCCTAAGTGACAAAGATCCTTGAAAGATTCAACACTACAATCATTTTTCAGCAGTTTTAAACCAACTGATGAAATAAATAATCAGTTCGCAGCGTTTAATGAAACACCAACCCCCCAGTACATTTACGCCTAGACCATCTCTACCACCTACTCTACCATCTACAGAAGAAACTTCCTGTAGTATTGGCTCATCGACACCGAGGACCAACAAACGGCCTAGTTATAGTTTAGCTTGGTCGACTAAACGTGCTCGTCACACAGAAAGTAAGTAAACTTTAATACAACCATATATTATCATATATAACCATTTACATGTTTATTTTTAAAATATTTTAGATGATAATGATATCGACAAAATAATAAGCGCGATCCAAGCTCCAGTAGAAGAGTATAACGAAGTTGACCTTTTTGCCTTTCTGCGGCCAAAGACATTTAAAAAATGGCGGTTTGAAATTTCAAAATTATTATTGAACAAGCATTAATATAACGTAATATATAATGTAATTAAACAAAAGTTGAATTCAAATTAATTTATATTTTATTTACAATTTTTAAGACACTTTTTTACGGAAGCCATAATGATAATAAATTATCCTGTATACCATGCATTATCTAGTCATGGCAGCACATCCACTTCTACGAAATACTTTTTAAAATTATTTTTTATATGAACGGCATTTCCCGAGGAATTTTTTGCCCCCGCTCGACCACAGGAATTAATCCACCATCTTCTGTTGAGATTTCTTGTATCCATCTTCTAGAAGCATGTTAAGTTATCCCAGTTTTTCATCCAGGATTTTTTTTAATTATGTTTACAAGAAACTATTCTATTCCATCCCAGTTTTATCATTTTATACCTCTATAAGACAATTTAAATTATAAACACAACAACAAAATATCCCATACCAGTTTTTCTCGTGTATTTGTTGTTCATGTAAAACAAATACTTGGAAATAATACATTGTGTTTTGGCAATTATAGTAATTCTGTATATTTTAATTTCGAAATATTAATACGCCATATTAGAAGCTTAAAATATTAAGAGTAACTTATAATGAAAGCCCCAATGCCAGTCGTATGTTAGAATTGGCACAATCCTCCAGCTTCTATATGGCCCCATATAAATTTATATGAAAATCGTGTATAACTTCCAAGACCTTCCTGGGCCGGAAATAGCGAATAATGTTTTAAGATGGTAGGTAATTAAGCAATTGCTGACCAAGTTGCCAGCACCAGCCATATGTTCGTATTTGAGGAGTTCCAAAATTTCAGATTAAGTTAAATAAAAATTTATATCTCTTAAGAAGTTCCTAGGTCGGAAATGGTTTTTTATGTTTTGAGTTGGTAATAATAAGGCCAAACTATGGTGAGCTCCCCAGTGCCAGCCGTATGTTAGGATTGGCACAATCTTCCAGCTTCGATATGGCACCATATACATTTATATCAAAATCGTCTATAACTTCTAAAAACTTCCTTGGCCGGAAATTGTAACATGAGGTCACTGTAACATGATCAACATGTTAGCAGATTGCAGTATTTATCTCTGTACTTGGTAAACAGATTGCTGTATTTATCTCTGTACAGTAAGAAGCTACCGTCTTCCAGCTTTTGCTCGACGGTGTGGTCTGGTCGTGGGGAGCCAAGTATACAGCAATTTAATAATAATAATAATAATGATAGACATCGCTGCCAATCTTCGTTTTACTCCCGCCTACTGATTCCCGATTAGCATACCTGAACGCGTATTTTGATCCAAAAATAATAACAGGAGACAAGAATTACCGGAACGCAATAGTGTAGAATATATGTGTTTTTGTATTAGTAACAAACAAATTTGTTCGGACGTAACGCCACACCATTCGCAATGTTTTTATTTTAGGTTAATAATTTTATATTTTCTAAATTAACAAATTGTATATCCCTTTTGTGTTTTACTAACACAATTGTGTAGGTACCATGTCATAAGTTTATTTTTGGTTGTGTTTTGAAAAAACTTACATATTTTTGTATTCCTTTCAAACTTATTTTTGTTCGAAAAATAAACACTAACTATACACACAATTGTGTTGGTTGTATCAAATCAAGTGCAATTTTTTATCAAAGACGTCATTACATACTATGGTTTTTTACTCACACATTTGTGTGGTTTGGACTTTAATAGAGCTATTTTTGGTTAAAAAGGGATATTTTATAAAAAAAACAATTGTAAAACATTTCGTGTTCAATAAAACGACACGTAAAAAATAAATTCACTTTCCTCAAAATTTAGCATAATTGTGCTTTTGTCAAATTATGCTAAATTTTGAGGAAAGTGAATTTATTTTTTACGTGTCTTTTTTTTATAAAATATAAAATTTGTTAATTTACAAAATATAAAATTATTAACCTAAAATAAAAACGTTGCGAATGGTGTGGCATTACGTCCGAACAAATTTGTTCCCCATCTAGATACCATGGGAAAATGTCACAAAACAGGAGTGGAAGCAACAAAAATTTGAACCGATTCCACCCGGTCCGTTCTTAACGATAGTCATAAAAAAAGAAAACACTAAATTTTCCCTAAACACCAAAAAAAATAAAATAATTTAAAATTTGCCACTTAGCTTGGTAACTGTCCTTGATACAGGTTTAGCCACCCAACCACCCCTCCTCCATTATTAAACGCACGCGAAATGGAGGCATGTATCTCGGTTGAGGGCACACAAAAAAGGAAGACGAAATCGTCTTTATTTTGCAGCACTAATAATTCACTCGCACGGCACTTATAAATTCAAGAAACTTAGAAAAGTATATGAATATAGTATTGTATTTAGAAAAAAAAATTAATCACTAAAAAAAATCACTGAAACGCTCTCACTTAGTTTGAAAAATAAAAAAACTTTTCACTTTAAGCACTGTTCCTCGACTGACTATCCTAACTTTTTTTTCGTCCCTCAGGTAACGTTTTTATCAACAAAAAAAATCAAGTCTGTGTTCATGTGTCTATCGTTCGATAACGATCAACAAGATAGAAGAAAATACCACAATCATAAACCATCGTACAATTGATTTGCTGGACAATGGACCAAAAAACTGCAAGTTGTACCCGCATTTGCGTTACAACCAGAGATGGTGCCACATTTAAATTATTTAAGTTTTTATGTGGTAACAAAATAGCGATTAATGTTTTAAGATGATACGTAATTAAGTAATTGCTGACAAAGTGGCCAGCACCAGCCGTATGTTCGAATTTGAGGTAAAGACCAAGTTCCAAAATCTCAGGTTAAGTTTTATAAAAATTTATATCTCCTAAGAAGTTAGTGGGCCAGAAATGTTTTTTATGTTTCGAGTTAGTAATGATAAGGCCAAACTATGGTGAGCTCCCCAGTGCCAGTCGTATGTTGATGGGTCGATTTTACAGATTCGATTTGGCCCCATATAAATTTATAAGAAAATCTTCTATAACTTCCAAAACCTTCCTGGGCCGGAAATAGCGATTAATGTTTTGAGATGGTGCGTAATTAAGTAATTGCTGACCAAGTGGCAGCACCAGCTGTATGTTCAAATTTGAGAAAAGGGCCAAGTTCCAAAATCTCAGGTTAAGTTAAATAAAAATGTATATCTCTTAAGAAGTTGGTAGACTAGAAATGGTTCTTTATGTTTCGAGTTGGAAATGATAAGGCCAAACTATGTAGAGCTCCCCAGTGCTAGCCATATGTTAGGATTGGCACAATCTTCCAGATTCGATATGGCCCCATATAAATTTATATGAAAATCGTTTATAACTTCCAAAACTTTCCTGGGCCGGAAAAAGCGAGAAATGTTTTGATATGGTACGTAATTAAGTAATTGCTGACCAAGTGACCAGCACCAGGCATATGTTCAAACTTTAATAAATGGTCAAGTTCCAAAATCTTAGCTTAAGTTCCCCAATGGCATTTAAATTTTGGCTTGATCATGTCTGATAAAGGATATAATTAGTTTGGTTCATTATTATGATTCTTTATCGGAACTATTAACAAATGTAAATACATAAACAGTTAGAAAAATGCACCGCTGTAAATTATCTGCACGTTCTTCGTTAAAGAGTGGCTACGCCGAAAATGTAGCACTATGACAGTATTATAAACTGACATGAAAGAGAACCCTGAAATCTGCATTCTGTTAAGAAATCATAGTTGTGTTCGATTTCATTACGGCTGATTTCGATAAGGTTGGTAATGAGGAGTTCACAATAGTTTGCTCTTATTATTACAAACTCAAAACATACAAAACATAAGAAAACAGCCAAATTTACCTATGTGAAATATGTCCCAAAAAAAAAACATATTTGTTGCATGCGATAAAGGTTTCAAAATCAATAGGATTTTGCAACAAATCTCAATTAACAAGGGAAGTTTTTGAAAGTTATAGACGATTTTCATATAAATGTATATGGGGCCATATCGAAGCTGGAAGATTGTGCCAATCCTAACATACAGCTAGCACTGGGGAGCTCACCATAGTTTGGTCTTATCATTACTAACACGAAACATAAAAAACCATTTCCGGTCCAGGAATTTCTTAAGAGAAATTAATTTTTATAAAACTTAACCTGAGATTTTAGAACTTGGCCATTTCCTCAAATTTGAACATACACCTGGTGCTGGCCACTTGGTCAGCAATTACTTAATTACGTACCATCTCAAAACATTAATCGCTATTTCTGGTCCAGGAAGGTCTTAGAAGTTATACACGATTTTCATATAAATTTATATGAGGCCGTATCGAAGCTCATTATTGGGGCGCTCATTAAAAGTTACTCTTAGTATTTTAAACATATATTTTTATTGCGTATGATAATTTTAAACTTAAAATATACAGAATTACTATAATTGCCAAAACACAGTACATTATTTCCAAGTATTTGTTTTACATAAACAACAAATAAACGAGAAAAACTGGGATGGGATATTTTGTTGTTGTGTTTATAATTTAAATTGTCTTATAGAGGTATAAAATGTAAAAACTGGGATGGAATAAATAGTTTCGTGTAAATAATAATTTAAAATAAAATCCTGGGATGAAAAACTTTGATAACTTCACATACTTATCTTCCAGTGGATATTTGCCCATTTGCTTCTTCTCTGTCTATATATCCTTCCGGACAATAAAATGAATTTTTATTTTTGTTCCAAATGTGTTGGCAAATTGTAGATTTGACAATTCGAACCACAGTTTCTCTTTTTCGGACAATACTCCGAAGCTATTCTCAATTACCCGTCTAGCACGCGTTAACCGGTAATTATAGGTCGATTCGTCTACGGGTAACCCTCCAGGTCGATTTCTACCAGGAAAAGGTCGCATCAATTTTTTTAATTAGGGGGAAAGCCTCATGCCCTAAAATCACAAATGGTGTGTAACGGAACGATACTTTCGTTAAACAGATTATTTCCACAGAGGTTTTTGAAGCGGTTTTTGTAGCCGGCTAAGCTCAGGGGATGTCGTGGGGTTTTCAAAAACTTACGGAAATCGTGAATACCGCTGTTTGGGGGAAGGAATGCAAAGAATCCACTAACATACCGGTTCACTTAGATTGCCTTCATCATCCTAAAAAAGGGTTTTAATAATTAAGGCATTTCGGCATACCTAGATTTGTATCAAACAAAAAAAAATAAAAATAAAAATAATAAATCTGAAAAAAAAATTAAATCAAAGAGGAAACACGCAAACAACCAGAAAGAAGATATAATAACTAAGAAAAATAAGAGATGAGAAATTATTATTTTTGTTAATATACCAATAGTACATAAGAGAATTCTTTATTGTTTCTAATTTACCACAATCCAAAATCAAATAAAATAGCGTGAATGTTGACATAAAAATTAAAAAAAGAAAATATAATGATTACAACAAAAAAAAAAGAATAAATCTATGTTCAACTTAAAACTAACAAAATTTCCCTTTCACCTTTAGTCCGGACTTGAAACTAACTTATAAAAGAAATATTTTCTTTCTTTTTCTTATGAAAAATAATAAATATATAAACAAATTGTCGTATAATATAATATATAGTATAATATAATAATATATGTAATAATAGTAAATATATAAAAAAAATTATAATCATAGATAATATTCAAATAAATACATGAATGCACCCGCTAATCCAATTACCGTACTATCGTATAGTTCCGCATGAAGTTAAGGTTCGCATATTTTTTCTCGAAATAATATGTACCATTCCCGTTTCGTAGTGATGATGACAAAAATTAAGGTGCGGTGGTGGATGGTTACGTACACACAAACCACTCGTACTATGCACGTAATTGGTATTTAGCAGTTTTATTTTTTTTTGGGTTTTTTTTTTGTTTCTTGTATTTTTTGTAGCTTAACTAACTAATTTACAACATTTCATAATACAGTTTTTTTTTTGTAATGTATGACACTCTTTATTTAATTTGGTTTTGGCTGTATTTTCTTTTAACCACCACTTTAGGCCTCACTTTAAAAATTAACCAACGTAATTTCTTACTTATAAAATCAACACTGGAATTGCGGTATATAATCTGTGTTTGTGTCAACACAGAGTACCACACTAGAGTTTTGGTATCGCTTGGATTAGCGTGGTTAGCGGTCGCGTAAACCAAACCGTTTTCTATCAAATTTCACACTTATATCGATTTATAAAGATATAGGTCCCAAAATGCGTACCACTTAATTACACCTGGCCGTTTAAATTTAGTTTTTTTTATACATGGATTATAGCATATCGCTTATAATCCAACAATATTTGATAGGCCGTGGCATCACAAAAAAAATCACAAAAATTAATTAAATAACTGTACTACTACGCGATCCCCACGCGTTTCGGTTATAATTTTTAATTTTTTTCTGATACAGGGATTCTTGAAATTAAACACTACGTACACTCTTTATATTAATAGGTGTGTGCTTTTATGAAGCACAAATAAAAATTATTTATTTTGTTTATCCACACAAGTGGTAAACAATACTTTCAGCAAAACATTTTTTTCGAATCATCGTCGGTCGGATTATTTATAGGCTTTAAATGTAGGGGAAAGACAGGGTAGCACAACCAATAATCACCGCTCATTCATAATATGGGAAATTATTTTTTTTTCCTCAAGGATGGGAACGAGGACCGAGATATGGCCATCGTTACAGGTGCCTTGATAGTTGATCACGGTAAATATTCATCGTTTGGAATATTTAAGGTTGTGCTGTCTCAAAAGAAGGATTTTTAAATACTACACTGTCACTAAATCGCCTGGAAGCTCCAATGTCTACGAGCAAAAAATTATAATCTGCATCGCAAACCGCCATTAAGATTATACTGTGCGACCCCTTGTAACTAAAACAAGCAGATCCACTATTCGGCAAAGCGTGTTGTACAGGTAAAATTTGTAGCATAATTCTAATTTTAGCTTAACCAAATTTTTAAATTAGTTAAGCTAAAATTAGAATTATGCTACAAATTTTACCTGTACAACACAATGCTTCCCATCAAGCGCTCCATTACAATTGGGGAAGTTCCATTTTTCGTAGAAATCGTTCGCCACTCTCTTCCATTTTTCCTCGGTTAATCTTTCGAACGCGGATATAAACAAAGAGTCCCAAATTGCTCGACAGGTTTCTGAAATTATTTGAGTAGTAGAGCTTGGTGATACTCTATAATTGTACGACAGAGACTTCATTGAGTCGCCACTTGCGAGATATCTAAATAAAACAGAAATGTCATTCACCTGGCAAGTATCAAAAATCTTATTTAAAGCTTTTTAGCTTAATGTTAATGTCAAGCGTGCCCCAGTAGATATTGGCTTCCTAGATAGTGTCAGTTTTTCGATGGCTGGTCCAACTTTATGTAGCAGTTCGTCAAAAAGATCCACACTCATCCGATGATAATTAAAAAATTGGAGAGATTCGTGAAGTCGCATCTCTTGTACCAAATTATCATAGTGCCCTTGCTGCTCTCTACATTTTAATAAGTTATTTACTAAGTTAGTTCATCTAGGAGGTTTTCTGTCTAACTTTTTAATGTACACCCATTGTAATAATAACTTTAATTTTTTTATTCTAGCCAAATTCGCTTTTCGGTTTAATTTAAGCATTTTCTTTAATAATATATTATTCACTTTAAACGTCCTTTAACAATACATTATTCACTTAAAAATTACTAATTTCTAACAGATAAAAATTCACACTGGCTTCACAAATTCGGCTGTATGGCTATATAGTCTTTTAACAATCTTATATATTAATACGCTTAATTTTTAGTTTGTGTTCCCTTTTTAACCTATTTCCCGTGCGCGTATCTTAATGAAAAATATATCAGGTGAAAGGTATTCTTTCATATATGTGCAGAATATATGTTTTATTAAGGAACGTGCACGGCAAATAGGTGTAAAAGCCAAGAAACGTTTTTCCTATACTCTACATCTTTTATATTAATCACGACGTCAGAATGTCATGACAAAATATGTTTGTTTTGAATTACACCGTGACAATGACAAAATTTTTTAAATTGCTGATGTTTTTGTCATAACACCGATTTTTCTTTTTGTGTTTTTGGTTCGAGGCGGTCAGTATTCTCCTTCTCGATTTTTGTATATAGGTCGGTTGTGTTTTTAACGCAAGCATTTTTATATTTTAAATAGTGTATTCTACTATTAGAATTTAATTTGAATTATAGATAGAAGATCTGCAAGAATCGCAACAATCAGTTTCGAACTTAATGAGATTATTGATTTGAAAAAATCAGTCATCTCATCAAGCCGCGGCGACTGACATTGATATTTTTACATAGGAATATTATCTATATATAGAACAATACCATGTAGTTGTACTACTAGCGAATTACTGCATAGCGTACGAAATTCGATTCTTTCATATTCTCCATCTATACTTCATTTTTACCAATTAACTTTTCGTTGTGTACGAATTACTTTTATATGTTACGTTGTTGTTGTTTTATTTGTAATGCTGTTACGAAATGCTCAATTTGCGGTATTTTAGGTATGTAACCTTCCTCTTAACGATAACCGAAACGCTACAAATGCTCACGAGAACAAATGAATTTTCTGAATCAGCGAGTTCGTAACAAGAAAATTTCTTCGACAGAGACTCCTACGGCAGCACGTTTCCCGGGCTAGGTGGCAGTCGTTGGGGGGGGTCAAAAAAAACTGTAGGAGTATAATCGAAGACTGGTGGGTGCTGCACTGGTAAATGATTTGAGAGAAAAGAAGAAAAAAATGAGTAACTTTATACTATTGACACTAACTTATAAAGAATGTGCTAAATTAATTCGTAACCATAAATTTGTTTCCGGTTGTTTTAGCGGTCGAACCATGACTGGTATGGACATTCAAACAACCACATGTTACCTATTTGGTAAGACCGTAAGTGTGGTGGTCTTAGTGCTTACGCCGCCCATTTGAAGTGTAATCTTAGCACTTCCCTCCCACTGTTCATGAACTCTAAATCACTGCCATATTTTTTCTAATAATTTAGAAACACATAATTATTTCATCAACACAAGAAAATCAATAAATAATTGTTAACGAACATAACGGAAAATCACAATAGCGCAATATTTTTATGCAGTAATCTTAACAATAAATAAAAAAAATTTAACTTTAACAACACCAAAAAACCCAACAAATTTATATGAGAAGTGTTTATTGCCAATGACGAATATATATAATTTAGAAGAACAAACATTAGCTATCTTAAGAAATAGGAATTATAATTAATGATTATAAGCTACTATAAAAATCATGGATCGATCCTCTAAAGAACTTAACATTATGATATTTATAAATTTATAATTTAATTTGTTTTTTTTTCCTATAATTTTGTAAAAACTTAATGTCTACTTAATCATTTTTTTTTTTTTTTTATTTTTTTTTTTTTGATTAATAAAATATATTAATGAGGAAATAAGGATATCAATTTTTGGGCCAATAATTTGCAATAATCATAATGAAATATAAACACGTATATAACTTATATAAGACAATATAGTTTCACTTAGCTGTATAGATATAAGAACAAATTCTCGTTCAGATGATCAACTTCCGGTAGTTTTAACGGCACACATTCATATTAAACCACATGGATTTTTCTGGTCGCTTCGGGTGTCACAATAATCCCAATAGGTCCCGTTAACAGGCGGTAAATCTAGCTGATAACTTACAAAAACAAATCCGCGCAGAAAAGTCTCGTGCAACCAAACGGAAATTGCTTGACTTTTCTGCAATGCAGATGACACAATAAAATTTCCACCGTTTGCAACCTAAAGATTAACGAAAATAGATCGAAAACCAGGAAATAAAAATTAGAAATATCACAACACTAAAGGTATAATTCAATTTTTACCTTTACGGCAATTTAAGAATGGATTCCACAACTCAGTAGATTTCCTTTGTGAAAAAAATGCACTTTACTCCACTATAAGGAAAAAAAACCCGACACGTTACCATACGAATGTTGTTAATTATTTAACAACACAAAATCACTTAAACTTACGCAATAAAGTTTTTTTTTTTATTAAACGTACTGTTTAACTAATCAGTATTAGAATTAAATTCGCGACCAACACGAGCGTTTAGCACTAAATAATGTACCAAATATGGACATACAATTTTACTTTATATATTTTTTTTTTTATTATTTTTATATTGATGCACTATGCTTATCATGCAATTGCCGATTTGAAATGACTGATCCCAAAATTTCTAAGTATTTATTTTCCTGATACCTCGATGTCCATTTACCCGTTAGTCTTTATGTACGAGTACATAACAAAAATAAATCGAAAGAGTAAAAAGAAATGCTTTTGGACCAGTTATGAATATGAATGACCATCAAATATACACCGGTCACCTGACCACCATGAACCGTATGATTGTTATTCGATAAATTTTTCAACAAACCAAACAATAGTAAAAATTGATTACTGTTGATTGGATTTGTATTCAACAAATTGCATCCGAAATGTTTTAATTTAATTGATTTCTACAAATAGGGTATACACGGGTAAAATATTCATACTAAAAGACAAGCGGCGCATGTCTAAGTTGATGAAATAATTTATATGTGATACCAACAGAAATAATTCTTATATAGTCTAATATTAATTTTATAACAAAAATAAATTATACCGTTTATCAGTTAACTCATGTAGCAATTTTGGTATACAAAATTGTAACAATGGTTTTGTTGTGATTGTTCCGTACATTGGTCTATTTTAGTATATCTCGAATTAAATACACATTCGTAGGAAATTCTTCCATTTGGCGTCAAATCTGTATGAAAACGACTATGATAATTCATACTTACTTATACACAATCAAATTCCCAACCACTCCATACCTATTCTTTCCTTTAACGCTGGATCGCGGATAAATTAGAATTTAATTTGAATTATAGATGGAAGATCTGCAAGAATTGCAACAATCAGTTTCGAACTTAATGAGATTATTGATTCTACTATGCCTCGACGGCAAACATTAATCGGTCGGATTGAACGACGAAGTAATAGATACACATCAATTCGAAATAGAAACAACCCAGCCCCAGGGCCATCACGAGCTACTCTTCCATGGATCTCTCAAGACGAGTTCAACATTCCAAGTGGATCTCCGCAGCAGACACTTTCCTCACATTTGAAGACCAGGTTCCACACGAAGTGGCGGAGCAAGATGAATTCGATTTTAATGTAAGTTTTCAAGAGACACATTTTGCGGTTTGCGATCTTATTCATTTTTCTATTCAGGAGCCTTTTCCCGGTTACATAGCATACAGGAAAATGGAGGCGAGCGATTTCCAATGGAACTAGATGTAAGTCCGTCATTTAGTTTTTATTTTTGAAAACTTGCAATTTTTTTTTCTTTTTAGGGGCCTTTTGATCCTGTGAGCGTACTCCAAGATTCAAATCTGGCGGGAAATGAGAAGCGCGCGGCATTCCAAAGTGCTCGGTAAATTGAAATCCGCTATCAAGGTTCGATGGGCGTGGCTTGCGAGTTCTGTGGCGCGCTATTCTTCCAGGCAGAGAAGGAAGGTCTTAGTCTCGGCTTTACTCGCTGCTGTGGTAAAGGGAAGATGTCCCTCATCGCACTGCGCAATTTCCCGTACCTCAATCAGCTGATCCTCGGAGCCAACTCCAACTCGCGTTTCTACAAGACTAGCATGCGGAAGCTTAATTCCGGCCACTCCATGGTTAGCACCGGAATGTAGCTCGAAGAGCAGCGCGCTGGCGAACCATCGCATCAGCACATCACGGCCCTCCAACGATTCAGCTCCCAAGTATGGGCAGATATTTTTTTACGATGTCAAGGAGTGGACGCGCATGCGCTGTACAAACTTGGCCGGCTACACGTTACGCACGGACAAGGAAAAGATGGAGAGCTTAGTGCGCACCCTTATAGTTGAGCTCCGTCTGGTAAACATCTACATGCACGAGTTCCAAACAATGGACGAGATGACTGCAATGACCGTCAAAATCTGGCAATCCATATGATTCAAACAGCTCTCGAGGGGGAGCCACCTTACGAGCGTTCTCTAAATGTGTACAAGAAGCGTCCAGGTAGCGCGGCATCTGACCTCCAGACTGCAAATATCACCGAGCCTCATCTAGGTGCGCGACCACACTGTGAATAACCGGTGCGCGACCACACTGTGCATAACCGTTGGGTGGTTCCATATAATCCTTACCTTCTTCAGAAGTTTGACTGCCACATAAATACAGAATATTGTGGAAGCGTCGAAGCCATAAAATATCTGTACAAGTATGTTAACAAGGGCGGGGACAGCGCGACCGTTACAATTAATAATGAAGAGACGGGGGAGGTGACTCACGATGAGATTGCGCATTACGAGGCGACTCGATACGTCGGAAGCGTGGAGGCTGCATGGAGCATGTTCGGTTATCCGATGCACTACCAGGACCACCCTGCGACATCATTGTCACATTGAAGGGCAGCAAGCCGTTTACTTTCATGATGGCGAAGTGGAAGGCGCGCTCGCATGGCACAAGTTTACAACTTTGCAAGCCTGGTTCGATATCAACACGGCAAAAGAAGAAGCGAGCCACCTGTTGTACACTGAAATGTCTCAAACCTATCGATTTAACAAATCAAAATCTTTCTGGCAAAAGCTCTTTCTCCTTTGCCAGAAAGATTTTGATTTGTCAAATCGATCACGCGAGCTACATGCAACGGTAACCCGGCTTATGACTGTAAACCTACGCAATCTTGAATTCTTCCACTTGCGGCTTCTTTTTCTCCACGTGCGCGGCGCGCGCAACTATCAGGATCTGCGAACATTTGAAGGTGTGGTCTAACTCGTTGTGAGAGATGCCGCGTCGCTGCCGCGAGTTTTTTGCCTTTATTTTAGCCGGCAACACCCTCGCAAATTCCTTGGATTTATGGCTCAAGCTCCGTGATTGGCTAATTGAGGATTTCAAGCACGCCGGACAAACACCAGAAGCTGGCTACAATCTCGCGCTGATTGAGATAGAAGACGTGCTAATCACACAAAATTCAAATTGTCAGGATCTCGGCCTTCCTACACGGTACCGTCTCATCACCGCCGATCCAGCACCAGCTGATCCCGATTTGAAAATGGCGCGTTTCGACACATGTATGCGAGTACAAATGAAGACCAGAAGCGCGTCATTAATGAGGTCCGAAGCGCGCTCGAATTTGAAACCCTGTCAGTATTGCAATCACTCATTGCATTTGCCAAGGGGCGTGGCTTTGAGTCCATTTGTTCCGCCTTCACTGGAATCGCCGCATGCTTGATGGAAGGTGGGCGTTGACATTCACGTGACTGATTATTCAGTCACAGGTCAGCTAGTACTAATATTAATCCCCTTATAAAATTACTAATCTCTAACAAAAATTCATTAATCACAAAAATCTCAAAATGGCTTATGTTCTTTAACAATATTCACCTACAAATAAAAAAAAAATTATGTTTCAAAATACTGTTTATGTATGTATGTGTGGAAAAACTGTGCCGAAAATTCGAGCAAGCAGCTTGACCCAAAAATCGTCGGATATTTAAATCCACCTTAAATCTGATTAAATCTGCTTTCAAATAAATGACTACGCCGTGAAGATCTTGGTGCAAAGACACTTGATGCGGATGATACTTATTTATGAGGTTTTAAAATTTTCCAAATATGTACTGGTTTGGGACAATCCGGAATCGCTAACTATTTCTCGTGTATTTCGCAGCCGTATTTTTCAGCCAGTACAGCAATTTCATTACTTTTCTCAGTGACTGGTGCTCGACGAGTCCTTTTTTCGGTTGCACACTTCCATCAGCAGTAAATTGTTTAACAGTCCGGCAAAATGAAGCACATGACCGAATCCTATCCGGAATACGTGAAGCGTAGAGAGCGACAGCATTGTCAAGATTTCAATTGTTTCTTGTACAGTTAAATATTCCATTTTGTGATGATAAAACACACAATGTGATGACAAACATGATATAGGTAATATGCATCTGTCAAAAAATTACACCAACAACAAATTACAATATGGCTGACACGGGTGCCTTGTTTTCGATTATATAGTCGTCACATCATCTACTTAGAATCAATAAAAGTCGTATTCACTTAAATTTAAAAAAAAAAAAAGCTCTGCTATCTATATACATCTTCTAAAAGCTGTGACGTGCACATTTTATATTCGCCAATAATTGATCGCTGTTTAATTACTTAATTCCAAGAGGGCATAGATCATACACAATAATAATTATATTCGCGCAGATATTCCGCAATAAAGTAATAATAATTTTAACGATTTTCACACAACAAATACGTCAATATAATTTATACAGTTTCTGTGTCTACACAATTTCACAATTATGCCCCATTGGCAAAGTCATTAACTGTGAATCACGATTTTATAATATATATAAGACAAACACAATGCCTTTTGAATTTTTATTGCGTTTATTGTGATTATAAGAAAATTGTCGTTGTTGTTGTCTTGTTAATATTTAATCAAAACCACTTGGAATTTTATTATAATCTGCCGCCCGGTTTATCTATATAATTTGTGTAAGGTACACAGTAATTGTATTCAAAAAAAAATTTCTATTATTCAAAACTTATTTCTACCCTATATCTGTTACCAAATCTTCTAATTGATTTATACAAGTGTCGGTACATAAGTACGCAAGAACACGACATCGTTAAATTTCCACATGTCATGGTATCTTGCATCATGAATATCGCGCTTATCTCGAATTAACACACAATAGATCGTGTTCGGGCGAATAAAAAGCGTTAAGCCGAATCGTAGACACAATGTCTTCCAAACGAAACAAAAATAAAATTTCAAATTGAAGAAACATTCCATTGTTTGATTATATACCGAGCATTGTTTTAAAATTTTATAATTATACAATTATCAATATATCTCTTATCAGGCCATATGTTTCTTATCTAAGAATTATTGTGTGTTTTTTACAAAGCCAACAAAAAAACTATAAATACTGACTCGAATCTTCGCGATGTGCGCCACCCAAGAACATTTACGTATATTTACCGTGTGCGGCAATAAAAACCTATACAAAAAATTCCTAAATTGCAAACCCATCTCGCATGCAGCATCCCTTAATTGCGAACGTGATTAATTGCAATGTCAAAAATTTCACGAGAATATATTAAGACATTTTAATGTATGTTTCATAAAATGATATATAAAACTACTTCCGACCCGAGCGACCGCCCGACCAACCGTAAGAACAAATTGTATGCGGTTCTTAGAAACAAAACAACAACATAATTTTGTGTATCCAAATCAAGGTAATAGAGATCACATTATCTTTTCAACTTCATCTCATTTTCGGTATATACGATTTTCTTATAGATATTCTTGGCTGTTTTCTTCGTCGTTGACGTCTTCTTGTTCGCGGTAAACCACAACTTATGATCAAGATGATCATATATTATTATGTTGTATATTTAAGTTGTATAAGAAGACAATGATGATCCTCACGATCATAATGATGATGATGATGATTGCGATGATGAGATGAACATGTAATAAAATTCAAAATTATAAAAAGAACTACTAAAGACTTCTTGATTGTTGTTAACGAAACAAATAAATAAATAAACAAACAAACAAACAAACTGCCGAACAATAAGAATAAGACCATCTCATCTTCATCATCCGCATAATAACAATAATAATACAAACCTAATTGACTTGATGATGAGTTAAAATTCTTGGGTGGCCGCACTAAATCGGATTTTTTTTTTTCGTTTTTGTGTTTTTTTATAACCCCAAAATGATTTATGGTTCGAGATACGCGATTTAATAACATGAGGCCGAGAGGATGTATGGAGAGGGACCCCAAATTAACGATAACTTTATACATATAGCTCGTTATGTATATGTTGCACAATTTTATTAAAATTAGGTTATATGCACTTCAGTTCAATTGAGATGTAATTTTAGAGATAATTGAGATTACGACATGCAACGAGTTTTTTTTTTTTTGTTTTAATTACACCGACATGGAAATTCTTATTTATTTCTTAAAATTAAAAAAAAAAAAGATTCAGATTTCATTTTCTAATTTTTTCCACCCACTCAAGACGTTGATCGGTGGTGGTCTTATTGTCAATTTGAAATTAAATAAAAAATTGATTGTCTAACGTCTATATTATGGCGCAATCCATAAAATTATGAATGAGTAATATTTGAAAAAATTTGATTAATTGTTGGGTGGGAAAATTATAATTAATGATCTAAAGCGATGAAAGCGATGCAATCTAAATGTCTTCATTATTATTCATCTCAACAATACTAGTACATTGTGAATTGGTTTCACTTACAGAGCGCACGAAGCTTAAGAAATACAGAATAAGAATATTGCAATCGTGTGACAAAAGTAGGGTTTCTCAAATCGAGTTGTTCGGATCCGGATTACTTGAACCGTACACCGTAGAGAAAGACACAATCATTACTCGATCATCACAATCATTTTGTAGGAATATTATAAATGTGAAATATAAAAAACTATGTGAACGGTGGTACTTTATGTCCGTTTATTATAAATTTGTTTATTATTGGTTTTAACATTCTGGATAATTTCAAATAGTTCATCTTCTACAATTTTTAGGAATAATGATTTTGGTCAGAAAAGAAATGGACTTCGAGTTAGCAAGGAACCTTCTGATATAAAAAAGCACTATTTCATTTACCTATATTTGAATGTGTTAACGGGAAAGGTTCAGCCAACAGGGAATGAGTTTCAGTTTCGCTCGACTCCAATTTCAGATTTTTCCAACTATAGAATAATTGAATTATTCTACCACTTGCGTATTTAACAAAATTCAATAAACGTGAAAGTTTCATGTGCCGGTGCCAAAGATGTCTGCGAAAAATCATTCGAATGTCACAAGGATTTTTCTGAACCACTTGTGTATTTCAATAAATGTGAAATTTTCTAGCACTTCAGAAATATCTACAGGAAATGGTGCATGACTTTAGGTTCAAATTTAGGACAAACAACCATCCTACTGACATTCAAATATCGAGGGGGATTATTGGTAGAAATAAATAAGATAAGATGTTTACAACGCTAAGATAAGATTTTTAACCAGGGCAGCTGGTATGCTAAGGTATGCCCATGTCCAGATGTTCACAGATTTTTTACTCACACCCCAACAACTGAGTTTCCTGAGTAAATGCAAACTACCGCTACTGTATTCAATTATCACCTAATAATTCGAAGAAATCTGCTACATATGGCACGATTCGGTGTCCAAACTAACTAGGAACCCTGAACCTACGAGGGTCTCTAATACTACAGGATAAGGATGTGTTAAATGTTCTAGCTTATGAGAAAATTTACTTGAGCGAACCGTTGTCGAGCGAACCGTGTTAGTAAATACATAATTATTTTAATATGTAAAGCTAGAAGGTTAGTTGGAATGCTTCGGTTGAGTATCTTCCTTCGACTCACCATGAAGATGAGGAGGGTATTTCGTTTGAATATTGAAACTTAAATAGTTATACATATTCTTCTTGTGATTTATTTTTGAGGAACTCAAGATAAACCTAGAATAAACATTAGCAATAAATTAACACTTACCTTGTTATTATATAAATTCATCCTGAGTACCTACAAATTACAAAAGGGTTTTCCAATAAGAGTGATATAATTTCTTTAAAAAAAACACACTAATTGTTAAGGAAATTGAAATGTTTTTTATTTAATGTGAAGTATAATCGATACAATTAAGTTCTAAATAAAACGTCATTCAAATGGCCTCCACGACTTCTTCTGCAGGAACGAATTCAATGGACCAAATTTTCAACCACTTTTTCCACTAAATCAAGTCGTATGGAACAGCACGTTCAATATTGACTTGTAAAGCTTGAAGAGTGTTTGGTTTATTGCTAAAGACCAATGACTTCAAATAACTCCACAAGAAATAGTCTAATGGTGTTAAATCACAACTTCTTGTAGGCCATTCAATATCACAATTTCGTGAAATAATCGAATCTCCAAACTTATCTCGCAATAATTCAATTGTTGCACTTGCTGTGTGGCACGTAGCTCCGTCTTGTTGGACCCAAATGTTGTCAAGATCAACTTCTTCCAATTTCGGTCATAAAAAGTTGGTTACCATCGATCTATACCGATCTCCATTGGCAATAATTGTGTTACTAGCTTCATTTCGCAAAAAATACGGACCGATGATTCCACCAGACCAAAAACCACACCAAACTGTCAATTTAGGTGAATGTAATGGTTTTTCATGAATAATTTGTGGATTTTCTCCGCACCGGAATCGACAGTTTTGTTTATTTACCGCACCACTCAGATGAAAGTGAGCCTCATCGGAGAAGATGATTTTCGTTAAAAAATCGTTATCGTTTTCAACTTGTTCCAAGGCAAAATCAGCAAATTCACGATGTTTACGGTGGTCCAACGGCTTCAGTTCTTGAGTGAGAACAATTTGATACGGCTGCAAACCCAAATCCTTTCTCAAAATCCACCAGGTTGTGGTTTGAGATAGTCCCAATTCTTGAGAACGTCTTGGAATCGACAAATTGCGGTCTTCAGCAACACTTGTCTGCATTTTTAATTTCGATTTTATCACATTCAACAATTTATTGCAAGGTGAAATTCGACAGCTGCAATTACTATATCAATTGTGTAAGGAGCAATACAGCAAATGTGCTACGTGTACAGATAAGTACAATAAAAAAACGTTTAAGGAAATACCTAAGGAGAGATGGCGTTGGAGTAGGCCTTTTCGAAAAAAATAGAAAATGTATAATGGAAGAGAGGAAAAAAAGAGGAAAAAAGGAAGAGCGAAGTGAGATTGCTGGTTCCGGGAGTCGCGTTTGAGCTGAGGAGGAAAATCGTCACGACGTGGAGAGAAGACATGAAAAAAAAAAGTTTGTAAGGGATCGAGCGAGTAAACGAGATTATTCGATCCCGGGTGAAATTTCGTGTATGAATAAAAAAAAAAGTAAATAAATGTAATAATGATAAAAAAAAGTCCAATATATAACTAAAACAAAAAGAAAGGAAATTGCGGTTACAGTGGAGAGAGAAAAAGAGCCCCAGAGAAGTATCGCAAAGCCAGGGACATCCCCGAAAAGCAGCGGCGGAAGGGGCGGTAAGTACATCCAGCCAGGTGAGTCAAGTTTGAGTTCGAACTAGCTATTTTACGGTCATTCCCACCCCACACTCCTATCCGACACGCGATCACAGCGCTTTTTTTTTATCGGTACCCTGAAAAGTTAGAATAAGACCCACTTTAGTCGCTCTGCTCTTGAAGCACATTACCCGGCGAGACGTGCTAGGTAGACTGGCGCCCGAGCGAAGAACAAATCGTGGTGTCTACCCTACTAACAATATTAGCACTAGATAAACGTTAGTTTATTATCGCCACTTACCATTTGTTATTGATATTCGATACATTTGTCATTTGTACTGACATTTGTGCACCACTACTAATGCAACATTGATGAGTGCGTTTTATACCTAATATTATAATGTAGTGCCATCTAGTGGCAATTAAGCGATAAGCGATTGATAACCCTCTATGTTAAATAAACAACAATTTTTGTATATAAGTTTGTAAAATAAATTAAGATTTGTTCTTGTCATTGTAACGTCCAGAGCGTCGACATCAATAGTGTCAAAAATAAATTTAAAGTGAAAAAAATATAATTATTAGTTTATTTTTTTATTAAAACTTGTACAATCAATTTCTCCAGTTTGTTGACATGGAGCTTGCAATGTGCAGGTGGTATACTGTAATTGTAGGAGTAGTTGAATAAGTGAATGGATAAATGATGTGGCGTGAATGAGTGATATCACAATGGGTCAAAATTGGCCTAAGTGTGCGAAAGCAACCACTGAAACTTAACCTACACAGCAACTTTATTAGACTAACTATCGTAAAATAAAGAAAAAATAATGAGAAAATTTATAATTTAGTATCATTTCTTAGGTCGTTGAGTCGTCTACATTGTGGGTGTTAATGACGCAGAAAATCGCTATGTAGTCTACCTTGGTACGAATTCGAATGCATTCGCGAAGCTAGATGCCACTGAATCATAGTTTAAAGCCCAAGTTCCTTATAAATTAACCGCCCAATTCCCATAGTATTGTCACTTCATGTGAAGTGACAATAGTCGTGTCACGTAACATGAACATTGTTATTCTTGAAGTCGATTCAAGTGATACGGGTCAAATGGCTTAGAAACGCAAAATAAAACTATATTTAGACACGATTTAATAAAATAAAATAAAATGCTATTTACTTTGAAAGATTCAACAAAAAATATCTTGTCACTTGAAAAATTAGGCAAAAAAACGTCACATGAACTGACTTTAGACGTAAGATGCGTCTATGAGAATAGGAAAGTGTAGACGACGTAATTGTACAAGGGCGTAGTGAGAAGTTTGGTAAAATTGATACAGAGAGCGCCACAATCGCAAATCTCAGATGGCATGGTTCAATACCATCTGTCACTAAACCAAGTTAAAATTTTCAAACAGATCTGTCATTTAGTTCAGTTTTGACAGCCATTGAAAACACACAACTCATTGTTTTTTTCAAACATGGAAAAAAGTGTGTTAATTAAACATTATTTTTTGCGTGAAAAAATCATTACACAAACCAAAACAAAGCTTGATAAATATTACGGGGATTCTTCACCATCGAATAAAACGATTCACAAGTGGTTTACTGATTTTTGGTGTGGTCTACCAAGCACAACTTATGCCGAACGTTCAGGACGCCTAAATGAAGTCACCACACCAAAAATGGTTGACAAAATCCATGATACCGTATTGTACGACCGCAGAGCGCAAGTGCGCGAGATAGCTGAGATAGTACACTCAAAAAAACTCGTAGGTGAAATTGAATAATCGATTTTGTTGAACTTTGAAGAAACCATTTATTCAATTTGATGGTAATTACTACTGATTTGATTATGAAATATTCAGTTGATTGCAAAAAATAAAAATTGTAATTAAATTTTATTCAAATAAACGATAGATTTCTTCAAATTTGATTAATTTTTAGTTAATAAAGCATTTGATTAAATTTCTACATTTCGAAGAAATCATGATTGAGTTAAAGAATTGACATTTCAAAAAATTCTACTAAATTTCGGTGAATTAAATATAAATGCATTCAATTTAACAAAATTGTTAACCACCTATAGAAAACAAAGAATACTTTTGAAGAAATATCTTCAAATTGACGAAAGATCATTTGTATTATTTTAAACCAAGAGGAAAACAACTTTTAAGTCAGTTCTAGGCGCATTGTGTATTTGAAAATATTTAATACGAGTGATTTTTATTTTTAAAGGAATATTATATAAAAAGACATATTTCGCGGTAAAATTAGAATAATAAATTAATTTA
Source organism: Nephrotoma flavescens (assembly GCA_932526605.1). NCBI lineage: Eukaryota > Metazoa > Arthropoda > Insecta > Diptera > Tipulidae > Nephrotoma > Nephrotoma flavescens. The sequence continues at coordinate 142,433,768 of OW052222.1, forward strand.
AAATATAAATTAATATTTGAAGCCCGTCAATAACATAATAATTAGAATAAATAGTTAAACAAACATTTGAATCGATATTATTCGATTTTTATTTTATTAAATTGTGGCCATTTTTTTTGTGACAAAATGTAGTTTTATTGTTATTGCTAATAAAAAAAGTGTTTAAGTGTTTGCAAAAAATAACAAATAATTATGCACATGATAAACAAGGATTACGCATGACTACAACATCGCAAAATGTATTTTCGAAAGCATTATGTTGATGTTTGCTTCAGAATTCATGGCAATTATATTTCTAAGATGAAACTATCCAACCCATACAAATAAACATATTATTAGATGGGTTGGATAGTTATAAATTTATTATACATTATGTACAAATATATGTAAGAAGTTAATATATGTTTAGTTCACTTCAAAACTCCAGAGTTAAATTTCAACGAGCATCTGGAAGCTATTACGACCGACAATTACTCTTGAGCGAACTGGAGCACCATTTCAGGCAACCAAAAATTAAATTTACTGTTTAAATATGGAACAAATGGAAGCAGCATAAGAAACCAATGGACTACAAGTTTGTATGTATATAACAAACTCACACACATTTGAATTTTTTAGTTCATTGAATGATTTTTGGAGGCTTTGTTCAGAAAACGGAATAGTAACTTACGTGTTATTGATACGAGGAAATTAAAAATTTGCTTATTGAGCTTCGATTATCAAAAGTTCAAAATTACCAAGTTAAATACAACTCTCGCCTATTACGTTTTTCTTAAATACATCTTGCTTTCTTTCTCTTTTATTTCTTGAAATTCTCACATAATTTTTTAACTTAATTTATATTTTATGTGCTTAATTATCACGGTTCAATAATCTGTTTAGTTTTTATGGATAATTGTGATTTTGCGGATTTTTTAATTGTACATCAAAATGTTCGTAGTCTTCGAAGGAATTTTGACGTACTGGTTGCCAATATTAATGCATATAACACAAGGCCCTCGTTTATATTTTTGAGTGAAATTTGGATTCATACTGATGAAATGTCTTCATATAATTTAAATGGTTATACGTTGTTCGGTGCGTGCAATGATTCGTATAGAGCAGGTGGTGTTGCCGTGTTTTTTGATTATAATTTAGATTGCTCAGTTAGTGCCCATAACTTACCATCATCCGATGTCATAAAGGTTGAGTGGAGATTTTCAAATGATTTATATGTCTTTTTATGCATCTATCGACTTCAATCTACAGCTGTGAGTGTCTATGTTCGGGAAGTGGCCGAGGTTTTGGGCAGTATTAGGTCAAAAAACCTTTTTGTTTTTGGAGACATTAACATTGATATTCTCGGGTTTCCAAGCAACAGTATTGATTATCTAAACCTTATGTCATGTTTTGGGCTCGAGTCATTGATTGGTACTCCCACGCGGGTTACTGCTTCTTCTTCAACGTGTATTGACCACTTTTTTGCTAGACTTAGGTCTAATGATCTTTCAGGTATAAGAACATCGGCTGTGGACTTAAAAATTTCTGACCACCACTTGATTGAGATGCGGTTTAAGGCTTCTCAGATACTGTTACCAAGGCCTAATTTGAACCAAAATTCCACGAGAAGTAGAAAGAAACTCAATCTGTTGTTGTTATATGAAAGGTTGGATCATATGGACTGGGGGTTCATTTTTAACATCGACAATCCATCGCTAGCTCTTGAGGTATTTTTGGATAATATTTTAACTATCTTGGAAAGCTGCTATACATATTGCTCGTCTAAAATTAAACGCCTGCAGCCTTGGATCTCCTTTGACCTTGCGCGACGTGTTAATAAAAGGAATAAACTGCGGTCTAAGTTAAATAGGCGTCCTGATAATGCAGTACTTCGTGATAGCTATAACAGAATGTGCACCATAATTAACGCAGATATCAAAAAAGAAAAGGAAACCTATTATTCTAAGCGTTTTTCTGCTAACCGCGGTGATATAAAAAAAACTGGATTTTAGTGAACGAGATTCTGACTCGCAAACATAAAACTTCACTAGTCAAATCTATTTTAGCACAGAACGGAGAACTTCTTACGAGTGATCTAGAAATTGCTAATGAGTTTAATTGTTATTTTTCTAGTGTTGCTAAAGATTTAGGTGCTAAATTTAACTCTATCAACACGTCATCTAGTTTCGATTTGCCTTTTGATTTCGGTCCGACAACGTTTTTTATGACCCCAGTATCTAGTAATGAAGTTTTTTCAATTATTTGTGCTTTAGAACCTAAATACTCAATTGATAACGTTGGCCTGAGTAATTATATATTAAAAGCCATTGCTGGGCATATTAGTCCCGTTCTTGCACACATTTTCAACCTTTCCTTTGAGATGGGAGTTGTACCCGATCGACTGAAAACAGCAACTATAATTCCCCTTTTCAAGAATGGTAATCGCCTTGATAAAGGTAATTATAGACCTATTGCCTTGCAGCCAGTAATCCTGAAGGTTCTTGAAAAGGTAGTTAAAAATAGGGTTTCCAGCGTTTTAGATAAAACGGGTGTGCTGAGTATCCATCAACATGGTTTTCGTCATGGTATGAGTACCGAATCAGCCTTGTTAGATTTTCTAAATACAATCAACGTTGGTTTAAATAAAGGTAATAGTTGCGGTGCTTTATTTATTGATACAGCTAAAGCCTTTGATATGGTTGATCACAAGCTTCTGCTATCTATTATGTATGATATAGGGTTTAGGGGAGTGGCAAATACGTGGTTTGCATCGTATTTAGATGGTAGATCGATGAGAGTTAAGATTAATGATAATTTAAGCGATCCGAAATTTATTGACGTTGGTGTTCCCCAGGGTTCAGTATTAGGCCCTCTGCTGTTTCTCATTTATACAAACTCCGTATTTAAATTGAATCTTCATGGTTATTCAACCGGATTTGCTGATGACATAGCTCTGGCTTACTGTGGGAATTCTCCCAGCAACGTTATTTCGATGATCAATTCTGATCTAAAAGTGTTACTCTCATGGTTCGACAAGCATCGCCTGATCTTAAGCCGGAAAACTAAATTCATGTTGTTTAAATTGTCTGGTAGCTTTAATATGTCTATTTTGCCGCGGGTGACTAATCACAGCAGGTATGAATGTGCGTCTAGTGGTTGCCACTCTGAGTGTTTTGATATCGAACAAGTTGACTCGTTTAAATATCTTGGTGTTCACTTGGACACTTGCCTTAATTGGAAAACGCATGTTAATTCTGTCAACCAGTATCTGTCATCAACTGCTAGAATTTTCTACCTTCTTCGTGACTATTGCCCTCCGTCGGTTCTAAAAATAGCTTACCATGCACTAGTTATGGCTAAATTGGAATATGGATTGTCGTGCTGGGGTGGTTGTTATGCTGCTACTTTGTATCCTTTATATGTTCTACAGAAAATGATTTTGAGAATATATCTAAAGAAACCAAGAACTGAACCATCATGGAATTTATTCTTTACGACGAATATTTTGCCGTTGAAACATTTGTATGTTTATAAGGTATTGAGAGTTTTTTTAATCGAAGTGGTCAACAAATAATGAGAAGCGATTTTCGTTACAATTTTCGCGGTAACCATCAATTTCTTTGTAACATCCCAAGATTCTTCAATGACCACTTCCGACGCTCTATTCAGGTCACTGCACCAACCTTTTTTAATGCGTTACCAATTTACATTAGGAAGGACATTCATTTGAAGTCCTTTTTACCTAAAGTTAAACAATGGCTATTTGAAACTGTTGATATCTCCTTTTTATTCAGGGTTATTACATAAAACTTGATGTATTTAGTCACATGTTATGAAGTTGAAATTTAGTAGTAAAAGTAGTTGTAGTGGTAATGGTAGTAATAGTAGTAGTAATAGTAGTAGTATCTTAGTCATTTTATTGTAAGCTTTTATCACATTTTATACCGATGTCATATAAAATGTGATAAAAGATGAGATAAAAATCATTTAATTTTGTAAATATTAGGATTATGTTGTATTTTTATGTATTACGCGAATTTGCTTCTGTCGTTTTTTCGGCACAAAATTCGTTATATTTTTTGAATAAATAAATAAATAAATAAATAATATTGTCAAATAATATTGTCAATTTTATAGTCAACATACTGAATAACCGAAGTACGTATCACGATGTTTAAACGACGAATTAAATAAAGGGCTCAACATTTTTGACAGCTCTGAAGCATTTATCCATCCCCTATGTATTTGTCAACTGGTAATTGTGTTAGGAATCAGGAAAAGCAACCCAAAAAATAGAGGACCCAACATGTTACTGAATGTAAGTTATAAAATTCTAAATTTATTAAATTACAACAATTATGTAAATTATTTTTGTTTAAATGGTCGGTGTTGTGCCATTTTACATTACTCCATAGTGTATTACTCCAACTACCAGGGTTGTAGAAGGAGTAAACAAAAAGGATCAGAACTTAGTGTTCAATTAGTAGTTCGCAAGGAAGTTTCTTGATTTTGGGGCGAATTATAGTTATTCAACCACTGATCTGCTATTCAACCACTGATTTTAATTACCAAAACTACGTTAGCCGCAACAGGTTTATTGTTTATTTCGATGGTGTGAAATATATTTTAAACTTATTTATTGAACGTGTAAATATATGTTTTAAAATATTCAATATTCATAATTTAGAAAATCGATTAGCATCCTGTTTAGTGCAAAAGATTATTTGAAACTATTTTTCCAACATTAGAAAAAAATACGAAAAAATTATATGCAGGTAAAATGCCTAATATCAGTATTAAAATTATTTTTATTTTATTAATTATTAGTTAACACAATAAAAAATTAAATGGAAATATGTATTATATATTTTATTTTTGTACTACAATTGAATTTAGCAATAAAAATACAATTTCATTGAGTTAACAAATATTTTATTAAAATTGACGATAGTTTTATTCAATTCAACAATTGAAACCATTTCAATTCAATGAATTAATATGATAAAAATGTATTCAAACCAACGAACTTTTTATTTAAACCAGCAGTAAAACATTCTTTAATTTGACGAAATTTTATTCATTTCGATAGCTAGATCTTCATTAAATTGAATAAATTTTGTCAATTTATCAATTGCATTTCTTCAACCAATTTATTCAGTTCGAAGAAATTTCGTTAAATTAAAAAAAAATACTTTTTAATTTGAATAAAATTAATCAAATTGATAACCCACCTTCGTTGACGCTATATTGAACGCTATTTCTTCAATTTGGCTGACGATTTATTCAGATTAACCACTTTATTTTTTTGGGTGTAGGCATCTCAGAAGAATGTGTGCACAATATATCACACGAACATTTGCATATGAAAACCCTATCCGCGCGTTGGGTGCCGCGTTTGCTTACAATCAACCAAAAACGCACAATTGTGACAACTTCAGAGGCAGGTTTCAAGCGAAATAAAAAGAAGTTTTTGCCTCGTTTCATAACAGTGGATGAAACATGGATCCAGCACTATACACCGGAGACCCAAGAGCAGTCTAAACAGTGGATTTCCGCACTGGCGAATCTGCGCCGAAGAAGGCTCGGGCGTTTTTATCGGCCAACAAGGAAGAACAGTCAACGGCGAATATAACTTATTGGACCGTTTCAACGACGTTTTGAAAGAAAAACGACCGCATTTGATGAAGAAAATGTTCTCTTCCATCAAGACAATGCACGGGTGCACAAGTTTGTAGTTGCCATGGCCAAAATCTGTGAATTACGTTTCGAATTGCTTTCACATCCGCCATATTCTCCAGACTTAGTCCGCTGCGACTATTTCCTGTTTCCTTGAAGAAATGGCTCGGCGGAAGAGATTCGGCTCTAATGAGGAGATCATCGATGAAACAAACACCTATATATTGAAGGGTTGGAGAAATCGTATTATTCGGAAGGGATCGAAAAATTGGGAAAACGTTGGACTAAGTGTATCGAGCTAAAAAACGACTACTTTAGTATCGAGCTAAAAAACGACTATTCCTTCTTTCATTTTTACCAGCTTCTCACTCTGCCCTCGTAGTTACATGAAGTGGCATAATACAACTATCGAAATTGGTGTGTTAATATACAGCGAATTGCTTGTTGTTATTTTTTAGTTGTTAAAATTCTATTAAGTAATTGATTTGATTTTTTTAATGTTTTATTATTTGAGATTTGAATTAAATTATTATCAATGGTGTGGATCGCAATTTTTAAATTACCTCAACGTGGTGCATTCCGAGCAACTATTTTTTTAGCCTAAAGTATGATACAATTATGACACAATTAATAATTATGATTAATGATTAACACAACAACTCCGAAAAAAAGTATCAAAGCTCCTATATAATCATTTCTGTTTAGCACGTTAAAAGTATCGAACAACTTAGAATGTTACCAGAAGATTTACCGAAAGTCGCAACCTAAATTTATAATATAGCAAGTGAAATATCATTTAAAAGCTCGGTATCGGATTTAAAATTTACCATCCCTCTCATCAATTAAACAATTTGACCACCAATCAAAACCACCCGTCTATATCAGTCCATAAATAAAAAAAATCTCAAATTTGTCAATTAGTTTAGCTTTTCAACTTTCTCATGAAAACTAGTTCGTTTGTGAACGGGCAAATAGCTTATAGCGGTTTACTTAGCGATTAAATAGTTTGCGCTTAAGCAAATTGAGCATCGATCAAACCCACCCTCTATGTCAGGTCACAAGTATGAGAATGTGCTCAAACTTGTCGGGTCGTTCAGTTGGTTATACTTCCAACAAAAATAATTCTTTGTGAACGGGCAAACAGTTTTTAGTAGTTTAATAAGTGATTAAATGGTTCAAGAATCAAAAACACCTCTCTTTATCAGACAGTGGGAGAAATTTCTCAAACCTGTCGGGCAGTTCAATTGGTCATTCCTTTCATCAAAACTCATTCATTTGTGGAAGGGCAAATAGTTTTTAGTAATTTCTCACTCATCAAAATTTATTCATTGGTGAACGGCTTAATTGTATTAACGATTAAACTGTTCGGATATAAATAGATTGAATTCTAACTCGGTACCACATAGTTATATTGTCATTTTTGCCATGTGATATAATCAATTTTTTAAAAATGTTTTATATATTTAATTTATTTTGTAGGCCAACATATTTTTTTAAGTAAAATAAAATACATATTTTCGTTTTTATTAATTGATCAACATTTTTCAATTTACGACACAGTCAATTTACAAAAAAATTAGTAAGGTTTAGTAAATACTTCCGTCGCCCATATACGCGAATAAAGTTTCTACTAAAACGTTACTAAATAAAAATGACGTCACTTAGTAAAATTTATTAAAAACTTCATTACCATCTATCCGGTCATGATCATATCTAGGATCGCAAATATAAAAATTGAAACGTTGTCTAAAATAGCGATCTATTGAGAAATAAAACTGTAGTAAATTCCACCTTGTGGTGGTTGGATTTTTTCTGTTCTCTCAGACCATCAAGAAATTTTCCGATTTTCACAATGACTGCAATTGGTTTTCGAAGATTTCTCTAAGATAACAACAATCTAAAAACGATTCAATTTCTATGCAAAACAAATCCAATCGGCATTTTACCGTTGCACCTCCCAACCTATACTGTAATGTTTCAAGTATTTTATCTGGTTGGTCACATAACAAGTAAGAACCCATGTATGTACTTACATTTGTGGTTTAATTTGCGTGACTATAGTCCCATCAATTTACTACAAACAGATATCGTATAATAGCGCCGATATTGATAACATTTACTATATCGGGATTGGAATTAGTAAAATTTATTTACTTTATTATCGGAAGTAAATACCACGTCCTAATCATTTTTTTGCGCCTTGAAAGTCTGAAGTTCATTTATGTTGTAACAAATAAACATAACACGTGTCTTGTCATTCATATAAACATAATCTACAAATACAGGGTACCGCACTTCTCTTCATATTAATGTGTTTACAATGCTCATACGTTCATGTTCATGGTTCTTCAAGTTTATGTTTATTTAACTGTGACGTGACATAATTTGTACATAATTTCGCGGTCTTTATTATGTATAAGGGGACGACCGCGTATTATGTTGTTGTCCGCTCTTATCTGATTTAGTGAATTTTTGTGTTTTGCCTATACGTGCTGAATATTTCGCCTGGCCAATTTAAATACAAATCATGTTCAATGTTGCGGTTTCTCATGTAGACATTTGTTAAAGAGGCATGGTTGCGCACGCGGTCGTTGTTCCTTTGTATATTTAAACATATACATACCATTATACGTATATTATGTGACTCATCCAAATTTTTTTAATTTTAATGGCTTTTTAATAATGGTTTGAGTGATTTTTATTAAGAATTCTTTTTCTGTGGGTATATTAGATATTTTTGGAATGTGAACTAATCACGAACGATGGCGTTTTATTATACTCCATAATACAAATTGAGTTAAATTTTTGGAAATTTGGTTTTTGGTTAGCGGCAGAAAATTATACGATGAAATAGATAATTGAACCGAAATCTATTAAACCGACCCTAAAATATTTTGCTTAATGATATAAGCTTATCATGACTTAGTTCAATATTAACTACTTCGTCCTGTTTGATAAAATTCAATTTCAATTTTCTCGGCCATTTATAATAACGCGGGTTATTCGTTTAGAAGCACTTTTCTCCGTAATGATTTTATGATAGATCACGTATGAGTCGTGTGAATGGCGCCTACCGAACGCACATCGAAAAATTTGATACTAAATTTTCATTATTGAATACTACGCGACCAAATAGAATACATCCAGCACGTAGTGAAGAAAATATAGCGGTGGTAGCTGAGAGTGTACGCGATGACCGTGATGAATCGATTCAGCGCCAGTCTCAACAGCTTGGCTTATCGTATGCAACAACTTGGCGCATTTTACGTAAGGTTCTTGCATACAAAATTCAACTCTTGGGCTCTTGAAAAGCTTGAAAAAGATCCATTGTTTTTGACAAAATGTTGTTCGGCTGTGAGGCCTATTTCTGACTTAATGGCTACGTTAACGAGCAAAATTGCCGTATTCGAGCTGAAGAGCAACCCGAAGAGGCTCAACATATCCAGACAACACAACTATATCAAGACAGAACAACGGTTTAGTGTGGTTTACGGGCTGGTGGAATCATCGGACCATATTTTATCAAAAATGACGCCAACTGGAACGAAACTGTGAATGGTGCCCGTTACCGCGCTCTGAAATTGAAACCCGTGATCGCGGTTTACCACACAGCCAGTAAAACCATCGTTTTATTGTGCGAACAATTCGGTGAACAATTAATTTAACTCTTCGGACCAATGAATTGGCCACCTATATCATGCACACCTTTAGACTTTTTCCATTGGGGCTACGTAAAGTTAAAAGTCTACATGGATAAGCCGGTTAAGATTGAGGAATGAAGCTCAAAACAGAAAAAGAGCGAAGGACAAAACATTTAATACAAACACAACCATGCGCTGGCGACTACAATTTTTTCGTTGAAATAAATTTAGAGTGTATTTCTATTTTTGTCGCCGGCGAAACATTGATAACTGTTAAAGTTAGCCGAAAGTTTCCAGCCGAAAGATGGTAATGCAGATAGTGGTTTTGCTATCCCAGCCGAAAGATGGAAACGCGGATATTAATTTTGCTATCTCAGCCGAAAATATTTTAAAATGTCGATAATGCATATTGTAACGATAAAGAAGATTAGCTTCAATATTCAAACTGAAAAATGCCAGCAATACAGATTTTAAAGTTACAAATGAATCATCAATTTTCTAACATAAAATATTTGACGTTTAGCTGATGACCCTAAGTAGAATTTGATGTTTGGAGTGGGTTTGATGTGGTGATAGGAGTGAAATGTTCCATTTTCTGTTGTTTCGATGATAAAATTGTCCATCATTTTGAGATTTTGCAGGATGGACACCAATCTGACTGCCGATTCGATAGCACATTATCAGTAGATTTTGATTTTAGGTTAGGAGTGGGTCTAATGAGGTTATAGGGATGAAATGCCATATTTGCGTCATACAGCCGAAACTAGTCGATAAAAAAGATTTAAAATTATCAAGCATTAAATGATTTCTAAGTGTCGTTAAACTTGTTTGCAACTCAAGATTAGGCCAGCCAGCCACCGATCTGACTATCCCGATTCAATAGCCCATGACCATAGGTAGATTTTGATTATAGGTTTGGAGTGCGTCTGATAGGGTTATAGAGGTGAAATTTTGATTTTCCCCATTTTTCATCGATAAAATCGTTCGTCATTCGAGATTTTGCCATATAGGCACCAATCTGACTATACCGATTCGATGAACCCTTGAACATAGGTAAATTTTGGTTATAAGTTAGGAATGAGTCTGATGAGGTTATAGGGATGAAATTGCATATCTGCTTCATACAGCCGAAAGTAGTCGATTAAGAAGATTGAAAATTATCAAGCATTAATTGGTTCGTAATTGTCGTTAAAATTGTTTGCAACTCGATGACACTAGGTATATTTTGATTATATGTTAGGGGTAAGGTGATGGGGTTATAGGTGTGAAATTTTGATTTTCCCCATTTTCCATGGATAAATAGACCATAAGTGGGTTTTGAGTATAGGGTAGGTAGGCGAGGGTCTGATGGGGTTAAAGGAGTGAAATTTTCATTTTACCCATTTTTCAGTAATTAAATCGTTCGTTATTTGAGATTTTCCCCGTGACCATGGGTAGTTTCTGAGTTTAAGTTTGGGGTGGGTCTGATGGGGTTATAGGGATGAAAGTTTTATTTAGTCAGATTTAGTGTCTATATGCGAAAGTCTCGAATGACGACGATTTTATCGTTGAAAAATGGAGGGAATATAAAAATTCACCCCTATAACCCCATCAGACCCACCCCTAACCTGTACTCAGAATCTACCTATAGTCATGGGCTATCTAATCAGCATAGTTAAATTAGCGTCTATATGCCAAAATCACGAATGACGATTGATTTTATCTATGAAAAATGGGGAAAATCATTATTTCACCCCTATATCCCCATCAGACCCACCCCAAACTTATACTCAGAAACTACCTATGGTCATGGGCTATCGAATTGGCATTTTCACTATTGGTGTCTTAATGCCAAAATCTTAAATGATGATTTAAGATATGGTGATTCTTGATAGTTTTAAATCATCTTTATCGACTACTTTCGGGTGTATGAAGCAGATATGCCATTTCATCCCTATAACCCTATCAAACCCACCCCTAACCTATACTCAGAATCTAGGGTTGGTATCGAAAAGCCAACAATTTTATTAGCGAAAAGAAATATCCCAAAATGCCATCCCGAAAATAGTAATCCAAACAACAAAAATCTCAAAACCCGTAATACTAAAAATATATTTCCAAAAAAAAATTTGCTCGAGCACAAATTCTCAAAAAAGTAAAAATATCGAATTAAAAATCCCAAAATGTACCGAAAATAAAACCAAATAAATCTGCGCGTGCAGATTCCGACTAATTTGGGTCTATTTTCCGAAGATTCGAAAAAATGAGATTAGATAATTTTTCTTAAGATAATTGTTTACAATATAAAATATATATTACTACTAGCGGACCCGACAGACTTTGCCCTGCCCGAAATTGACTGGTCTGGTAATTCGGGGGAATATCTCAGGGGGGTGACGATTTGCTAAATTGCCCATCTTAGAAGCGTAAATTCTTTGTTAATTATAGCTTTGTAAAACAAATTGTATATTTTTCCTGTTTGATTTTACAACAATTAATTGTTGTCCCAAAAACGGTTATTTATAAATTACCAAAATTTTTTTTCAGTCAAGCACTCAATATGTATGGAAATGTGCATGAAATATCGAAAAAAAGGCGAACAGAAATTGAAATGTCAAAACTATGCGAAGCTAATTTGATGAATAATACACTCATTATGCACGCAAATGTACGCCGTTTAGGGGGAGTTCAATTACATACTTACGTATAAAAGAATTATATAGGGTTTCGATGTTAGGGTTTTTAGTCCGTTTCTCCAAAGATTTTCATGATCCATATACTCTTCGCTTCATTTGTTCGATCGCACTTGGTGTATGCGTCAATTGTCTGGAATCCGTACTATAACAATTCCTCTAACCGTATAGAATCAATCCAGAAGCGATTTATGTTGTTTGCCTTAAGGCGACTTCCTCGAGAAGTAAACGCCTCTATAAGTATGTGCTTCCGTCGTATCTAGGCCGTTGTTTGTTACTGAATATTGAACCATTGTTCGTTCGAAGACAAATTTCTTGCGCAATGTTTGTGCGCGACGTTTTAAGGAGCCGAATTGATTGTTCACATCTACTGTCCTTGTTTTCAATACGGACTCCAGTGAGATCACTCAGACACCGAGGCTTAGTGATTGATCTGCACTTACATAGGTCTAATTTTGGTATATCGGATCCGGTTTGTAATTCTAGCCGTGTATTTAATAATGTATCTACCGTGTTCGATTTTAATTTGTCCAGAGATGAATTTAAAAGAGTTCTAAAAATTTTTTTATTCAAATTTGATTTATATTAATAAACCTAATTTTAAATACCACATGTAAAAATTATACTGTTGGTTAAATAAATAAATAAATAAATGGTGGTGAAGTTTTGGGGTTATATGTTCTGATATGTGAAAAATCTTAAAAAAATTAAATTTTGTAAAAAAAAATTAAAAAAAAATTCTAGAACCCGATCGCAGTGCAACCTAACGGGTCCAATTGTTAATCTAAGCCATCCAGGAACCCACCCAAACACACACACACACGAAATTTCATTAAAATCAGTCCAGCCGATTAGTAGTAGTTCTATTAGATAAACACGTATAGAAGAATTATACTCGTATATATAAAGATTGGGCGTGGTGGGGGTAGTGAAATTTTGGAGTTATATGTTCTGATATGTGTAAAATACAAACAAATAAATAAAAAAAAAATCGTCAAACACAAAAAAAATGTTCCTAGAACCCGATTGCAGTGCCATCTACTGGGCCCAATTTTAAACTTAAACAATCCAGGGATCCACTCAAATACACACAGAAAATTTAATTAAAATCGGTCCAGCCGTTTAGAAGGAGTTCAATTACAAAAAATCGTCATAATTCTATAAAAATTGAGCGGTGGTGGAGGCGATGGAATTTTGGGGTTAGTATTTCTGATATGTAAGAAATACAAGAAAAAAATATTTCGTCAAAAAGCAAAACAAGCATTTCTTTGATTCCAATCGCAGTAAGCATGTGAAGTTAGCCCAGTTTTTCATCCCAGAAAAAAAAAATCCTCAAACAGTACTATTTCATCTGCTCCCAGTTTTTTGTATTTAAACTTGTATAAGACGGAAATTTTGTTCTAATTTTTTATCTCAACAGCAAAATATCCATCCCAGAATTCAATTGTTGTTTTTTACTCTGCGTATGAATACGATTAAAAATAGTTTTTCTAAGTAATAATTGTTTGTATCGATTAAAGATGAGAACAAAATCAGTCACTATATTGTTTTAAGTTGGTAACAGTAAGGGCTTACAATGACTAAAAGGGCAGTACCAGCCATATGGTAGTATTGACGCAAATGGCCAAGTTCCATATGGCCCCATTTAAGAATATGAGAAAAAACAATTCTCTAAGAAATTTGATTTACAGGAAATGATTCTTTATGTTTTAAATAACCTATGGTACGGACTAACTGTGGCTAGTAGGACAGTGGCAGTCCGTTTCAATATGCGAAAAATCTTAAAAAAATATTTAAAATATAAATTTTATAAAATTTTTTCAAAAAACAAAAAAATTAAACCTTAGAACGCAATCGTAGTGCCACCTACCGGGTCCAATTGTAAATCTTAACCATCCAAAATCCACTCAAACACACACACAAAATTTCATTAAAATCAGTTCAGCTGTTTAGGAGGAGTACAATCATAAAAAATCGTACATAAGAATTATATCTATAATGATTGGGGGTGGTGGGGGTGGTGAAAAATTGGAATTATATATTCTCATATGTGTAAAATACCAAAAATAATATTTAAAAAAACCAAAAAAATAATTCCTAGAACCTGATTGCAGTGCCACCTACCTTTTCCAATTGTAAATCTAAACCATCCAGGGACTCACTCAAACACACACCCAAAATTTCATTAAAATTGGTTCAGCCGTTTAGGAGGAGTTCAATTACATACACGCGTACAAAAGAATTATATATATAACGATTATGTAGACTTACAGTATGTTCAACAAGAGCGTCTACGGCATAACTGTACTTAAAACTATAGGAACAAGTAAGGGCGGGGCTTACATCCGTTTACTATTGATTCCTCTTGGGCGTTCTAAAACCAACATTAGTTTAACTGCAACTGTTTAGCGGATAACATATATGTAAGAAATGATTGAGATTTATAAAAAACGATTTGAAGTGGTGTTTTTAAGTGCACATCCTAAATGGCCAAAAATATCGGTTGCAAGTTGCTGCACTTATATAAAAAAGTCGAAAACATTTGAACAGAAGAGGATTACACATAATTCAATGTATAAAAATGTTGACGATTTGCCTGATAAAGGCAAAATCTGATCCACTACAAAAAAGGAGGATCAGGGCATCATACAGCTATTTGATGAAAATTCTTCGCTTACGCTGGATGCAGCGTGGGCAAAATTGGCGAAAAAGAATACTATTTTACCAAAAACAACAATACGAAAGAACATGGCTACGCATATGGAAATACTTTGGTCGAACCACTGGCAACATTTTATGAACACTGTGTTTACCAATGAGTCATCCTTTTGAGGTTTTAATGTTAAAACGTGTCTTTGGCGAACTAAGTAAAAAAAAGGATTGGCCGAACTGTGGAGCACCCGTACTAGCTCCATGTATGGGAATGCTTCACCAAGCAAGGTTTTGGTCAATTAATCGTTTCCACAAGGAACCTAAACGCACTTTTCATAAATAAAATTTATTTACGAGGTTTGTTACCATCTATCCTGAAATGGTTTGGAGCGAGTAACTCTAATTGGATCTTGCAAGAAGACTACGATCCAAAACACCATAGCCTACTCTGTTCGAAATTTAAACTAAAAAAGAGCATCACAACATATGATTCGCCATCTCGGGCACCTAATTCCAATCCGATCAAAATTTATGGGCACTCATGAAGATTAAGCTGAAAATGTACCAAATAAAAAATGTGAGCGCTCTAGCGCGAGTGGTACGGAAAAAATGGAAAAATGTATCACCACAGTATGCAGAAAATTTGGTTGATAGTATGGACAAAAGGAGCCAGGCAATTATTAACAGTAAGGGTGACTTTACTGTGTTTTAGTTGATAGCGCCCTAGAAAATATAACAAACTTTCATAACAAAAAATAATCGTAATTTTAATTTTACTTAGTTTTTTGCCGTACACGCTCTTGTTGCACATACTGTAGATTTCATTTTCATATTTTCATTTAATAGACTTAAATAAATATAAAATTAAATTCACATTTTGAATTTTTTTTTTTTTGAGATTAATTTTTTTGCCTAAACAATCAAAAATTTACAGAAGGTGACTTGTAAAAAATTTGAGAAACAGCCTACTAGTAAGTTTTTGATCTAGTCAAAAATATCATTTTGGTAATAAATACGATGGTATCCCCAGAATCTACCTATGTTCATAGGCTATCGAATTGGCATAGTCAGATTGGTCTCTAGATGCCAAAATCTCGAATGACGAACGATTTCATAGATTAAAAATGAGGGAAATCAAAATTTCACCCCAGACTCACCCTTAACATATAATCAAAATCTACCTATGGTCATGGGTTATTAAATCGGCATAGTCAGATTGGTGTCCATCTGGCGAAATCTCGATGTATGTGAAGTTGGCCCGAAAAACCAACCCGAAAAACAACTTTTCAATTTTGGTGTGTTTCTTTGCTAAATTCAACACCATCTCGAAAAAATATCATAATTGTTATGGAAAAAGCATATTTCATCCCGAAATAATATTTTCTTCTATTTAAGTAATATAATGTTTGTTAATTAATATGAGAAAGCTAAATTAATCGCGAAAAGTTACCAAATTGATAACGCCATATTATACAAATAATAATTTAGTAATACTTAAAAAACAAATGTGTCACATTGTAAATCTTGGTAGTAAATTGTTTAGTTGCTTATAACGATTACATATAAGATACAAAACTAATATGAAGTAATATAAACTTATAACAAGACTTGGTTAAATATATTTATTTGCATAATGAAAAGTATTAACCTCATTCGCAATGTAACAATAGTTAAATATCAGTACAAAAATTTATACTCAAAATTTAATTGCTGGAATCCAGGAGATATCCCCCTCGAGATTATTTGCTCAAAAGTTAGGTCTATCCATCTCAGATATAACGCCAATAGTTCAAGTCTGAACGGCGGATGTAAAGGTGTGATCTAAAGCAAAACCTCAGCATAGGTTGCATTGAACATTTCCATTTCATATAAACAATCTGTTAAATTAAAAATTTAATTGCTGGAATCCAGGAGATATCCCCCTCAAGATTATAAGATCAAAAGTTAGGTCCATCCATCTCAGATATAACGCCAATAGTTCAAGTATCAGATATAACAGAAAATAGTTTAAAAGAAAGAAAACGGCAAAAATAAATTATTATTAATCGAAATAAAAATTGTATTTTGAGAGCTATGATTAGGAAAATGAAAAGGTTAAATATATGTACTACATTTAGGAGAATGATACCCCGCCGCAAAAGGAAGAGACAACCCGACCGCTGGTTCACCTGATAAAAATTGATGAATGAAAACGATGTCGGCACCAGATCGTCGCTTACATAGTGGCTTTAAGTTAATAAGCTCCAAGCGGTCGAAATAAGGAGGCTAATTGTAAACGTCCACCCAAGGTAATCCGCGAAGAGCGAAGCGCATAAATCTACTTTGTACCGCTTTAATTCTTCGTATGTGCCCTTCATGGTATGGGAGCCAAGCCTGACTAGCACACTCGAGCAGGGGCCGAACAAATGCCATGTAGAGAGCCCTCGTAACATAAGGGTTTAAATATTTCTTATACCAGCGTTTTATAAATCCAAGCGAAGAGTTTGGTATAAAGGTGTGATCTAAAGCAAAATCTCAGCAAAGGTTTCATATTTAAAAAGGGCCAAATTGACAATTTATATAAAAATTGTCAGAAAATAAATTGTCGAAAATAAATTGTCAATTTAACCCATTTTGAATATGAAACCTATGCTGAGATTTTGCTTTAGATCACATCTTTACATCCGCCGTTCAGACTTGAACTATTGGCGTTATATCTGAGATGGATGGACCTAACTTTTGAGCAAATAATCTCGAGGGGGATATCTCCTGGATTCCAGCAATTAAATTTTTAATTTAACCGATTTTTTATATAAAATGGAAAAGTTCAATGCAACCTGTGCTGAGATTTCGCTTTAGATCACACCTTTACATCCGCCGTTCAGACTTGAACTCTTGGCGTTATATCTGAGATGGATGGACCTAACTTTTGAGCAAATAATCTCGAGGGGGATATCTCCTGGATTCCAGCAATTAAATTTTTAATTTAACCGATTTTTTATATAAATTGGAAAAGTTCAATGCAACCTGTGCTGAGATTTCGCTTTAGATCACACCTTTACATCCGCCGTTCAGACTTGAACTATTGGCGTTATATCTGAGATGGATGGACCTAACTTTTGATCTTATAATCTTGAGGGGGATATCTCCTGGATTCCAGAAATTAAATTTTTAATTTAACCGATTTTTATATAAAATGGAAAAGTTCAATGCAACCTGTGCTGAGATTTCGCTTTAGATCACACCTTTACATCCGCCGTTCAGACTTGAACTATTGGCGTTATATCTGAGATGGATGGACCTAACTTTTGAGCAAATAATCTCGAGGGGGATATCTCCTGGATTCCAGCAATTAAATTTTGAGTATAAATTTTTGTACTGATATTTAACTATTGTTACATTGCGAATGAGGTTAATACTTTTCATTATGCAAATAAATATTTAACCAAGTCTTGTTATAAGTTTATATTACTTCATATTAGTTTTGTATCTTATATGTAATCGTTATAAGCAACTAAACAATTTACTACCAAGATTTACAATGTGATACATTTGTTTTTTAAGTATTACTAAATTATTATTTGTATAATATGGCGTTATCAATTTGGTAACTTTTCGCGATTAATTTAGCTTTCTCTTATTAATTAACAAACATATATTACTTAAATAGAAGAAAATATTATTTCGGGATGAAATATGCCTTTTCCATAACAATTATGATATTTTTTCGGAATGGTGTTGAATTTAGTAAAGAAACACACCAAAATTGAAAAGTTGTTTTTCGGGCTGGTTTTTCGGGCCAACTTCACATACATGAAATCTCGAATGATAAACGATTTTATTCTCAGAAGAAAGGAGAAAACAAATTTTCACCCCTATAACCTCATCAAACCCACTGATTTTTGTGAAAAGCTCGTGTCCCTAAAAGTATAAGGAAGCTTTAAAGTTGTTTTTGTAACAAATTTATTTTCCTCATTTTTTCAGCACCGCACCATTTCTCACTTGCTAGAATTTTTTAGTTTTGAAAAACTTTATTTGGACCTGTAGCTGAAATATTACGTGCTTATCAATCGTGATTAGTGAAGAAACGACGAGTACTCCTGACTATTTTAGTGAAACCGTTGAAGATTCAGGTAGTATTATGATGATGTCTACCGCAAGCACAGTTGGATCCATTTAGTTGTATTTCCTCTATCCTATATGGTGATTCACACACATTCACTCAGACATGTTACAAGAGCAACTGCCCTTGCTTTTTACATCGATTTATAACAGAAAGACTAAGACAAATGTTTAGGCTAAAATATAGATATATAGAAGATGAATTGAACCAAGATTACACACCATATAAAATTTGCAACTAAAAATTGAAAAAAACTGTGTCACAGCCTCGAAATATGTGAAATGGGAGAGCAATTTTCCCGAAATGTTTCACGCTTAATCCCACGGAATATTTTTGATGGTATTACAATTAGTTCAAATTCATCTAGAACACTAGATGCTAACGACTTCAATAACTCACACGAGTAAGCACGCCCCTCACACTGGTTAGCCGAAATGTTTCACGCTTAATCCCACGGAATATTTTTGATGGTATTACAATTAGTTCAAATTCATCTAGAACACTAGATGCTAACGACTTCAATAACTCACACGAGTAAGCACGCCCCTCACACTGGTTAGTCCATACATGTCAGGAACATCTTCTTACAACCGATGTTTAATCACGTTAACGAATTTAAATAAAACAAAAATCAGCACATTTACTTATTAAACCTTTAACGAGTCCATCCGAAAGATTTGCAATTTTTTTGAGACCATTTAGGCGAATATTAATATTGACGGTTCATACTTGACAGTCGCCGCAAATTAATCATGCAAAAATATGCGATTGAACATCGGGTTTTAATAGTGAAAACCTTTAACATAAGTCAATCATTAATTACACATAAGAAAATTACGTGAAAGTTTTGGAAGGAATTTGGTGCGTTCAAAGCGTACAATTTACATTATCAAAGAATTTGAAGAAAGTAGGACTGTTATTTACCACAGTCCTACTTTCTTCAAATTCTCCCAAGTGTGTGCGAGAACTTATAGTCAAAAATCATAAAAGATTGCTGATACGTGAAAGTGTATGAGATAATAAAACGACATCAATCAGATATAGTGCACAATAACTTGGACTTCGAACATCAACATTAACCAATGTTTTGCATTCAAGTGAACTTATTCCAGTATAAAATTCATTTAAAAATTAATTATGACCGACCAAGCTCATTTTCACTTAAGTGGGCAAACAACACAGTGCCACTTTAACATTACAATTTATTAAACCGAGCAATACTTGTGTTATGGAGATTAGATCTAGTTTATAAAATCGACTTAGTATTTCGCACAAAGATGTCATATCACTGTCTTTAAAGGGCACGGATTATTGGCCTATTTTCCTTTTAACATAATAATGTATTTGAAATGTCACCTTCGAACTTATTATAACAGAGTGATAAACAAATTGCGAAGATATTAGTGGTGCTTCGTCTCCTTAGAGAAACAATTGGCTGCATGAAATAAAAGTTGACCGTACTTGAATTCACCCATTCTCGAACTGCAAATTGTTATATTTACATGAACCTCGGCGGATTTTCAAAACTTACCATCTCGACGATTTTCGAGAGTGAGATTAGATTAAGATTTTAAATGCAGCCTTTAAGACTGAACGTTGTAAATATGGTGTTCCATACAGTGAAATGGATACGGTTTGTCGTTGAAATCCCCCGCAAGTATAACAAAAGTTACACGCGAATAACAGCGCATATATAAATAACCACGCTAGTAAGAACATCATTATATTTGATCATGCATGTCACAAATAATAAAAAATATAAATAAAATAATAATGATCATAATAATATACACGAGAGATGGCACAGACATTTGGCAGACAATGATATGATTCATCTTTAGATTTTTTTTTTTTTTGTTTTAATTTTCTTGTGTGTGCGAGATTTGTTTGTTTTCTTGAAAAAATAAAAATAAAATAAAAAATTATAAATAAACATATTTTAAGTTGTCATATTTGTTATTTTTATTTTGTTGCTTTTTATTATTTAGTTTGTGTTTAATATATACGATATGCATATACATTTTCGAATTAATTTATTAGAAAAAATTTAATTTAAACAACAGCAACAACGACGCTAAGTTACATTTTAACTCCAACAACAAAATTACAGAAAGAAAATGAATATAAACATATTAAAATATACAAAGTACAAAAATGGCGGATGAGTATGAGGCTCATGAACGATGTCAATATGCAAGGTTTTTGGTATTAATATCAACAAAATGCAGCATTAAATAAATGTGAGCCTGTCACTCGGTATGCATAAAGTGCTTGCCTATTTAAAACAAACGACGATCAACAATCTTTGTTTCTGGATTTCTAATAGGTTGTATTCAAAAAAAATTCCTGCCTTCAACATCCACTTTCTTTCATCATATTTAGCACCGCTTTCATCCAACATCACCATTGGTTCTTGGCTGATATACACAGAACTGCACTATGGTTCATGGCATGAAGCTGTTTCCTCGAGAAATAGTAGCGGCTTGGAACTGGTTAATATCATTTGATTTATGTAGAAACATAGAATTGTTCGGTTTCGGCTTCCATGCTATACATTTTTTTATTCTTATAATATTTTTTTTTTAATTTCTGCCATCTGCTGCCCGAGGCCAAAATTAAATTCAATTTTCTTTGATAACAAAATTGCTAAAGGCCTCTTCATTATTGAACTACCTTCCACGAATTTCCGGAAATAATGTCGGAAAGATTTGCAATTTATTGATGGCTTTTGGTGTAGTAAACATTTTAATCACTCGTGTTATTATCTCTGAACGATGAATATTGCCACTAATTATTTGGTATTCGACTGACTATTGGTAGTCTCATCTTCGATGATAAAATGTCGGATCTGTTCTTCACAACTACACATCGTTCAGTCTTCAATAATCTAAACAGAGCCATTTCGATTCACCTTTTTTATTGGCTATCAGCACCGGGCCCGCTTAATCGGAAGATCGTTGATTTATAATAAGTCCATCAACTTATCAACTTGCTTACGTACCATATCAAGTTCCTATCGGTTCCTTTTTGGATTTTGAGTGTTCTGAACAAACATTCAAATCATTTTATCATGATTTGCAATGCCAATAAATACATATTTAATCCTAAACATTCTGCAGCTTCTTTAGCATCGACCCTTTGTCTTTCAAAATGTGTTCTAAGCTTGCAGATTCTTGTTGAACCAATACGTTTCAAAATTCGTTTTAGTCGTTCGATCGTTTGCCTTGAGCCAAGCGTATCATTATTTCCATCAAAAGTCTTACCATTGATTAAAACCCGTTTGATTAAGATCATCATATCTTCATGCCCAATTAATTAACATCGGAGTTATTTGTGTTACTTTCCTCTTTTTACAAATATTGTTCTCAATATTTTATTGTCAATCTATCGCACTTGAATATTTTGATCATAGCAGATCATAGCAACGATCGAGCAGGTAGGAATAAATTAAATAATTTGAGTGCACTGGTCTAGGCAAAAACCCAACAAAGAATCAAAACAAGGATTAAGTGTCGAGCTGCATGTGAATTACACAACTATAAGCAGCAGATGCAGATGCACACATAGAACATCCGGGCGTACGAAAATACAAGGACAAGAGGCAAAGGAATTTGGAATAAGGATGTCGCCACCCAAACAGATTTCGAGAGAATTAAGTTATCTGAGATGAAAAGGATAACCGCACAAACATCGAGCAAAAGAAACTAAAAAGACGACAACGCAACCACCATACTGTAAATTGGTACTATTATCACAGAAGAATGATCACATAAAGTATTTTAAGTAAAAAAAACTACTCGCAATAGTATTCGAGTAGCCGCCCTTCGAACGAACGACCGTATGTACCGCTTCGAGTACCGGTCGTACATCAGAAAGAAATGTCTGTAATACATTTACGGGACTAAAAACGGTCGAATGAGATGTAAAACAGGATGCCAATGTGGCTTTAGGGGAAGTTAATATCGATGACAATATGCAATATTCCATGATTTGCAACAAAAAATGTTTTCTTGTTGCATCTGTCCGGGTAAAAAACAGCATAGGGGGGACCACTGGCAAATTTGTAAAATAAATCGAAATTTTTTTCTACCGGAATTAGACGGCATATAGTTTCAACTATTCAGATGGTTAAATTGTTAAAGAAATAATTTGCAAATTATGTATGGGAGGTGTGATATTTCATATTTTGTATGGAGAGTATAAAAAATTTCACCAGGTGATTATTTTAAACCTTCAATCGACGATTACACGAAAACTGGACGTTGTTTTGGCCCAATTTAAACGGATTTTTATTCAAAATTAAAAACCTTTCATAATTGGTACAACATTCCATAAAAATGGCTAACCACGTTGAATGTGACATAAAAACTCCAAAAACAATGGAAAAAAGACGGGGAAGCTTCGGAGCCGAACTCTATAAGCATTTTTGTTGCCTATTATAATAAAACAGCTTTTCCACAAAAATAAACACAAACCACAACACCTAAACATTATTACCACCCCCACCTACTATCCAATTCAAACCCCAAAATCTCACTCGCACCACCCTATACCACACCACCCATATCATCACCCTTTAAGACCTCCATACCCACTCCCACCCACACACCACCCACACACCACCCACACAAACCCTCATCCATCAAATCCCAAATTCCCACACCAAACCCAAAACACCTCATCCCACCCTCCTCCACCTCTCATACCACCACTCCTACCACCCCCATAACCACACCACCCACACAAACCCACATCCACACGAGTTATATATTTATTCCACATTTACATGCTCTATGAAAGCAAAATAAAATAGAAAATAAATTTTTTTTATCAATTTTAAGGAGGGGGGGGGGGGTTAGCAAAACCCTACATATCTCCGAACACCCTAAACACAGAAATGTCAAAATCAATAGGGATCATTCCCATAAACCATAAATTGCTTGAACTTTTAGTTGATAATTAAGTTGATATCTCCATCCGTTCTCAAGTTATCATGAAACCATATAGCATTTTTTTTAACAAAAATGCTTAAAACCAGCAGACGGGTTAAAAGTTAGCATCGAATCTTGATGCTGATCTTAGGTATCGTGAGGGAACAAATGCAGAACAGTGTAGTGCTCATGTAAAAAGGGAAAAATTACTAAGAGAGCGACCTCGCCTGTTAATACAGAACCAATTAAACCAGGAGAGGTATCTACATAAGTTGCGTGTGGTTCTGCTCAATATACACATCTAAGTAAATCGAGCCGGGTCCCGCATCCAGTATAAACTTCAATACTAAAATTACTTGCGGTAATTACTAAGCGTTGACATTGGGTCCGAGCGATCATTCAAACACGTCTTCAATAATTGGTCATTCAATAATTGGTGCGGAATTTTTGATCCTCTAAGCAAGCAATCAACGCCATATCCACACTCGTTGATACCCTATCGCCAATGTTCTACGCGATCAATAATGATATGTTTGAAAGTTATTGAAATTATCTTCTTTAAATTCTTCACCAAACTATACAACATTAAATCACAATGAAATAAACATATCGTGACTACAAGCCATTTTCTATTTTCGAGACCACGAAGATTTGACCCAATTTGAACAAAATACGGTTGAACTAGGAATCTACCAACGTTCTTCATCATCAGTATCATGTCCATTACATACGTGGTAAAAAAGAAGGACCACGACTGGAGAACATGTGAGGACTACACGAAGGCTTAACGCAGTCACTATGTTAAGGTCCGTTGCCTATCCCAGTATATTCAACAGTTCAGAGGCGAACATAATTTTGATAGCGTGCAAAATATTTAATACCGAGTAGGCAGAAGAATGCTCAGCTTTAAAACTGCTCATACCTACTTCCAATCAAGGTTATTGCGATCTAAACATCTATCGCAATCGTGTAAGCTCGCACTTTATAAAGCACTCATAAGATCTGTGCCGGCTTTCGGAAGTGACAGCTAAACCCTGAGCTCTAACGTCTGTAAAATGTTATCTACTTTCGAAAGGAAGATCATTCGATCAATGTTTGGTCCAATTTAAATGGTGCAGAACGAAAGTAAACTCTTGAAGATAGCGATATCATGGGAGGGATTCATCAGATCCAATCGAGTTAGATTTTTGGTACGTTGTAAGGTCCCCACAGCAACATATGGTTAATAAATTGTTCCAACAACAAACAGCCGATGTGCATCTTAGAGAAAGACTGGCGAGACGACTTCGAATAAGGCCTACATATTCTTTTGAATTCTATTATTCACAAGCATATCACTTGGTGGTCGAGTGGTTAAGGTATACATCACCAACTGATATCAACACAAATGTCGCGAGTTCCAACCAAGTTGCAAACCATGATTTTATTAAGCGATTATGATTCTTAACATCATCGATGTTGTCGGATCAAGTATTCTTCCAATATTGATTGGGAATTGGAATTTAGACTTGCATTCCAATTGGATGGGAATATGAAGATAACGAAGGGGAAGTGATAGGGGAATTGACAACGAAGAATGTTCGCGAATATACAACTACATGAACGTGATTTACAATTGCAAAACGCACACAACACCAGATGCAATGAAAAGAATGATCTCTAATAGCGATAGACATATATATAAGCGCGAGCAATTTTGAACGCAAACAAAGCTGTGAATAGAGCAACTTGAAAAGTAAAAAGTGCGAAAAAAAATGAACAGAATGAAAGTGAACATTTTAAGTGAACAGTAAAAGCGAATTTAGTAATCAGTAAGCGTGTAAAGTAAATGAATTGCTGTAACAATTAAATCGAATCCTTATCAAATGCCCGGAATTCGTAACAATATAATAGGATGTCGAAACTGGAGGGCGAGAGCGATGAATCCACATGGATAGAGGACCATAGTACAGGCGGCAAAATCCTTTCATGGAATGTGAAAGATAGAGAGCCGGTAGAATTAAGCATTGTCGATTTATCTCGCAGAGATACTTGCACAATTTTACACGCAATTGGCAACACTGCTTACGAGAAACCGAACACGGCCCAGTCTTAGAGGGAAGGATACCGATGCATTTTTTTTTTATTTTTTATTCATTTATTATTTTCCAAAACAGATAAGTCAAACGGAAAATACAATTTAAAATACAAAAAAAAACTTATAAATAGCAATGAAATATTTTTTTAATTTTTTTTTATTTTTACGAATTAAATAAACATAGTTTACGGGAGCAACAACACAGCAACCAGTCAAATAGAACATGAAGCAATTTATGATATAATATTGTGATCACGGTCGTACTCTCTACAAAATTCAACATACATAAAAGAGAGCCTTTACAGATATTTTAAAGCAACCAACTCTCATATTTTCAATAACCCTGGACAATTCATTGTATAACAATATACCCCTATAAAATACATTATTCATTGCAGCATCAAAAGTGAAGCTTGGTGGACGATACAGATCACAAGATCTACTCGGACGGTTAGTTATGGACATATTCGTTACTAGAAAATTTGATGATCTAACCAACAAGTTTCCAATTAACTTGTAGTAAATGGGAGAAACTCAACGCTATACAAAGATTTTGTGGGAGTTAATCTTGGTAAATTAAAGATTGCTTTTAAAGCCTGATCTCCTTGATTTTGGTATCCGATAATGAGCCCCAAACTGGTAATAAATACAGCATATGAAAAAGCATATTTCAACGTTGATCAGGTAAGAAATTCGCTTTAGTACTCCGATCATTGGTGATATACTTTCTGTCTTTCGAAATATGATTTTTCCAAAAATTCAACATTATCGAAACAATCCAAACGGTCGAGGGTCTTAATGTAAAATATAAGGAAAGTGGATTTATCTCCATTTTAACTGAGACTATTTGGATCCAACCAGGAATCAATTAAAGTTAGATAAAATAGGACCCAATATGGAGCATTACGCGGTATGCCTAACACCAATATTTTCTAGTTTACCGATTAGTAATTTATGGTTTCACAGTCAAAGGCCTTACGGATATCAAAGAATAATGCAGCTGTTTGTTGCTTGTAATTTAAACTGTAATATACCTATTCAGTAAAATTCAATAAAGCTGACAAGGTGCCACAATTTTTTTGGAACCCAAATCGGAAGGGGTTTAGGATTTTGTTGCAATTATACTAATTGATTATAGATAACACGTTCAAAAATTTTAGAATAAATGGTTAGAACTGAAATTGGTCTTGTATTCGCTTTGTCGTCAGTTCGTCAACCTAATT
Organism: Nephrotoma flavescens; assembly: GCA_932526605.1. Taxonomy (NCBI): domain Eukaryota; kingdom Metazoa; phylum Arthropoda; class Insecta; order Diptera; family Tipulidae; genus Nephrotoma; species Nephrotoma flavescens. Next base: position 142,460,721 of record OW052222.1, read on the forward strand.
TGAGCAGAGGAAGAATTTTCGCAATCTTCAGATAGTTAGGAAACACCCCTTCATTGAAGCTTGTTTCTTGTCACGGTCTTAACAATGCTTCTCACCCTTTGCTTCTAAAATCACTTGTTGATTATTGTATTTTGTACATCCTTTTATTGTATTGAATGTGAGCCCTTGTGCGTGTGTACGAGCGGGTACAGTGTAGATTGATATTTTTTTTTTTTGTTGTTTCTTGTTTTGTGTTTTCGGCGCGTCAATTACCTTCTTTGTTTTCCGCCGCTCATCAACTATATGGGCAAGAACGAGAGGCACATAAAATAAAATAAAACTTTACATCGTATTTTTTGGTGCAAGAAGATTTTAGTTCAGTCTTGATTGGAATTTTATTTAAAATAGGGTCGCGTTTTGTTGGTCGAAAATTGAATAAGGCTAAAAATTTTATTTTTTTGATGTTGTAAAAGTTTAATTTACCCGGTGGGGTTAAATTGTCTAAAAGTCGAGTTTTTGATTTTCGACCACATAAAATAAAACATTTTGTATGCCATTGTGTAATAAGAAAAATAATAAAAAATTGTTTCAAAAAAAAAAAAACTTTTCTATAAATTTTTTGTTTCTCCTGTCTGAGTGAAACAAAATTGTTAAAGGTAATTGTCCTACCATGTGCTGTTGATGAGTGAAAGCTAAAATAAATACAAGAAACAAAGATAAATAATTCAAATGTTAACCATTACTGGAAAAATATTAATTTTGGTGGTTTGGATATTCCAATTTACGTTGGATAGTTTTTCTTTTGCTGTTTTGTCAACCGGTATAAGCAATAAGCACTGTCTGTAACATAGGGGCGGCCAATTCAGACCATTCATATTACGGTGGTGGTTCTACGGTATCGAAGGCAAGAAGCCCTACGTTTTCTAGAGACGGAAACGTGGCAATGGACGAAAATTGTTTTACGGGTTAATTACCAACCCGTAAAACAATTTTCGTCCATTGCCACGTTTCCGTCTCTAGAAGAGACGAAATATCGTGTTAGAGACGGAAACGTCCACCGCTTAAATTTAAAGAAAATAAAATTCGTACTAAAAGAATTGAAATTATCATTTTATTGGAAACCTGAATCAAAATAAAAATCAATTAGTAAATGAAAAATAAAATTTGAGTTAAATTAAGAACCAAAATTAAATAAAAAACGAAGACGACTATCAATTGAAATACTAAGTACAAAATAGAGACGAAACAGACTATTAATCGAAATGTTAACTACGAAAGAGAGACGAGAGAGAGTTTTTCAATTCAAATGAGACGAATTCGACCGTTTGGAATGTATTTATTCCCACTTACAAATTAGGGACATTTTCGACTTAAAATTGTTCATCGCCACGTTTCATTTTTTTTTCCTCAATTACGAATTATTCGTCGAGCGTGCAACAAGAAATTAATAGTTTGTGGTCGAGAAAAATTATTATTAAAATAAATTTATAATAGCAAAGTTTTTATAAAGTTGAAAGTGTATTAGTTGTAATATTTTCTATAATTTAAATTAATATTGTAATTAAACAATATTAATTTATTGTAAAAACATCGAGTAATAAAACATTGTGATCTAATTAATACAGGTTAGTAAATTTATACATATTATATTTTTATCGTGATTTTTATTTTCCAGAAAATAATTTTTTTAATCTTCAATAGGTCTAAAACTGATTTTGTTGTTTTCGATTATTATATTTCTTTAAATTAAAAAATGAATTATTATGTATAATGTACTCGAATTTATATGATGCAAAATAAATAGAATGAAAATAAATGATATGTTTTGAATTTTTTATGTAATAATTTATTTTATAAAATCATAACCCGAAACCCATTAAAAAACTGGCTTACCAATGTGCCGCAAAACAGTCTAGCAAATGATAATCAATTTCGTCTCTCTATTGTTATAAGAAATGACCGTCAAAAGACTTACCCGTTTTAATGCCTTTTGGCTGTCAATTTTGACTTACAAAAGCCGGTCTGATTTTACCAAGCTTATTCGTCCGTAGTTCGTTAGTCAATTGCAATGGTCAAAAGTCAGCCGAATCAGCTGCGACAGAAATGTCTTTAAATGTTCGTCCCTTTTCTGGCAAGGATTAGACGCACAAATGACTGAACAATTGACCGACAATTGACTTATTTCGTCTCTTATGGACGAATGGTCAATTTTCAGTCTTTTTATGGTCATAAATCCAAAAATTGTTTTACGGGTAAGGTTTTGGCAAGACAACGCTTCACCGTTTTTTGATGGCCAATCCAGGTCACATTTTTGTGCATGCAATAAGGCGAGACAACGCCTAATAAAAAAATTTTACGGGTGGCCAGTTGAAGCCATTCATATTACGGTGGTGGTTCTACGCTGTCGAAGGCAAGACGCCCAACGTTTTTGGTAATTATGGTTTTGGCGAGACAATAGCTGTTTTGCTTTCGCAAAGCCGATTAGCTTTAATGTTAGAGGCCAATTTTGGTTTCAGCAATATTTGTTTTGAATTTCCAGTAATGGAAAATAATTGTTCGTCATAGTGGGCTTTTTTGTCAGTAGTAATTGTAATCTGAATCGGTTTTATGAAAATCTTTTTTTTTTTAGTTTTATGTAAAAGCCAACTCTACTTTAATTACTACTGATAAATTCGCCAACTATGATGAACAAATATTTTCGTTACTGGAAATTCATAAACAAATATTGCTGAAACCAAAATTGGCCTCTAACATTAAAGCTAATCGGCTTTGCGAAAGCAAAACAGCTAATGCTTCACCGTTTTTCGTGGCCAACCCAGCTCAAAATTTTTGTGCATGCGGTAAGGCGAGACAACGCTCAACCAAGCATTTTTACGGGTGGCCAGTTGAGGTCGTTCATTATTGGCATGGTGTCGGTCGGGCACAGCGGCAGCAAAGAAAGCCACAATGGTTTGGCGGCCAGTCGAGGCCTAATATATTTATCGGCAATCCCAGGCCACAACGGTTATTCGGTTTACGGCGGGAAGTCGCCTAACGGTCCGGGTGTGGAGCCTGTGGCAGGACGGCATCAAGGCAGTAACCCATTCGGCTGCAAGGACGCAACCCTGCATTGTGACCTTTCCTGAGGTCAATGGTATGATGTTCTCTTTTGTCTGAATTTAAAGTTGATGGAGTTTATTTATATTTGACTCATAGTCTTCAAATTTTCAACTTTTATTTTTCTTAAATTTTCATTTTTTTTATTTTTTTAATATATATTGTAATCGAGCCCCAAGGTAGCGGTGTTCGTACGTACGACTGGGGTTTACATTGGTCTCGCTCATTTTATTCGTTTTGGTTTCCTACTTGTATTTTATTTATTTTTTCGGCCGTTCTAATATTTTTCTTTGCCCTCTTTTTTTTCTTCTTTTCTTTCTCTTTTCCTCTGTTCCGATGAATTTGTTTTTTCTCTCTTTCTCGAAGTTATTTATTTTGTCCCTTTTCTTTTGTTTAGATAAAATCTGAAGGTCATAACTACAAATCTGAAAACGAATATAACAAAATTATTTCCAGAAATTTTTATGTTTATATTATTTGTATTAATTTACCAACTGCACATTCATTGAGTAATTTCCGTGCTGATCTACATAAATGTGCTCATTCTCATGAGGGGTAATTATGTCAATATGAGTGCAGTCGATGCACCCAATAATGCCCGGATGACCGATTTTCTCATAGAAACGTTTTTTATAAATACCTCTGGCTCGTGCATCTGGAACGTTTATATGCTGCCGGCAAATAGTATTTTCATGCCCAGTTGTATTCCGTAATGGACCTTGACAAAACCGATTGGTCGACATTATGAAATATTACGTCACCTACGCTTCTTTGATAGGAGCCGATTGCAGTGTTAAGCACAACAGAAAGTTTGATTTCTAAAGGATTTTTTGTAATTCGTACTCCCTGTTGCAAACGTGGACGAATGATCGACAGCAAATAGATAAATATGTCTTTCGACACACGAAAAAATTTTGTAAATCTAAAATAATTAAATTAAAACACCTTTCTATGAAAAATTCATTAGAAAATATAGAATACTTTTGTGAAGACATTATCCAAAACATTGTACCCACCGATCCCGCAGAAAACGACGCTCTATATAATATAGCAACAGAATTGTTAAAAATCATAACGATTCCTATATTATTCATTATAATATTGGGACTTCAAATTAAATCGGTTGGTTTTCAAAAAGTGGCCCTGACTATATAATAAGTTTTTTATAGTGGCAGCTGATTTCCGTTGCTTCAAACAGATTAGACATCTGCGGTTAACATTCAGTGTGTATTACTTTGAGTTTCATACAAAACGTGTTTTTTACAGTGTTGAATATGTCGGTTTTTGTGATAACTAAACAGCATTTGCGAGAAGTGTTAATTTTTTGTTTTAATTGGAAGTTGAAGCAAATCGGATTTGGAAGTTGAAGCAAATCGGATTTGGAAGTTTACGATTGTCATCTTCCACATCCGATTTGCTTACGCTCCAACCGATAAATCATGTAGCGAATTTAGTTTGTCATGTAAAAAATATTAGCTCGTCGGATCAGAGCTATATGGTTTTGAGATGGCTGGACCATTACGTTACTTTTCGCAAAATATGAACAAAATCGAACCGTTTCAGCTTAGCGAAATAAGGCTCCAAATAAAATATTTACATGTAATACGTTTATCTGTATATCTGGTGGGACCAAAGAGGCGTTGTGTACTACGAGCTGCTATACCCTGCTATTCCATTACGGGCCAGCGGTACAGACTCTAATTAGTTTGTTTGATCCGTGCATTACGAGAAAAACGACCGGAATATATATGGAAAGTCGTGATAAATTTATTATTCTGCAGGACAACGCTCGGCCTCACGTAGCAAATGTCGTAAAAAAATATTTGGAAATGCTCAAGTGGGGAATTTTACCGCACCCGCTGTATTCTCCGGACATTGCGGCTTCCGATTACTGGTTGTTCCGACGGATGCAACAAGATTTGACAGGTTACCGGTTCACTTCTTTCAAACAAATTCAAAATTGGTTTCATACTTCGATTGGATCAAAAGATGAAACGTTTTTCCAAGATGGGATTTAAAAATTGCCTGAGAAGAGGAAAAAGAGTCGTAAGCAGCGATGAACAATATGTTTTAAAAATATTTTAATTAATCTGTCCATTCATTTTATTTTAAAATAAACGCAATTTTAAAATTAAAAAAACGGACCGAATTAATTTGTACTATACCAATAAATAAAGGAATTTAAAATTTATTTTTTTTTTTTATTTATAACTTATTTGTTTGGTCTGAACGACTTATCATTCACATCACCAATGATTAAATATTATAAATTAATTATGTTTTAGAATTTTACTGAATTATATTATTTTATTATGAATAATTAATTTAAATTATATTTCTAATTTGCACTCATTGATAAATTTCTTTAATTCACAAATGTTATTTTTTTCAAGTTTATATAAGGTGTCACTCAAATCATTATTTTTTATTACACTGTATTTATTTCTAATGTCATTATATTTGTTACAAAATTTTATTTTATGTACACTGTTATCTATTACATTACATCTTTCACAATTGTCCTCTGTTACCATTCCCATTAATTTAAAGAACTTTTTATCATACGTATGATTAGTTCTTAATCTTGTTATTATTTCCGTCATCTTAGAATCAATTTTAATTTTGAAATACCAAGGTTTTTGCTTAATTACACCTTTTATATTTAGTCTATGCTGTATACCTTTATTCACAGTTTTAATCAAAAATTCTCTTTGCCATTCCTCATACATTTTTCTTTGAATATCCTAATCGAATCTTTTAATGGAACTTTAGGTTTAATTACATTTATGCTATTAATGCCTTCTTTTGCAGCTTCATCTGCTTTATCATTACCTTCTATACCAATATGACTAGGGATCCAAATAATCAAAACTTCCATTTCCGTTTCTTTAATAATTTTTATAATTTCATCTTCTGGATATTTAAAATTTTTATTTGTGTATCTTAATAATGATTTACATGTGACTAACGAATCCGTGATAATTGTTACTTGTTTAATATTTTGTGCTTTCAAAATTTTAATTGCTTCTAATATCGCAGTCGCTTCAATATTTTTAATAGATAATTCTTCTTCAATTTTAAATATATATTTTATTTGAGTTTGGTTATCATATATGCCTATACCTCTCTTATTTTCTTTAATAGTCCCATCCGTGTATAATATTTTACCTTTTAAATTTTTGATGTATTCTGTAGTTACAACTTTTAAAAGTTCTTTGTTTTTAGATTTTTTCTGTTTTATTAGATTATGCAAGCCAAAATCAATTTTTAATTGTAAAGGATCCTGTAAGTTTAAAATCTCCCGTGTAGGTAATTTATCTAACATATATTTGTATTTTGAAAAAATTCTGTTCATGCTATTATTACTATTTCCTCGAGTTAACATATCTTTAAATATAGAATCCTTACATATTTTTTTTGCAACATAATTATATTTAAATAATTCTGCTTTTAAATATATTGGTAATTCTCCAGCTTCTGCGATAATTGCAGTGATCGGTGTACTTTTAGTAAGACCTAAACAAATTCTTAAAGCGTTGTTAACAATTTTTTGTATTCTATCCATATGATTATTTTTATTAACTATCATCATATCATATCTCAATCTACTTTCAATCAAACTTTTATAAAGTAATAGTAGATTCCAAGGATGAGTTCCTTCTTTTTTTCTCGCAAATATTTTTAGTATATTCATAGCTTTCGTACATTTATTTTCTAATAATTTAACATGTTCATTTAAATTCATTTTGAAATCAATATTAAAACCAAGAATTTTTATTATTTTGACTTCTTTTATTATTATATTATTAATTTTAATTTCAAAATTATTATTTTTTTTATTATTAATTTTCATAAGAACTGTTTTATCCCAATTTAAATTTAATTTTATTTTATTTAAGTACATATTAAATTTCTTTAAAAATTCGTCAGCTTCCTTTTTTAATTCTTTAATTTCGTTATTTGAAATTATGATAATAAAGTCATCCGCATATTGTAGAATTTCAGTATTATTATTCTGAAGTTTATGAATATTTTTCGTATAAAAATTAAAAAGGAGAGGGCTCATTGGGTCACCTTGTGGGATACTATCACTAGTAAATATTTCTATTTTATCAAAATCATTTTCAAAAATAATTTTTCTATTAATTAACATATTATATATCCAATTTATTATCCAGCTGTCTATTTTATCGTCTGTCATAAATTGAATTAATGTATTTATATCAACTCTGTCAAAAGCTTTTTCTAAATCTGTAGATATTATTACTGTTTAATTCAGCCTCAGCTTGAACTAATTTAACACTTTTAATACACTTTTAATTCCGAGCTTTCCACGGGTGAGGGCTAATACCGGAATATTGTAATAAAAGCGTATAGTAGAGTTTGATTAGAACTGAGTAGTTCATTTATTTTTTGTCGTTTATATACAATTTTGATAGTTTCTTGTTGTTGTTTTTTACATTACATATGATCATATATCAATTACAATATTTTTATATTTTATAAACTCCAAAAGTGCAGAATTGCATGTAAAAAATTAATTATTTTATTTATAGCTAAATTAAAATTAACATTCTGTAAAACTGCATATTGTTGCAGTTAAATGACCCTGTTCATATTGAACATCTTGCGGCGCGGGTTTGGACGGGACTTGGAAGAACGGATGATTGGTTACGGCGGTTTCTTCGTATGTGGCGAATTATGACAGTTATCCCAACCGCAAGTGCTATCCATAGGATAAGATGTATTGCTGTATAATGATGAATATGATGAAAGTGCTCGTTGGTTGTATTCTCTTCTACCTCTTTCATAAGGGAGATTTGTTCTTCTAAACCCCTTGTATCTGGAGTGGTTAATAGCTCATTTTCCTCATAGTCTTGTTTAGATATCTCTATTGTTAAATCTTTTAAGTGCATCCCCTTTAAGTATGGTGCAATTCCGAAATTCTCGATGGTAGTTTCAAATCTATCAGAGGCCAGTATGCTTAAGTGATTGTCTCTAAGGGCGCATCCCGATTCTAGCTTTATTATTCCCGACCCTGATAATTGCTTTTGGTTTGTAACTGATCCACATACAACCGTCACAGTTGTTTCCTTTGTCATTACGAATACCCATTGATTTGGTGCGTATAGTTTTATCCAAAGGTTTGAAGTAACATTTTGGTATTTTATCTCACATATGTCTTGTAAATTGGACCTGTGTTGCAATATTGCGATTTCACAGTTGGTTCCTTCCCAGACACCTGACAGTATTGTTGGTATCTCGCATAATAGATGATCATCATTGATAATGTTGCATTTAGATATATCTCTGGCTGATAGTTGCGTAAAATGTTCATTTTGAATATCAACGGCGATAAATTCAGTTGTTGGCACTATATGTGCACGCCTTTCAGTTACTAATATATTAGGTACAGCTACTACTGAATAAATGTTATAGGACCAAACATATGATAAGGGAATTGAAATTTCGATTATCACATATGCTTTTGTCACTCTAGTCCTGGTTGTCATACTTTTAAATAAGTGGTCTAACTTGCGCAATCCGTGACCCGGAATTGTAATGGAGACTGGTATTTGTTTTCTTATAGATGCTATTTGTTCTTCAAGTTGTGATGGGCTCAATAAAAGTGGGTGTAAAATGTTTAGATGTGCATTGTGAATAACCTCTAGTATCGCCTCCTGCACATCCCGTAAACTTCCCGTGGCAACGACTAGTTCAAGGGATGTCATTAAAATAGTTAATACTTGTTGTTCCGTTACACGTGTGTTATTTATGTTTTTTTCTAAGTGCTGCAACCTCCTCTGAATGTTATTAATAGCCTGTACTGTGGCATTTTGGCTGTGCTTGAATAGTTTTACAGAGTTATCAATCATGGAGGTTTGATTCTTTATTAGCAGTAATAAATGATCTTCATTGGTTTCTATAGTTTGAAAATGTTCTTCATATTGATCTGCTTCTCTCTGCGTTAATATTCCAAACATGTCACCTAACACTAAACCTGTAGTGTCACCAATCCCCCGTTTCGCTCTGGTTACTTCTTTATTGGATGACATCAGTAATTGATTGCCTTCATCTATTCTACTCATTTGAGATCGTAATTGCTGGATTACTAGTTGACAGTTAAACCTCTCCATATCTATTACCGAATGTACTGTTTTACACATAGTTGCAAGTTCATCTATTAAGCGGTATGCTTGAGTTGTTTCTTCCCAATACGTATTTAAATTATACCGCACAACCAAAGTCCATCTCATGGCAACTAGCTCCATCTTACTGATTTCCTCAAGATATATGCCAGTAGAATGTTTGAAGTTCTCAATCTGCATCAGTTCTTTGGCGCTGGTGGTAGAAAAACAAATGCTCATCAGGGCCAATAATGCCAGATGAAGCTTGATTCCCCCTTTCGCCTGTCTTCCTGGTTGGCGTCTAACTGGGTCATTGGTGTTAGGTGTTGCTAGTTTTGCATCTGGAGTCTTATTTGCGTTAATTATTTGTTGTGACCATGAATTGTCTTCTTCGCTTGGTAGCTTGCACAACTTAGTGATAGGTCGTTTATAGATATTCTGGCTGCATTTTATGGACGCAATACGAACCAAGCCATCTGAGCCAGTATGCACCTCCTGTACTCTCCCCATTTTCCAACGTGACGGCGGCAGTGATTCTTCCTTCAGTAGAACGACATCCCCTACAACTAAATTGGGCTGACGTTCCCTCCATTTAGTACGTTGTTGTAACTGGTGCAGGTAGTCTCTAGACCATCTTTTCCAAAAGTCATCTACAATCTTTTGTACTAAATGCCAACGTGTTCTTAGCGTGCAAGTAACATCATTACTTTCTGGGACTACCTTTATTGGTCCGCCTATTAGAAAATGCGCAGGTGTTAAAGATTCTAAATTTTCCGGATGGTCATACAAGGTAGTCAATGGTCGAGAGTTTAAGCATGCCTCTATTTGAGTCATTAATGTTGTTGCTTCTTCAAATGTCAATGCGGTCTCACCTATGACTTTCTTCATGTGAGTCTTTACTGACTTTACCCCTGCCTCCCATATGCCACCAAAGTGTGGTGCAGCAGGTGGTATGAAGTGCCAGGTAGTTTCATCTTGTTGAAATACCCTTGCAATTTCTGGTTCTAGAGCTGCAATCTTCGTGCGTTGTTGTTTCAGTACTCGTTCTGCACCAACAAAGTTGGTACCATTATCCGAATAGATTTCTCTACACAACCCCCTGCGAGATGTGAACCTGCGGTAAGCTGCTATAAATGCATCTGTTGTTAATCCGCTGACTACTTCTACATGTAAGGCCTTGGTGGTCAGGCAGACAAATACCGCAATGTATCCTTTGTACGTGGTTTGACCTCTTCCTATCTTGTTCCTCAGTTGAATCGGCCCGGCATAATCAATACCCACCTTGCTGAATGGCCGTGATGGAGTTACTCTGCAGGACGGTAAATCACCCATTAGTTGGTTGAGGGTTACTTGTTTAAATCTTATACATGTAACACATTTCTGTATAATATGACGTGTCAGATTTCTACCATTAATTATCCAAAATTTATTGCGAACATTTGCCAATGTAAGTTGTATGCCCCCATGAAGTGTTGTAGTAGTATGAGCATCTTCAATTATTCGCTTGCTGATTGAGCTTTCCTTCGGTAATATAATTGGTTGCTTTTGATTCATTGGTAGTTGCGAATTTTGTAAACGTCCGTGTAATCGTAATATCCCATCCTTGCTCATGACTGGATTTAACGCAGATAGTTTGGATTTTTTATTTAATAAAATCCCACTCATCAATGCCTGAAGTTCTTTACGGAAGTATCGGTGTTGTTCAATCCTAATTATTTGGACTTCCGCGAGTTTCAGTTCTGGTACTGTCACTTCTTTCGACTGTCGCCGTTGTTTATGAACATGCACGTTTATGAACCTTTGGCAGTACACCAATATACGCTTCAACTTATGAATGTTTGAAATTTTATCAATTAATTCATGTAGCGCGTTTGCTTTAGATTCAGCGGTTATTGTAAGACAAGTGATATCCGCTGCGCTGTCCTGGTTGTGATCACCTTGTATTTGTGGACCCTTGTGCGAAGGTGATGATGGCCATGCATCAGAATTTTCCTGCAAAAATGTTGGTCCCGTCCACCAGATCGAGCCTTGTGAGGTGATGGTAGCCGCTGCCAATCCTCTTGTTGCTAAATCAGCTGGGTTTAGATTTGTTGGTACGTAATTCCATTGTAGCTGAGGTAAATTATCTTTAATCTGAGATACCCGATTGGCTACAAAGGTTTCTAACTTCGGAATATCAGCTCTTATCCAGCTTAAAACTATGGTGGAATCCGTCCAAGCGAACATCTTTACATCCTGCATGTTCATGGTATTTTTAGCGTATCTTAGAAGCCTAGATAACAGATGCGCTGCGTTTAGTTCCAGCTTCGGAACTGTCAGTTTTGTTTTGATTGGAGCAACTCTGGTTTTTGCTACTAGCAAACTGGTTGTAACTTGCTCGAACGTATTTGTGGTTCTTAAATAGACCACCGCTGCATATGCTTGTTGCGAAGCATCTGCAAATCCATGTAACTCTGATTTTTGTGTTGACGTTGTTTTAACCCATCTTGGTACCTTTATTTTGCTTAATTCATCTAATTCGTTCTTATACTTTTTCCATTTTGCTTCAATAGCTTCTGGTAGCTTGTCATCCCACTGTGTACCAGCTCTCCAAGTGTCTTGCATTAACAGCTTTGCTGTTATCGTTATTGGTGATAACCAGCCGACAGGATCAAATAATTTTGAAGAGTCGGACAACAGTAGACGTTTCGTTGGTTCTTCTGTTGAAAGATTTAGCCTGGTCAGGTCAAATTCAAATGTATCATCCTCAGGACTATAGAGAATCCCTAGTGTTTTTATTATGTGGTTGATTTTTAAATTAATCATTCCTTTTGCTCGTAGGTGGTCAGGAACATTAGTCATGACTTCAGCTGAATTCGACGCCCATTTGTGCAATGGAAATCCTCCGCTCCGTGCAAGTCTTGTCATCTGTTGTTGAATGGTTACGACCTCCTCAACGCTGTCACCCCCAGTCAGTAGATCATCCACGTAAAAATCTCTTTCCATGATCCTTGCAGCTGTCGGATAGTTGTTCTTTTCATCTTCTGCCAATTGCATTAATGTTCTTACAGCAAGAAACGTCGCTGCCGTTGTTCCATAGGTAACCGTTTTTAGTTTGTATTCTCCTATTGTTTGTGATGGATTTTTTCGCCACAATATGCGTTGTAAGTTCTGGTGACCATGATGCATCCAGATTTGCCGGAACATCTTTTCCGCATCTGCTGTTAGCACGAATTTGTGTGTTCGCCACCTCAAGATGATGTCAATTAGGTCTCCTTGAATTTTGGGGCCGTTCATCATTATGTCATTTAACGATAATCCCGAGGTAGTTTTGCTCGATGCATCGAATACTACTCTTAGCTTTGTGGTAGTACTTTCGTGGTTGATCACTCCATGATGTGGTATATAGTATACTGGATTCTCATCTGGATCATCTTTTGCCAATTGCATATGCCCCTGCGCTAGATAGTCTTCCATAAATTCGTGATATAATTTAGCGAATGGTTTATCTTTTAGAAATTTTCTTTCGATTTGCAGTAATCGTGCTACTGCTTTTTTTCTGGATTCTCCTAGCATAGACGGTTCTACTTTGAACGGTAAGTGTACCATGTATTTCCCATCTGGTAGTCGCGTTGTGCTTTCTGCATATAGCTTTTCAGCGATTGCTTCCTCCTGGGTATGTGTTTTTTCTTGCGGAATGGCATCATTTTCAATTAATAAGTCTAGTTGTTGCTTAATTGTTTTGGTTGTGACCATTGACAACATTTTATCTTCTTGGTTATTGCCTGTGCTGCCCATTATGATCCAACCAAGCTCAGTTTCTTGGGCAATTGGATCTTGTGGGTGTCCTCTAATGATGTTACTGTTTACAATTAGAGGATAGTAGTCAACACCGATTATTACGTCAATGCTATTGGACTTGTTGTATTGTGGATCTGCAAGTTGTAAATGCTGCAAATGTGCCCATTTGTTGGTATCAAAGTCGATGTCTGGAATATTATCCGTTAATTTTTTGAACACCATTGCTTCAAACTTAATTTCAAACGAACTCTGAAGCCTTGAAGATAAAGTTAGTTCGACCTTATGACTGCACACTCCGGCTTCCTTTCCTCCCATTCCTGAGATTTTAGTGTTGACTTGTTTCTGCGTAGCCTTAAGAAGATTTGCTGCCTTTGCGGATATGAATGACGCCTGAGAGCCTGGGTCAATTAATGCTCTAAAGAGCATGCATTTTCCCTCGCTTGTTGTTAATGCGATTAGAGCTGTAGGTAATATCGCAGGACCTAATTGTGTTGTTAAATAACTTTTAGATACTCGCTGCATGTCTGCGTTTGAATCGATGTGCAGTCCTGTGTTATGCTTTCCATTGCATATGTTACATTGGTTTTTCTGCCTGCATACATATGTTTCATGTTCTGCTGATAAACAGTTTCTGCATAATTTATGAAGCATTGCCATTTGCGATCTTTCACTGGAATTTAATTTCCTAAATCCTCCACAATCATTAATTTTATGTCCCCCTCGGCAGTAGACACAGATATTTGTTGTTGTTAAGAAGGTCCTTTTAACTATTTGAGCTTTGTTTTCACGTGAGGCGGTTGTTGGTAGGATTAATGGCTTTTGGTTGCCATTGGCCTCTAATGATTTGAACCTTCCTTCCAAAAATTTTAAAAATTCCGTTGTTGTTTGGAATTCCCTTGGATCTTCTAAGGAGATCTCATAGAGTCGCCTTGACTCATTGTCTAGTTTTTTAGTTAATATGAAGATTATTATTGAGTTCCACGATTCAATGCTTACCCCTGCGTTACGTATTCCGTACAAACATTCAATTGTTGTATCGTGAAGATTTCTCAGTGCCGCTGCAGACTCGATGTTTATATTTACTTGACTGAGTAACGTATTTAAATATGTTGAAATCAGTAGTCTCCTGTTGTTATATCTGCTATTCAAAATTTCCCAGGCGGCTTGGTAATTTTCTTCTGTTGGTTGTAGGTGGTTGATTAATTTGGCCGCAGCACCCTCTAACTGACCCTTTAGATAGTTAATTTTATGGGTATCACTGATCTGTCTATTCTCATGGATGAGTTTGGTGAATGTGTCACGAAATCCAGTCCACTTCTGGTAATCTCCAGCAAATATTGGGATTTGAATTCGTGGTAGCCGAATGTCCGTTGTTTGGTTTGTTGGTATAATTTTATCGGTTTCATCTATCCTCGTTGTTATTTGAAGGATTACTGATTGACACTTGCTATCAATGTTCTCAAAGTACTGTTCTGTGAAGTACTTTATACGTTGTTCTTCCTCATCAGTAACGAGCATGCAAATTTCCTCATGGAGTTCAGCTATTTGTTCCATGAGTTTTTGCATCACTCCAAGTGACAGTTTCATTGCCGGTTTTGGCCCAGTCACGACAAGGTCTTCGGCCTCATCAATCTTCCTGTAGAGACTCCTCATCCGAATCGTCTGTCGTTTTATTAATTGCTGCAACTCTGGATTCATTGTTTCCAAACCTGCATCTTTGTTGTTACTGGTGTTCGACTCTGATTGGCTTCTACTGCGATGCTCTGGGACCGGTGTAAGTGGTGGGCCGTTGTTTAGTTTTGCACGCATTATAGTAATAAATTCATTATATTTTCCCACTACACTTGTTACCGTTTTAAAGTACGGGTGCTCTAAGTTGACATCTTTCAGCTTCCTTATTTGCTCATCTGTTTCTAGAAACTTTGTATAAAGCTCCTTTAATTGTTGGATTCGGTTGGTGAGGTAAGTTTTTGTTTTCCTCTCTGGGCCATCCTTCTTATAATTAATACATATTTTATCAATCTGAGTCGCAAGCTGTTCTTGATTGAATGCAAGGGTTTCCATTTTTGAATTTAGGCAGTTCTCGTTCGCCAGTTGATTAATTATCGCGTGTTACTTGTTCTAATGTAGAATACGCGTTTGTTTTTGCCTGTTCTTAATGGCTCGAAGGACCACTGTTTAATTCAGCCTCAGCTTGAACTAATTTAACACTTTTAATACACTTTTAATTCCGAGCTTTCCACGGGTGAGGGCTAATACCGGAATATTGTAATAAAAGCGTATAGTAGAGTTTGATTAGAACTGAGTAGTTCATTTATTTTTTGTCGTTTATATACAATTTTGATAGTTTCTTGTTGTTGTTTTTTACATTACATATGATCATATATCAATTACAATATTTTTATATTTTATAAACTCCAAAAGTGCAGAATTGCATGTAAAAAATTAATTATTTTATTTATAGCTAAATTAAAATTAACATTCTGTAAAACTGCATATTGTTGCAGTTAAATGACCCTGTTCATATTGAACAATTACCGAAATCTTATTTTTCTCTTTATTTTTCTCAATTATCCTAATGAATTTATTAATAAAATCTAAAGTTGAAATGCCTTTTCTGAATCCAAAACTGTTGTTAGGTAATAAATGAATTTTTTCTAAATGTTCTTCTAATCTTTTTTTCACTAATTTACTTACAATTTTAGCAATTGTTGGAAAAAGATGAATTCCTCTGTAGTTATTTATATTATTATGATCTTTATTAGGTTTGGGAACCGGTATTAATTTAATCGTTTTCCATTCCATTGGGAATTTTTGATTTTGCCATACTTGATTTAACCATTCTGTAAATTTGATTATATGCGATTCTGGAAGACTTTTTAATAAATTATTAGAAACCTTATTAATTCCAGGGGCCGAGTTTTTACTGTTCTGAATAATTTCCATAATTTCTTCTTCGTTAAAAAATATATTATTATCATGATTTAATGTTATTTTGATTTTATCTTTATTATTTATAAATCCTTCTTTTATGTTATTTGTTAAAAATAGTTTGCAATTTATCATATCATTAAAAAGATTATTTTTTTCGCTTTTCTTGTTATTAAATAATCGAATTTTTTTCCACATATCTCTAATATTCGTAAACGGATTAATTTCATCAATAAAAATGTTCCAAGCAATTTTTTTTTCTTTTCTAATTTCCATTCTTAATTTAGTTATACTTTTTTTTAATTCATATTGACAGTATCTATTATTCTTATTTTGATTTGCTATTTTCAACTTTTCTCTTTTAATATTCCAAAGGTTTTGTATTTTATCATTCCACCAAAATTTTCTTAAATATTTATTATTACTGACAATTTCTGTTGTATTTTTTTTAATTATCTCATCTATTACATTCTCATAATCTGACATATTATCAATAAATTCTATTTTAATATCTTTAACTTCGTCCAATATTTTTTTATTATTAATTTTATATTTAATTTTATTATTTATATTAATATCATCAAAATTTAATAAAATTGGGTAATGATCAGAATTCCCAATTTTAGTTATGTATGAGCTCCAATTAATTTTTAAATAAATATCAGGAGAGGCTAGTGAAATGTCTATGGCAGAATCTTTTCCGTTCATGTTCATCCTGGTATAATCTCCGTTGTTTAAAATAATAAGATTAGATTCGTTAATGATTTTTTCCAAAATTCTTCCTCTTTCATTTGTTACCGCATCATTACCCCAACATATGCTATGAGCATTAAAGTCACCAACAATTATTATATTTTCTTTGTTTATTTTAAATAATTTATCACATTTTTTTTTGACAATTTTGTTTCTAACGTTGGGTGGAATATATACCCCAATAATCATAATTTTTTTATTATTGCTATCAGAAAATTCCAATCCCATAACTTCTAACGGTTCAAAATTTGAATAATTAATTATTTTAAAATTAAATTTTTTATCTATAATAAAACCAATGCCTCCATAACCATCTTCTCTATGTTTCAAATTAACAAAAAAAATTTTAAATTTAAATTTATCTTCTTTTTTCGTCCATGTTTCCGAAATAAACGAAATGTCAATTTTGTTTTCATTAATAAAATGTTCTAATTCATCCTTATTTTTTGAAAGACTTCTTATATTTATTTGTAAAATTTTTAATTTTTTACTGTTCATGATTGATATTACTATTATTTATTTTATTCTGATTATTACTTTTATTATTTTTAACTAAATTAATCATAATGAACTTATCCATTTCAAGTAATTTTTCTAGAATATCTGTTAAAACTATCTGAATCTGTGTTTTTATCTCCTCTTAAATACCCTTGTGTTGTGGATTGAATACTTCTATTTAAATTTGAAATTTTGTTAATAATTATCTTAATTCCATTTATTTCTTCTTTTAAAATTGAGTTTTCTTCTTGTAAATGTACTTTAATTTCATTCATTTCTGTTCTGAGCTTTAAAATTTCTTCATTGTTGTTGTTAGTATTATTATTGATATTATTATTATTAAAAAGATTGTTATAATTATTAATGTTATTTCGATTATTGTTATTTTGTAGGGGAGGGAAATCCTCATCACATTGAATAAATTCCGTTTTTTTTATTTTTTGCATTACCTCACCGTAACTTAATTTTTGTTTAATCATCATTTCTTTTATCATTTTTTGTTTCTTATATTCCTGACAAATCCAGTTATTAGTCATATGTTCTTCATCACAGTAGTAACATTTAGATTTATTTTTACAATTTCCTACGTCATGATCAGTATCAGTACAATTTAAGCATTTTTTTTTCCATTACAATTTTTTGTAGAGTGTCCATAAATCAGGCACGTTTTACATAAAAGTGGTTTAGGAATATAATATGATACTCTTCTATTAACTTCAAAAAATTTTATATTTTCTGGTAAATTATGGGATCTAAAAGTAATTTTAACCGCAGTCGTATCTTCTACCTTCAATTCTTGATTATTCCATCGTGTCATTCTCTCAATTTTTGTAATCCTACAACCAGCTTTTATATTATTTTTTAATTTTTCCACATCTATGTGAATAGGAATCTTATTAACAAAACCAATCGTTTCTACCATAAAATTTGGTATATATTTATTAACTTTATGTAGTCTTTCCAAATCTACATTTTTAAGAATTTTATTCGCCGTATCTATATCTCTGGATTGTACTTTTAATCTATTTTTCCCAAATTGCTTAATCTCAATAATTTTGCCTAAATTCAAAGAATTTAGAATGTTCGCCATTTCTATGTCCAAAATATCTTTTCTTTCCAAAATTATTAAATATGGACCCATATCCCCAGGCATATATTTATTATTAATATATAATTGATTTTTTTTTATTTTATCCCCGCTAGTTTCCGTATTTTCAAAATTAATATCAAAATTATTCCTACCTTCATTAGAATTCAAATTTAATGAATTATCCTCCATATTACCAATTTCCATTTCCGTTATCCTTTCATCCATGTTAGAATCGGTTACTTCTTGATTTAAATTTTGATTCCCTAATTCGTTTTGTAAATTTCTGTTAACCGTATATTTATCAATCAATTTCATTTTATTTTTATTCTTCATCTTTATATTATTCAATTTAATAATTTCTTCTTTAGTCCTTCTCTTTTTCATTATTAATGTTAAATCATTTTAACATTAAACGCTATCGCGTCCGAAGACTTTTTAGACACACTTATTTTATAATATTTTGATTTCAATTTCTGATTATAAAATTATTCTGATTATAAAATAATTAAATAATTACTAAACTACTTTTATTAAAAGTATAAATTTTATTATAAGTAAAATATAATTTAAAATTACACAAAGAAAATTTTATTGAAAAAATTTTTTTTTTGTTTATCACAGTGAACTATTCCGCAGTCGGATTTCGAATGTTAAAATTTATTAATTAATTAACTTTTCACTTTTCTTACAGAAACTTTTGACATATTTATATTTTTTTTTTTTTTTCATATCAGTCATTTGATGTTCGAAAATGGGTTACCACATGAAAATAGTGGTGGTCTGTCGATAATTGCCGTGTTTCATGACAACCATTGATCCGGATCAGTTCAAATTGTATATGGAAAACCTGATCCAAATTTTGTTATCACAAATTTTGATTTGAAATCTAGTAAGCGTCTTAGCGTTGTTTCATGAAACATGAACTGAACCGGATCAGATCGAGCATCAACATATACCGACTATCACTTTTTTCGATTCGTTCATCACTTTCGATAAATACGACAGTGATGTTACAACATCCTACCCCTGTTTTTGTGCGGTAATAGGGACCGCATAAAAAAAACACATACAATTTTTTTCCCCGAAACACATTTAAAAAGTTTTTTTTTATGCGGTGAATAGGGACCGCATAAAAAAAGTTTCACGTAGAAAATAATTTAAAACATTACGCAACCTGACGTAATACTTACGCAATGTGATGAAATATCGAGAAAACAAAATGGCCACCGTCAATTAGTTAACTAGATTAATCACATTCAATCAAGTTCTAATTTAATTAAAATTTTGAAAGAACTCAAGTAGGTTGTACTGAATAAATTAATTTCATACCACATAAAATAAATCGCACAAAAAAAGCGCACAAAATTGAACCGCACAGGAACAGGTATGACCGTATATCGAAAAACGATTTTATATTAATATTCGTTGATTCGTTCACCTCACGAAAAATTTGGACAACACATAAAATCTCCTTTAGCGCATCCGCTATATAGCACAAAATCACCATCATAACTGCGTCAAGCACGGCCGTAGGCGCAGTTTCGCAGCAGATACATCTATTTACCCAATCTAGCCCAAATAATTGAGGAGTAATTTTTTCATACTAAAATTGTGTTGTGTCGTATAACAATACTATTTAGTATATAACCCCACAGTGTCACCAAGCACTCGGTATCGAAAGGTCGATGCAAAAATTTACTAAACGAAATAAGCTGCCATGTTAATTGTGGTAACTATTAATTTATGGTTTACAGCCGCACGCACCTTTGCAAACTGATGGCGATTGGGAAATTACGAATTCTTTATCTAAAAAAAATACTAGAATTTAGTTCTCAGGGACCCACTAGATAAGATCTTAGAAGGTAAAACCTTAACCAAAATTATTAGTCCGCTGGACGTATGTAAAGTTATCCTCGGATTCTATCCTCGAAATTAAAAAGAAAATAGGGCAACACTAGCTAGCATGGTTTGTAGCGAAATAAGGCTCCAAATAAAATATTTACAAGTAATACGTTTTGGACTCAAAATAATATTTTAATTTGACATATAAAAAGTATTATCTTGTCGGATCAGAGCTGTATGGTTTTGAGATGGCCAGACCCTTACGTCACTTTTCGCCAAATATGAGCAAAATCGTACAATTGCAAACTAGCGAAATAAGGCTCCAAATAAAATATGTGCATGTAAGACGTTTTGGACCAAAAATATTATTTGGTTGCAAAGGTACGATTTTCTCCATATTTGGCGAAAAGTGACGTAAGGATCTATCCATCTCAAAACCATATAGCTCTGATCCGACAGCTTAATACTTTTTACATATCAAATTAAAATATTATTTTGAGTTCAAAACGTATCAGTTGTACATATTTTGTTTGGAGCCAAATTTCGCTAGGTTGCAACGGTTCGATTTTGTCCATATTTGGCGAAAAGTGACGTAAGGGTCTGGCCATTTCAAAACCATATAGCTCTGATCCGACAAGTTAATATTTTTTACATGTCAAATTAAAATATTGTTTTGGGTTCAAAGCGTATTACATGTAAATATTTTTTTGGAGCCTAATTTCGCTAGGTTGCAACGGTTCGATTTTGTTCATATTTGCCGAAAAGTAACGTAAGGGTCTGGCCATTTCAAAACCATATAGCTCTGATCCGACAAGTTAATACTTCTTACATGTCAAATTAAAATATTATTTTTGGTCCAAAATGAATTACTTGTAAATATTTTGCTCGGAGCCTAATTTCGCTAGGTTGCAACGGTACAATTTTTTCGTGTTTTACTAAATTTGAGATATGTGTTTTCCATCTTATTATAATAATCTGGCCAATTTAAAAATTATTAATTATTTTATTAAATTATAACATTAATAAAATAACTTTAATAAACACTTTTATTTTTCATATAATAAAATTCGGCGATAACTTCACATATGAAGTGTATTTGGAATAAAATATAATATAAAACGGGGCGGGGCTAACTTCACACACAAGTTAGAGGGATATAATTATATTGATGTTGCCTGATTATTTTTTTTTTAATTTCGGGGATAGAATCCGGGGATAACTTCACATACGTGTCCGCTGGACCTAAAAAAAATTGCTCTTATTATAGCTGGAATGATTCGTTCTGGCCAGCCAATTTCATCTAAATAACTACACACTTAGGGACCTAAGGGTCTTCTATCCAGTATGCTTTTTGATATTTGTTACGATACGATTTGTGAACAATGGTGTCAAGGATGTTCGTTCAATTTCAATAGAAATTGACCTACAATTACAAAATATAACAAATATTATATCGAGGCGCAAAATAGTCTGACGTATTTCTATGAAAAACGTAACTCCACCGCAAAATCTCTGATTCAGAGAAGTAAGTATGTAGCATTTCAAAATTGATTGCAGAACGAAAAACAAAAAAAAACTCTTATTTAATTTAATTTAAATTTTAAATAAAAATTACTTAATGTGTTCTGTGGAAAATTTATTGTTTATATTTTATTCAAAGGAAAATGTGTGCTGCTGCTGTATGTTGGCTGTATTTTCGACCGCGCGCGCGATTAGTTAATCAGCAGTTAAATTATTTGACATTTAAATTTATTAGTTAAAAAAAAAATTAAAAAACAAAAAAGTAAGAGTTTTTAAAATATAAAACTAAACAATTGAACACTTTTTTGCAATTAGATTTTTCTTTTATTTTCAACTTTGTAATTTCACAAGAAAAATCGTTATTTATTTGTGTTTTCTTAGTTACTTATACTTGCTCGTTTTACGTTTCTGAGATTATCTTCTTATATTATAACAATAAACAATTGAATATTGTGGTCTGGATAAATCAGCGTTTTCAATAGATAATCATTGCAGATGTTACCTATTTTCGGATACACAAAACTATATACACACAGACATATACGTGTATATAACATATATACGAATCGCCCGCGTAAGATTAATTAAGTGATTATGATAAGTAGATAGAAGATAGATTAATTAATGTTTAAATGTTTTAGCGGAAATATGTGTTTAAACCGTGTGTTTGCAAAACACGTATAATTTTATATTGAGTTACCGTGGCTGAGCCGTGCAATACATATAACGTACTGTTGTAAACATATTTAGACAGATGATCAGTAAATAAAGATTTAAATAGATAAACTACAGGATTTAGTCGAGAAATCTGCGTTTATTATGCTAGTGGGATTTGTTCATTTTAATACTGGCGATTAACATGAACTCTAGAAATATAAACACCATCGAATGACGTCCACTACAGGTGGAAACCTGTTAGAAAATAGTTTTAGAACCACAGTACGTTTCAATTACACTGACTTTACTATGACTAAAAAGTTATTTAGACTTAACCCTTTCGAACGCCTTGTACAATATATTGTACATCGACTGGGAACGCACCTAGCAGGCGTAATACAAATTTTTGGCTTCAGAAATGTGTGTAAAATCATTTGTCTTTATATACTCCCTATTGTTTTAGTATTGTGAATTTTATAACAATCATAAAAATTAGTTTTATGACGGTTCTAATCAGGAAGGTTGCGTTATTTTCTATTCTAACGTACTAGTTAGCTATTTTTTCTGGAAATAAATTCTAAAATGTCATTTGTGTTATTATTTTTTTATTTAGAACAGCTATTTATAAGTTGCAGTCATTTATGAAGGTAAGTACCTATACATAAATCTGTTTATGATAACAACAAACGCAAGTACATGTACATTGTTTAATTCAATCTATGATTTGTTTCAATTGCTGAGTCTGGCACTATTGTATCCTGTAATAATAAACAAATATACATATTTCCAGGTTGCGAGTACTGTTGAGGAGTGGAACTACATCCCAAAAACATTCGAAACAAAATAGGAAACACGTGACTGTTAAACGTCCAGCTAACACCGGATCCAGATTTTATAACTATAAGGGTGTAACGAATCCCTTGGTTCGTTCCTAATCTTAAGATATAATTCAACTGATTTTTGTCATTCCTACCTCCCATAAAATATTTGCAATTTAAATTAAATAATGTTTAAACTCACACACCGAATAATTTTACGGACGCGATTTGCACAAAGTGTGTGTATGTCTGGAAATGTATTGTTGTTGTTTGTTTTGTATGCAGTTTATTCAGTACAAATATTACCAAAAATGTGTACACCAAGTAATACGGATGGGTGTGTAAATACTCATTCAAGGTTTGAGTTTAATTAGTATACATATAATACGTATGTACCTTTATATAAATTATTGTTTTACGGGGTAATTAAAGGGGGGGTAAATAAAAATAAAAAATTTTGGGAGATGATTGGAAACAAAAAGAATCGAATGAGTCGTGTCTGGATTCTTAAAAGTAAAACTTAAAAATAATACAAAAAAAATACAAAGTTGAAAAGTTAAAAAGTTAAAACTAAAAATCTAAAAAAAAACATAAAAACTTAAATGTGTGATAAAATTAAAAGTTAAGGCGAACATAAAATTATAAAATTTGTAAAAACTGTTTGTGTGTGAAATGATAAAACTGGGCACATGGTGCAAGTGATCCGAACTGTTAAGGCCGTATAGTTGTGTTAAGGCAAAAATTGTTTACCTTTAAATAATGTAGAAAGAAACTACGAGAAAGGTTTAATTAATCTAGTGCTAATCTACGATAATTTAATAAAATCGTGAAATTCAAAATTGCATGGACAATAAATGTAAGTGAATTTTGAACACACACCCAACACATATACGGAAAATTTTAAAAACGAGCTGGGGCTTGTGAAATTTCCATTATGAACAGTAATGTTTACTTGCGCTATTTTAATAATAATATAATTAACTAATTGTAAAATAATTGCTGCAAATAATATTATAATAATTAATATCTAAATCTTAAATTAACTAAAAACCGTAATAATACGTTTTTATAATACGTGCGCGAAAACCAACTACGAGTATAGTTATTCTTCGCCTGATGTCACGTCCTACAACCGTCATCATCTTCCGTTGTTCTTCGATAAACGGCGCCCAACGAAGTATATTTTTTTAGATGTAAGTTTGTAATCTTAATATATGTAATTTTAAGTATATCAATCAATGGTTGAATATTCTAAACATTTCAAATTAATTAATTTAAAAATTTCCTGTTATTTTTAATTGGTTTAGAATATTCAATGACTAATTAAGATAATATAATACGCCTTAAATTATCATTTTTTGTTGTTTATTACCAATAATTTCTATTGTAAATAATTATTTTGGTACAAATATGTAAAAGCTGAAGTATTTCAATTTTAATAATTATGTTGAAACAATCTAAAAGTCATTGTCTTTTTATTGTTATTATTACAATTATAAAAATGAGAGGATAAACCTTATTCTGTGTGGAGATGTGACAGCAGTAGGTGACGCGTATATGATAGCAATGGCATCCGTGATGTTAGCGCAAAATTCTATCTTTGAATTTTGTTGTGCGAGTACTTTTTTTTGTACGGGTAATTTTTTTTTCTCTCTCTTCTCTTTCACTTGTCTGCCAATTTATTTACAGGGTTCTTATAATATTTTATGTGCGGTCTAGCAAGATCGGAACTGAAATTCAGAAATCTCCACGACCATTATCCATGAGCCACAGCCGGCCAGAGACGACCGCCTGAATTTCAGTCCGGTAAAATAAATATTCCGTACCCATGCGAATGGTTACAAGGGTACTTATAGTATTGTGCCTCTTGGTGTAGTTGATGCAGATTATCGTTTTATATACGTAGATGTCGGAAACATTTTTTTTTTTTTTTAATTTAAATTATTACAACTGAATACAATTCATCTAGTAATTTTTCTTTCTTAATTTAGTCACTTGTGAATGAGAAGACGCCCATTGGCCGGCTCAATTTATAGGTTATTTACTGAATTAGTTTTTGCTTTGGTGTCCTTGATCCATTAAATCAATTGGTTTCGTTCTCTACAATCGTCTTACTGCATTGGAGGTGTCCTACATACCACGAAGCCCTTCATTTACGTGTTGATAAATACGTTCTCCATGTATTACTTCAAGTTTTTTTTTATTTCTTCTTGGACCGTTGGGATATTTAGATCCCTATGAAGGTCATCACTCCTAATGTACCACGGAGCGTTAACTATACCACGTAGCACTTTGTTTTGATTTCCCTCCTGAGTAAAATTCACAGTTTGAGTATTGGCCAGCTGCAAGTAATTCCTTGTCTTTTGGAGAGGTTAATCTTGAACCCCAGAAGGTATTTTTTGCATTAAAATCACCTCCGATAATGAAGTTACTTCCTAATTTCTGGAAGAGATTAATGTAGTCTTCTTTTTTTAGGTTATACCGTGGGGTGCAATATATTGCAGATATATTACAGGTGTTGTGATGACCAAATTTAACAGTCACGGTGGTTACTTGCATGAATTCTTTTTCTATTTTTAATTCTTCATGATGTTTGATATTATCCCTAATAAATATAGCTGACCCTCCTCTTGCTCGTTCTGCAGGATGTGTGGTATGGTAACAAGTATATCTCCGGATTGATACATAGGAGCTGCTGGTAAAATGTGTTTCTGATATTAAGCATATATCAATTTTCTCTGTATTTAGAAATAGTTCTAATACTTCTAGGTGTTGTGTTAATCCGTTTGCATTCCATATGGCTATTCTTAATGAGTAGTTTTGATGTCCGGTTTCTGTTCCGCAATTATGAGTTGAACTATGTATTGCAGACTATTTTGGAACTTGGTATTTCCAGCAGGTTAAGTCGATTCAGAATTAAGTTATTTAGTTTATTCTGTTCCTGAAGAAACAATGGCAGGGCTAATGATAGTGCCATATTCAGAAAAATAGCAAATTCAATATGTATTGCGTTGACAAATAATACTTTAAATTTCCCAAGTAATGGTGTATTGGTCGGAGCATTTACTAAAACCTGACGCATTTATTAAATTAAAAGAAAAAATATTCAATTATCGCCTATCTAGAGCCCGAAGAATCGTCGAAAATGCCTTTGGGATACTTGCATCACAATTTAGAGTATTTGAAAGACCAATTGCACTTTTACCAGATACAGTAGATTTAGTGATACTGGCTGGCTGTTCCTTGCATAATTGGCTTAGAACCATAACTGGAGCTGCATATTTACCAGCAGGATCCTTAGATGAAGAAGACCATAATACAGACCATATAATTCCTGGATCATGGCGAGAAACTACAAGCTGAACAATCAATGTCAGATATTACATCGAGGTGGATTTGCATAATTATTCTGAGAATGCTGGAAAATTAAGAGATTCATATGCGGATTATTTCACAGGAGTCGGTTCAGTACCATGACAGGTAAAACTGATTGACGCAGAATGAATTAACTACCAATCTAATTTCTTTTAGTGGGGTACAATTTAAAAAATATTTTTTTGAAAATAAATAAAACTATAACTTACTAAGTTTGATATTGCTTTTCTTGAAGCGGTTACGCTTCGTAAAAAGTTATCTGCCACCCCAAACCCGCTTAGTTTTTTGGCTTATTTATTTAGTCAGGTGACACACCACCTTTTTTACTCTACTCAATTTTCCGTAATTCCTGACTACATACGGTTTTAATAGTTTTTATTTTTTTGCGAACATCATCCATGTAGCCCTTTCTGGTTTATTTTAGTTAATAAATTTTTAAAATTTTCATCTCGGGCATTTCGGTCGTGATATACAGTTAAATCGATGTTTCAAAGAGCTTCAACGGGTTGCTAAATTTCCAAAAAGTTTATAATATCTGAAAAACTCCACTTCAGTTTTGTAGATATCAAAAATTGTAACTTCACTTTTTTTATAAAGTACTTTCCACAGTCTCTACTTTACTTGATACATGAAGTTAAGTAAAATTAATTTGAATTCAAGTAAAATACCACGTTAATATTGGTCAAGTAGATTCAAGTTACCTGAAATCAAGCTTCGAGACTTAAGAAAAGTGTGCAAAGTAAAAAATAATTTATTAATTTATGCACACTGGATCATTTGGCACTGCACAATCATTGCTCGGTGTACAATTGCCAGGGTAACCCTTCTTGCTTGGGTTGAATTAAAAAGTAGTCCCATTGTAGTGTTGTAACAACATATTCAGCTGGTCATCAAATTATCAGAACCGTCAGACCTTTTTCTATACGGTCTGTGTAAATATTTACATATTTCATTTCAAATTGTGCAGCCCGCATTACAAAATTCTTGATTATGGCGTACAAAGTGCTCGAGCCGACACTGTGCCGGGAAATATACATTGAGATCCTGTTTGTAATTCATTTCATTTCAACAGCACCCTATAAAAGCATTTAAAATAGCATTTCATGAACTAATGTCTAATTGATTATGATAAGATGTTTAAAATTATTTGGATACAATACCCAGAGATGATTCCCATAAAAATCATAAAATTTTAATATAATTGGGATCCATAAAATAACAAATTGCTGCTATATGGTGTTGCATCGAGTAAAAATTTGAATTACATGAAATGTCCATACATTAGAGATAGTTGAGATGCATACAAAGATAACTGTTCGATGTCATTTTTATGTTAATAGAATTTTATTATGACAGTTTTAAAGGGTTAAATGGGTAAACATAAAAACATAAATATTTTGGAATAACATAAAACGAATCCCATTAATGCGTTATTTTCATATGAGATCGTGCGGTGTGCGCTACGATGCGGTTACAATTAAAATCTTTCAACTTTTAAAATAATAAACATTTCGTATAATTTAAGCCAAATACACGAGACTTAAAAAATAAACGGATAAATGTGCGAGAAGAAGTCTGTGACTTAAGAAAGACGTTATTATTATTATTATTATTTTATCGGAGAATTTATTTTGGGTATGTGTATCAATTTATTATATCGGATTTGGTTGTGTTATGTTCTATATATATAACACGAATGTGCATTATTTCCTTAAGAACTGTAGGTGTGGTGTTAACATCTTATTTTACGAAAATATTCATTTGCATAATATATGCGTTTTAATTACGTTCTTCGTTTTTTTTATATAATACCTGAAATTTGACTTAAATATTTGGATTAAAATTACCGGCCACATTTTATTTTACGTTTCCATAAATCTGTTTAACTACTCGTATATTATATACCTGCAATTTCTTCGTAATTTCGGTTTACCGCTCTCTGTAAGGTAATTAATAATATCTAATTAATTAAGAATGTTATTTTAGTTTGCGTACCGCTATGACTTCAAAAGGCCTATATTACGTATTGATTGGGACCTACCTGCATCACAGTAAGTCAGATTCTCATGAGTTAAAGAAATTACTTTCTGTATCAAAAACGCAGACATTTGCTTAATTCAGTAATTCTAATTATGATAAAATTCTTTATAACAGCTCAGTTGATCTTATCGTCGTACTAATTTCACTTGAGGATTCGTTCTATTGAGATGATTTTTGTATACCTTGACACGACTGACGCTTTGATGGAATCTTGCTTGCAGAAACGGGATTTGGTTTTACTCCGAGCTCTTGGAGATGAAGCTGAGTTGATTTACTGATATATTCAAACCAAATTACGTTTAATAGACTGTCATCGATAAAACTACTAGAAAGAATCGCTAGCGCTACCTAATGAATTTTAACGGAGTTCGTAATAAAAAATGATTTTGCTGGTTCATTCCAATTTTTGCGAGTCTACGGGGCACATCTGAACGCCTATTTTGATCCAAAATTGGGAGACGAAACCATAAATTTGTGTATACGTATACGACGTATAATACACAATTTTGAATAAGTGTGCTGTAATTTGCTAAGCATGTATGTGTGTTGTTTTGTGACCATACGCATCAAAATTTATCGAACCGGGTGGAATCGGTTCAAATTTTTGGTGCTTTCTCTCCTGTTTTGTGACATTTTCCGATGGTGTCTAGATGGGGAATTTAACAAAAGCAAATTTATGCTAAATTTTGAGGAAAGTGAATTTATTTTTTACGTGTCGTTTTATTGAACACGAAAAGTTTTACGATTGTCTTTTTTATAACATATAAAATTTGGTTATTTACAAAATATAAAATTAACCTAAAATAAAAACATTGCGAATGGTGTGGCGCGACGTCCGAACAAATTTGTTTGTTACTAATACAAAAACACATATATTCTACACTTTTGCGTTCCGGTAATTCGTCTCTCCTGTCATTATTTTTGGACCAAAATAGGCGTACTGAACGCGTATTTTGATCCAAAAATAATAACAGGAGAGAAGAATTACCGGAACGCAATAGTGTAGAATGTGTTTTTGTATTAGTAACAAACAAATTTGTTCGGACGTAACGCCACACCATTCGTAATGTTTTTATTTTAGGTTAATTTTATATTTTGTAAATTAACAAATTTTATATCCCTTTTGTGTTTTACTAACACAATTGTGTAGGTACGGCCAAAGTACCATGTCATAAATTTATTTTTGGTTGTGTTTTGAACCAACTTACATATTTTTGTATTCCTTTTAAACTTATTTTTGTTCGCAAAAAACACTAACTATACACACAATTGTGCTGGTTGTACTTCAAATTTTTATCAAAGACGTCATTACATACTATGGTTTTTTACTCACACATTTGTGTGGTTTGGACTTTAATAGAGCCATTTTTTGGTTGAAAAGGGATATTTTATAAAAAAAAAACAATTGTAAAACATTTCTGTTCAATAAAACGACACGTAAAAAATAAATTCACTTTCCTCAAAATTTAGCATAATTTTGCTTTTGTCAAATTATGCTTAAAACCTAAAATAAAAACATTGCGAATGGTGTGGCGTTACGTTCGAACAAATTTGTTCCACATCTAGATACCATGGGAAAATGCCACAAAACAGGAGAGGAAGCAACAAAAATTTGAACCGATTCCACCCGGTTCGATAAATTTTGGTGCCTATGGTCACAAAAGCAACATACATTCATGCGTAACAAATGACAGCACACTTATTCAAAATTGTGTATTATACGTCGTATACGTATACACAAATTTGTGGTTTCGTCTCCCAATTCTGGATCAAAATAAGCGTTCTGAACACAACGAAAAAGGGTAATTAAATCTTAAGGATAAATAGCTTTGTGATTATATGTAAAAATTATAACTCTGTGATAAAAAATAAACTTTGCGACGATAAAGGAAAATTTATATTGGATTTTGTAAAATTAAAAGAACATTGTGAATAAATATAAATCTTAAATTATTTCATTTATTGAGTCGCGATTGACCGTCGGAGGAGAAAGACGCGTTTTTGTCTTTCTTTCTTTTTAATAAAAAAAAAATTAAAATTGTGTTACGTAAAAATAATAAATAAAAGTGATATAATGATATTGTGTATTATTTATACATTGAGACTTGTATATTAATTGTATAACGGGATATACATTGCACGATCCACCGAAAATGTGGTTTTGCAAGATATACGACGTTTTATATATTTTTGATGTGTAAACATCTTTGCTCGCGCCTACCAAAAATTTTTGTATTAGCGTAAACTTATAAATGAAACGAACGGAAATGACGTATGTACCTACTTCGTTTAAAAAAAAGCAACAAACTTAATAAAAACAATTTTTTTACTATACATGGCATGCTATGCTTGTATGTATGTGTATAGTAGTATAGGGAAAACAAAAAAAGTAATTTAGAAAATTAAATAGAAACCATCGACATTTCCATCGATCAGAAAAATCAAAAAAAAAATTACGATACGAATTACGATTACGAAATTACATACTCTTACGATTAAAACACAGTCAACACTTGTGTATATTGCTATATCACGAGTAACGAGTCTCTAGGAGCTATTCATCACGTCGGCTATCAATGATCTCCAATGTTAAAAAACATTGAGCTGCCAGAGTCTCGTGACAATCACGCATATAAACTCAATTCATTTGCTGCCCGACACCTGTCTGCGCAATGACGATTATGTTAATATTGCTACGTTCAGTTCAAGAAAGATGGTCAGTGGGCTGCCGGAGTAGCAATTCCGTCAAAAGATCCATAAAATGAGCATAGTGGACACAAATATTTTGCCGTACGAACTTCCACTTGTCATAGGTCAGCCTTACTTTCTCAAAACCGAGGTATATCGAATGCAGTCATCCTGACCGGAAAACGAGAACGATGAAAACGTCAACAGTAAAAAATGCCAAAAGACTCTGGATGGATTTCGATACAACTTCACAAGGCAAGAAGGTGAGGCGGCTTAAAGCTGGATGGGCGCAGAAAACGAATATCGACCGATGTTTGATGCCCATTTCTAGAAAAAGCTCAACTGTTAATCGAAACAAAAAACTGACAATTAATGTTAAGCGTAATCATGTAATCATTTTCCAGTCGTACCTGCATGTGCCACCACAATTCATGCATCACAGGGCGGTACATATAACGAGATAGTCAGTATATATTCTTACGATAAAAGACACAGTCCATAACTTGTATATATTGCTTTATTACGAGTAACGAGTCTCGAATGACTGTTCATCACGTCGGCTATCGATGATCATGTCTTCTACCATGGACGTAAAAATGGGACCTCAATGGGTCTTCTTCAAAATGAGCTATCGCGCCTCACTACAAATCCGCTAACTATAATAGATCAGATAACAATAAAGTCTGGTTTTTAACATTGAACTTCCAGAGTCTCAGGTCACATCACCTCGACCTAACTGATACAGACACGCAGGGATGCTCAAATTTCTTGCTTCCCGAGATCTGGATACGCAATGATGAGCATGTTAATATTATTAATTTTGAATGATGCGTTCAGTTCAAAAGAAATGGTCAGTGGGCTGCCGGAGTAGCTATATATAAAAATACAAGTTGAACTTATACAGTCAACTCGCATAAGGAAATCATCGTTGGACTAACAAATGATATGAGGGTAACAACACAACCCATTGATAATATATACACGGCTAAACTTCAGCTTCTCAATGGGAAGAAGATGCTTTCTGTAGTTGTATTCACCTTGCCGAAAATATCTGTCGAAAACATAATGAAGTTCATACATTTCGTCCTTGCTCCATATTCTAAAAGAATTTCAAAAATTCTCCAAGGAGACTATCATCTTTTGCCGATGATTATGAGCGGGGATTTCAATATTAATTTTGCTGTTCCTCTATAACCAATTATAAACTTCCTGCGAGACGAATTCGATTTGCACATGAACTCAGATCGAAATATATCTACTACGAGATATGGAACGACCATTGTGCAGTTTTTCAATGAAAATTTGCAAAGTTTGAGTCGACAGTATATATGTATCTTATTTTAGCTACCATAATCCAATTGCGTCAATTATACCGAAAGAGTAATAGACCAATACCGTTAAATTGGTAATAAACTAATGAAAAACTCTGGTTAGTAAAATTGCATTCCTTCTTCCTTCAAAGTAAACTGTACGTGTACGGACGTACTATACACACGCCATGTTTACACATCTCCTTGAGAGTACTAATAGACTCACTCTTTTTTTTATTGTGTCTCTATGTGTGGGTAAACGAATGACGCACAATATATGAGTCAGGGAAATTTTATTTTTCATTTAATTTTTATATATTTATATTTTTTATATATTACATCAATACCAATATATAATATATTGGTATTGATTACATTACATAATAATTATATATTTACTTTCTGCGTGTGTGTGTAAATGGTAATTACATAAAAAAAAACAGACTAGATTTTATACGATCGTGTAATAATGTTAGATTCTACTAACTAATACTAACCTCAAAGTGATTGGTCCGATAAAGAAAAAACTACTTGACCATGACCTGATAGCGTGTAAAGCGGATAAAGGCAATACAATTACCGTGCTCACAAAAGTCGATTATTGTAATAAAATTTTTGATTTTATTACAGAAAGCAAAGCAATAGCCAACTAAGTCTTTTAAGACTTCGGTTAGTAAGTGTATCAACCAATGCCCGAAGTTGGAAATACTCTGGATGGAACTCTTTGGAAATACTCTGTCATGAATCCATCCGCTCTGATCCTTTATGGTTTACCAAAAATCCATAAGGAGGGCATTCCGATTAGACCAATAGTCGCGTATTGCAATGCTCCTGCCTACAAGCTATGTAAGGGTTTCACAAATTTTGTCAATTGTCATACTAATTTCTTTTCAGCTTACTCGGTTAAGAACTCGGTAGAATTGATTAACAAAATTCAAGATGTCGACATTCCATTAAATTCAAAACTAATTTCGTTTGACATTGCCAGACTTTTCACTTCTATTCCAATCAATACTTTGTCCCAAATAGTTTGTAATTACTTAGATAGGGATGTTGTAGATGAGGGCTTACGTCGTGAACTGAAGTTAGTGTTTGAGACTTGTATTAAACAAAATTATTTCTGTTTTGATAATACATATTTCAAATTTGCTGATGGTCTACCCATGGGCGCCACTCTGTAACCTTTGTTGGCTGAAATTCGCTTGAATTTCTTCGAACAAATGATCATATCAAATAACAATCCTTATTTTCGTCATATAATCTTTTGGTATAGATATTTTTGATGATATACTATGTCTATGGGGTGGAACTGATAAACTGTTAAACTCATTCCTTTTTCGGTTAAATTCTCAATATCCCACAAATTCAAATTATAGCATAGAGCTTAATATAATTCTACAAATCGCAACGAATAACGGATAAGCAACTAGGACTATATTAAAGTTATTGAATAAAAAGCTAAAGCGTAAAACTCTAACGGTTATTTATCCACCGGATAGTCCAACGCGAGAAAATTGGCGTCGCTTAGAGTATATAGGAAAAACAAGCCAACGGATTAACAACATCGTGTCCAATTACACCAATATTAGTTTTGCTTTTTTTAATAATAACACAATAAAGAAAATGATTTTTAACGATAAACCCAGAGTTGATCGCCTTTCCAAATCTGGTGTCTATAGGATAAATTGCAATGATTGTAGTTTCTCCTATATTGGTCAGACTGGGCGCAATTTTGGAGTTAGAGCTAAAGAACATTTATCTGGTTGCAATCAATCAACTGTCCATAACCATTTAGCTTTAGAAAATCATAAAGCTAGCTTGAACAATTTAGACATATTACACATACAACCTAAAGACAGACGTTTAGATACCTTAGAATCTTACGAAATTCGAAAATCAATATTTTTTAACCAAAATATCCTTAACGAACAGAGAGAAATTCGTTTCTCACCAGTTACAGACCCCACTCTTTTCTATTCTCACGTTCGTAATAATTTGACTAATACGTCGGGTAATTAAATCTACTTCAATATACCTTGAATTTTGTTACTCAGCCGATGACTAATCGCCTACCTGCTATCGTCCTCCTCCATTTTTTATTTTTTTATTATTATTTGCGTATGACTAACAGTTAGGAGATTAAATTTTATTGCCTATTTTTTGTCCCATCTTCTTTTATTTATTTTTTGCTTTTTTTCTGCTAAATATAACAATTTTTTAATTTTACAAATCAGTAGATACTACTGATGATGACCTAACAAGTCGAAATCGAGTGATTTTTTAAACTTTTTGAACAAGTTTTTTAATTAAAATATTCAAAAATCTAATTTTGCGAAATAAAAAACAAGTGTTTAATAAAATGTGTTTATTAAGATTAAGTTATATGTCTCCCGTTCAAAAATGTTATGCGTTTTAGAGGTTAAGCCTAGTACTCAGTTAGATTTCACGTGAAATTTCCATACGATTTTACCAAAGTGAAATTAGAAATGAAAAATTTAATTTCTGTTTTCGTTTTGTAGTACTCAGTTCTCCAACGAAAAAACCAAGTGTATTCAACACATCAAAGATGTCGCGCATAAACTCTCCAAATTATTTTCATGTGAAAATAATGTCTCGGCACATTATTTTCACGCGAAATTTTGTCATTTGTTTGTTTTTGGCAAAAAACAAATTTTTTAATACCACAAATTCATAAATTTTAATTAAAGTCAATTTAATTTAAATTATTTAAGTAAAATAAAGAAATTAATTTCTGCATGTCTACAAATTTATACGTTAAAATTAAAAATTCTCCAAATAAAATTTCATTTCTATTTCACGCGAAAATAAATAGATTTTTGGAGACCGCGTTAAAATTTCATTTCACTTTGAACTGAGTACTAAGCTTTATTGATGAACAAATTTAGTTACAGCTATCGGATAATAGATGTCACTTTTTCTCCTAGAGGGAGAGATATTCGGAGAATAGATGTCTTTTTTTCTCCTAGGGGGAAAGGGGAAGTTAAAAAAAATAGTTATAGCAAACGCAATAGATGTCACTTATATTGGTATATACAGAAATCGCGCACAATTTTAACATTTTATTATCATTAAACACTAAAATATCACTTAATTAGTAACAACACTTATTTAATAAAAATATAAACTGACTATTATAGTTTTATTTTCAAAAATCGACAGGTAACAATTATAAGCCCTTCCCCTTAGCAAATTTGGTATTATAATGAATGGACGCTTCTCGTGATTAAAATGGTTAACAATTTGAAAAGCGCGCGCAATATACATCGAACTTGATGATTTGCAGTGGAAACAATTTTGTTATAGCAAACGGAATATAGATGTCACTTTTGGTTTTTATTATTTTTGTGTAATTTGTTCGACGAAATAGGATTTACATATTAATTCAAATTTAAAAAATTTATCTCCATGATATGAATATGAATTTGTTGTGGTTGATAGTTATAACTTAGCCCTATCTGGTCGCATATGCCGCTGGTATCGAATATCCCTAGAACTGGCTCTCGAGAATTTAAAACATGCTATTCTCCATTATCTTTCGACTAGCCAACAATTTAATTGTTGGACTACAGTAATGTTAA
The DNA here is from genome assembly GCA_932526605.1 of Nephrotoma flavescens. Lineage (NCBI taxonomy): Eukaryota > Metazoa > Arthropoda > Insecta > Diptera > Tipulidae > Nephrotoma > Nephrotoma flavescens. Next base: position 142,496,826 of record OW052222.1, read on the forward strand.
ATACCGCTGCGCATATTTATCCATCACCACAGATAGTTGTATACATGGAACTGTTTTTGTATTTTATTTTATTACAACTTCAATTATTAAAATGCCTTGACTATGTTTAGTTTATCAATCCACAATCTAATAAGGAGGAAGAAAATACCTCTTGCCAGCTCGCACAATTACCCCAACATTGTAAGATTAGTTTATACTGATATAAATATTTAAATATTAGATAATGTTTGCGAAATGATATGTAGAGATTTAAACTTTATGCAAATTTACAGTTTTTGTAGTAAAAATAGAAGTTTGAATTATTTTTATTAAAATTCTGGCCAAAAAAATGTTGTTGTAAGGTAAATTTAAGCCTAGCGATTTGTGGTGAACCTAGTGTAGTTTGTTTTGAATTTTTAACCAATTTATTTATCACCATGACTCGCAAATAGTTTTGGAGTGGAATCACACTGCGAGAAATTACTCGCTGCATACAATTTCACCACTTTCCCCTATAACTGTGAGAAGCATTCCATCCTTACGGTCTTCGTCATCTAACTCGATTTCAATAAAATGTCTTAACAATCTCTCTTCGAATGTTACGTAATCATCATTTAGTCCAAACTCAGGAACTTTTCCAATGAATGTTGACGCCATTATGTAAAAAAAGAATCAACTTAGAATTAAATTGTCCGAATTTAGCGAAGAAAAAGCAAAAAAAAAATGTTTCAATATTTAAGTTTTTTCTTATTTATATTTTAATCCTCACCGCCATATGTATAACCGTCGCAGAATAATACACTTTTAAATAAAACACGATAATTTTTAGGAGATAACAAAAAATGTGTCTTTTATCAAAACCACAACCCATGTACGGGGGTTCCAATAAAAGTGATATGATTTATACTGTTAAAGTTAGCCGAAAGTTTCCAGCCGAAAGATAATGCAGATAGTGTATTTGCTATCCCAGCCGAAAGATGGTAATGCAGCTATTGTTTTTGATCAGTCGAAAAAATATTTTACAGTCGAAAGGTATATTACTAAATCCCTTTTTCGGTCAGACAATTTTTTTTTCTTAAATTTAAGTCCACCGAACACAAATATGTATGTAAATAACCATAGTTTGTAATAGTTTTTTTTCATGATTCTCTTTCGTAACGTACACAATTGTGATCTCAGGTCGGAAAAGTAATATATACCTAGTTCAACTATCACCTCCAAATAATCATTATACAGCAAGAATGTGTCAAATGCTAAATAAATTTTACCAAATTGTTCAAACCCGTGTGTAAATTAGAATAAATTTCGAAAATTTCGAAAAAAAATTAATAAAATCCACAAATTATTCATGAAAAACCATTACATTCACCTAAATTGACAGTTTGGTGTGATTTTTGGTCTGGTGGAATCATCGGTTCGTATTTTTTTCGAAATGAAGCTGGTAACACCATTACTGTCAATGGAGATCGGTATAGATCGATGATAACCATCTTTTTATGGCCGAAATTGGAAGAAGTTGATCTTGACAACATTTGGTTCCAACAAGACGGGGCTACATGCCACACAGCAAGTGCAACAAATGAATTACTGCGAGAAAAGTTTGGAGGTTCGATTACTTGAAGAAATTGTGATATTGAATGACCTCCAAGAAGTTGTGATTTAACACCATTAGACTATTTCTTGTGGGGTTATTTGTAGTCATTGATCTTTAGCAATAAACCAAACTCTCTTCAAGCTTCACAAGTCAACATTGAACGTGCTATTCATGACATACGACTTGATTTAGTGGAAAAAGTGCTCGAAAATTGGGATCATCGAATTTGTTCCTGAAGAAGAAGTCGTGGAGGCCATTTGAATGACGTTTTATTCAGAACTTAATCGTATCGATTGTACTTCACATTAAATAAAAAACATTTCAATTTCCTTAACAATTAGTGTGTTTTTTGATTTAAAGAAATCATATACCCTATAAAAGTTAGCCGAAAGTTTCCAGCCGAATGAAGGTAATGCAGATAGTGTCTTTGCTATTCCACCCCAAAAATTAATTAATAGCCGAAAGATACATTAATTGATATACCTAGTTCTATATTATTTACGCTACGTTTATTGGATAGGTCAAAATCCTAATCCTTGAAATTTGGGGCAAGTCTGAAGAGGATATGGGGGTGTAATTTGGTATAATGTACCAGAAAACCCGAAATTTTCGATACTAAATTAACAAAATGGTTTGTAACTTTTGAGTAACCCACTTTCCCATCGATCCCACTATGTTTATTAGAAACCAATCAAAAAATGTCGCTAAGCAAAGCTAAGCAATAAAACCCAAATGTTTATTTAGCAAATTTAACAATTTGTTATGAATACTGTCTGGTTCAATAGATTATGTAGATCTTCTGGAACTGAAAATAACCTAACACGAGCGAATTGGATTGAAATAAAAAAAGAAAAAATTTGGAAAAATTCTGACATTTTTTTATATCTGCAGTAATATTACGGCTCTTTAAAATCATAGATGGCTCTGATATCTGTTTCGTTCAATACATTACACCCTGCCTTATCTCTTCAAGGTTAAAATATGTTATTTACGAGTACCGGAGGCCAATCGTGCTTGGTATATAAAAATTATAAAAAAAGTAAATATCAAACAATTTTCAAACATTTTCCCATAAATATTTTTCCTAAGTTCAGAAAGACTGCTACCAAATATTAAGCGCACTTTTGAGTTGTTTTGCATCATAACTAACAGATAAACACCATTCCGTTTAAAAATCTAGAAGTCCCGGGTGTTTAGTAAATAAATTTGGTAAATAGGTCAATTTGAGTATCGTATGGGTTTTCCGAGCATTTCTCCTAATTCCAGAAAAACCGCTACTAATCCGTTGAGCAACTCAGGTGGCTGCTTTAGGTTAAAATAGGTTAAAACTTTCCTTTGTATCATTGTATCAAAAGTATCACAAGGTTATTATTGACAAAAATTTGGGACTCTGTGAAACTTTATATTTTGTTTTAAATACGTTCATGAAACCTGGACACAAATGGTTAATACATAATACTCGTATATGTATTATTAATAAATAATTTACTATAAAATAGTAAGTTTTATCCACCGCCTTTACAAATTGATCGAGCAATGACAAAACTGATTACTAATTGGCTAATATTTAGATAATTAGAAAGCATAACCGTTTTTGTCGTAATTCCCACGACCTCCCTCTATACAAAATCTATACAAAATAAAGTGCTACCAAATAAAGTGTGCGCTACTAATTACATCCGGCATTGAACACATATACATATAAACAAAAAAAAAATCGTTAATTAATTCCTATAAAATAAACCAGCGATGACACACCTTTTCTATAACAATCTATTTAACTATTTTTATTCAGCGCTGTTCAACTTATATGAAATCATGGACTAATTAATTTTTCTACTTATGTTGTATTTCTGAAAAAAAAAATAGACAAACTGTTCAAACTTCCTTTGAGAGCACTATTACCGCAAGACAGATTGTGTCAAACATTTGGGTGTTATTTTGAACTCAAAGTGATCACGGAAATTTCATCTTGAACACAAACGTCAAAAGGCTACTGCTGTATTTTGGCAATGTCGTAGGGCGTTTACTGAGACGATCTGAATAATATCTTTTGTTTTGCTTTGTGTCGACGTGTCGCTTTGTGTTTTTAGCGTCGTGTTATTTCCGTCTTGCGCGTGTATATATGTCGATGCATTTACTCAGTTTGCACGTACAGAGTGATGATAAGTGATGAGTTAGCGAATCACAGGTTTGTGAAAGGTTTTGCGATAAGTGCAATTAGGACACTTTGGTTGCAATATTCTAAGATTTTAGGATTTTCTATAAACTTTAGCAAAGCCCAATATCGGAGAAGTTTAGGCGCTTCAAGCGATCAAGGAGCTTCAGTTCTTGAGTTAATTTGATCTTGTAAGGGTGTAAGCCAAGATTTGTACGCAAAATTCGCCATTGAGAGATTCCCAATTCATGTGAACAGGGTTTAATCGACTGATTTGGCTCATTTTGAACTGAAGCACTTACTGCTGCGATATTTGCGATGTACTTCAGTGCGTTATCTCACGGGCACAGAAACATAGCATAGTGAATATTTTATCTAGAATGTTCACGAAATCTATATAGTATTTTTTCAAATGTTTTCGAATTTTGGTCGTTGATGAATTCGCCGAGAACCTTGTAGTTTTGACCATACACTAACTTCTGCTGAAGTGCAGTTGAAGTCTTTCTTAAATGGGAATCGAATACCTGAATTAAACGATAGGAAGTGATGATGAGAAATTGGATGTATGACGAAGAGATGATTTTCGAATTAAGTGGCCTGTGTAACCGTTTGTCAAGACCATTCTGTTTGGATTATTTACAGTTGTTCAAGAGCAACGGTAACCGGAAGTCTGCCTGATGTTATGATGGGTGGAAAAACACATCGGTCGGTTGCCATTCGTTTGAGGTAGTGAACTAACAAGAATATATCCAAATCGACTGCTCGAATTTGCCGAGTTTTGATTTTGCCTGGTGCCGAAGTTTGGACATTGACATTAATTTCTAACAACGTCAAATCTGTGAAGGCACTGCGCAAAAAATCAAATGCGCTGCTCTGTTATTGTCCACCACTGACAATATATTACAATACTGAACGCGCGATATCGATGGGGTGTTTTATTGGTAATTATTTAATGTTCTTGTATAACGGAATAATTAAAAAATTTTAAAATTAACGCATATATGTAATGGGTGATTCATTTTGAGGTACTTTTTCAAAAATAAAAAAAAATAAATAAATTCAATTTAAAGGTGTGTCTAAAGGTGTGCTTTCACATGATCTAGGTGGCCAATTCACTGGTCCGAAGAGTGAAATTAACTGGTCACCGAAATGTTCTTGCAATAAAGCCATGATTTTACGGGCTGTGTGGCAAGTAGCACCATCTTGTTGGAACGCAAATGTCGTAGAGATCACGGGACCGATGATTCCACCAGCCAAACCGTTTTTTCAAATACGGCATTGTTTCAATTTCGTCAAATACGGCAATTTTGCTTATTAACGTAGCCATTATGGCAGAAATCGGCCTTATCGCTGAACAAAATGTTGGTCGAAAACAGTGGATCTTCTTCAAGCTTTTCAAGAGCCCAAAGACTGAAACGGTGATGATTTCTAAGATCGGCCGGCTTTAATTGTTGCACTAGCTGAATTTTATTCTTGTGCTTCCCCCACCAAAATCCCTAAGTAAAATACGCCAAGTTGTTGCATACGACAAGTGAAGCTGTTGAGAACGGTGCTGAATCGATTCATAACAATGATCGCGTACACTCTCAGCTACTGCCGCTATATTTACTTCACTATGTGCTGGATGGTGTCTATTTGGTCGCGTATTATCCAATAATGAAAATTGGCTTTCAAATTTGTCGATGGTATAGCGCATTGTGCGTTCGGTAGGCAGATTATGCGATCCAAAAGTTGCTCGCCATGTCGAATCTGTGAAGGCACCGCGCAAATAATCAAGTCCGCCGCTCTATTATTGCCCACCACTGACAATATATTACGATACTGAACCAGACCCAATTAACTCGGCGCGATATCGATTAGGTGTTTTATTGGTAATTAATTAATGTTCTTGTATAACAGAAAAATTAAAAAATTATTAAAATTTATTACAATTTTACACCAACAACATGTTCTACGAACGAGTACAATCGCATATATTAAAATATTTAATTTTATGTACATGCAGATATTCAGCTTAGATACGAGATTTTAATTTGTTAATTTAATTGTTGTTAAACAATTAATTGTTGAATTGCGCGGTTGTTGTAGGTTTTCTAATTGATTTGTCTCTATGTATATAATGTTTATAATTTATATACGAGTACATGTTTGTATTGATTTATTACTTACCATTTTATACGATACCATTTATGCCATCTCTGTACGGATGACGGTACCTTTCTATTCATTTGTATGTTATGCATTATTTTAACAACAGGTAATTTCTTAGTTTACGATTAAATATCACCGTAATAATAAATCATTTAATTTATATATTCATTTGCATTTAACATTTATACATATATTTCTAATTATATTCACGCAATCGAATATTATAACCGCAATTAAAATTGATGAAAATTAATTTCCTTGAGTTTATAAGTCTTAAGTGTATAGATCTGCGCGCTATAAAACCATAAAAAGCAATAAAACAAAACACAAAATTCTAAATTTATTTCGATGAATAATCAGATTTTTATTTTGTAATTTGTAATTTATTTATTTTCAGTATTTAGGAAGGAGATCTCTTTCGTGCTAGAAGCGATGACGATGACTCTTAGATAATTTATTGTAGAAGCATTGATGGAAATATAAAATGTGGTCGATAATGCAGTTCACTCACTACATCATTTATATATTATGTGATGCGATATGATCATACCGTTTAATTATTCCGTATGTAGGAACACGCAGAGATGAGATTGATTTCAGATTAAGATAATGAGAGCTAAATTTATATTTTATGTAAATTTCTGTGCAATTTGTTTTTGTAATTGTATGTGTAATTTTTCATGTAAACAGATATTTTATGTTTTTTTATTGTTAAGGTTATCATCAACCGTGACTGTAATTAACCACTTTAAAATGTAATTTTTCAGTTTACCTGGAAGGGATAAAAGCTTGATTTCAAATGTGAAATTAGTAAAGTATGTAATAATTACGGTATAATGATATGATTTCAAGGTGTTATTCTATTGGGCGGATATAACGGGATAAATATCTTACTTAATACATAGAGCATCAATTCCAGCACTTAGACCATGTCAAATAGAAGGAAGCCACAACCATTTGGAAAATATGCCTTTTTCAATGATTTAAGACATAACTGAAGTTAGCAGAAAATTTTCGCCGAAAAAAAGTTGGATTATCAATAAGAATTGATTTCACATAATTCGCATGTTTAAAGTTAATATGGACTGTGTGAAGTTAAACGAATTCGTAAATTGCTGGATCCCAAGTTTATAATTTGTCGTGTTAGGAGGCAATGAATTTGAGTTGTGGCATTAATAGTCAACACCTGTGTCAAAATTAAGGGGAAGTTTTCTATAGGATCATATTCAAATAAATTATAATCTGGTTGCATGTTCAAAGGTAATATGGTCTGGGTGAAGTTAGACCAGTTCATAAATTGCGGGACCCCATGTTTATAATTCGTAGGTGTTAAGGCAATGTTGTTCACTGTTAGTGCCACAAATCAAATTCATTGCCTCCTAACACGGCAAATTATAAAAATGGAATCCCGCAATTTACAAATTGATCTAGCTTCGCCCAGTCCATATTACTTTGGAACATGCAAACAGCTTATAATTTATGATGCTACTTAAATAATGTCCGAATTTTTGCTACATAAAAGATGCTCGTAATCCAACAATTTACGAGCTGATCTCACTTCACCCAGTGCATATTACCTTTAAACAGGCTAATTATGTGAAATAAGTTGTAAATGATAATCCAAATTTTGTTCGGCGAAAATTTTATGCTAACATCATTAGAGTTGTGTACTACCGCACCTGACACAAAATATTTCGATAATACAGATTTTTTGAGGCTGAAATTTTATGTTAACTTCAGTAGCATCAAGACATTATTTAGAACATGCAATTTACATGTAACCTAATATACACACATGGACTCGACCTACGAGCACAAGGAAATAAGACATATTGACGCCTAGCATAATATTAGGCCGGATATCTTAGGGCCATTTTGGATGTCCATTATGATGTTTCAAAATCATTGGTGCCTCATAGTTCAAAAGATGGACAATGACACATCTGTAGTAAACTGCCATCTGGTTAAGGCTAAGAATTTTGATGTAGAGATAATTACCAAAACGTAGGATGAGGTTTATTCAGGAAACCTATAATTAAAAATATGTCGCCTCCGACATTATGATGCATCTGCCTGGCCGACAGAGGAGTTGAACAGGAGTAATAGATTGATGTTCCCGAGACGATGGAAAAGGCAGAATCGCCCATTTTCAAATGGTTTAAAACTGTTTAGTTCTTTACCAATTCCATGGCTCCTTATACGCCGATCTTTCTGCATGATTTCATCGGCTTTTCCAGTGGTTGCTCGACCAGGAGCGAAGTGCACCTTTGACATCCATATTTAAAGAACGAAAGCGCGCCGGCTACATGAATTAAAAAAGTTTGAATTAAAAAAGTTTTTTTTTCTGAATTAAAATAAGTGTTTTTAATTCATTTTAAAAATGAATTAAAATCAGAGTTGAAAAATAAATAAAAAAGTTCGATAAAATGAATTTAAAAAGGCATTTCTTAATTCAGTTTTAAAATGAATTAATATAAGCCCCTTTATAAAATGAAAAAAATGTTATTTTCATTAATGAAAATTTTTTGGAATTTGATTTTGAATTTGGCACTTAAAAATTTGGCAATGCAAAATAAGGCGTAATTTTACTTTACGTCTACATTGGAAAAATCAGGTTGTAAATTCTGAACAAACTGTTTAGAATTATGTTAGAAAAAAATAGAGTAAAATCACTTTACTATTTTTTATGTGTTGTTGAAATTGACTAACGCTTTATTTTTTAAATTTTATGTTTTTATACAAAAGTCGTGGGAAACGAAAACACAAAAGAAAAACTAAATTATGTTTCCCACATCAAGAAAGAATGATAACAGAACATGTACAGCATGTGAGCGGATGATCATTTGATATGCATAGACAGCGCAAAAACGTCTATGTGAAAATGATACATCCGCTTCCATTCTTTACAGGTTCTTGTTATCGTGTGAAAAAAAAACTGTTCAAGATTGAACATACTCCCGGGCGACTATGGCAAGGTTGTACTATGCAGTAGCGTCCGTTGATTGTGGTCGAAGTGGATCTAATGGGCGCCGGCGCCGTATGTAAGCTATGATCCAGACTATTCCGACGATAAGAGCGCTCCAGAATAAAATATGAATCATGGTGTAGTGATGAACATGATGTTGATTTTGGTTGGTGAAGAACTCATTTCTCTGGATCAGGTGCTCATTTTCCCGAAGAGCTGCTATTTCATCTTCCAACTTTTTAGTGTCCAGACCGGAGATATGGTCAGCCGCGGCGTCATCACGCACCTTGGTTTTGATGTGATTTCCAAGATTTTTCAACTGCTTGGAAGTGGTAATGCCCGAGGTTGATCTTTGAAACGCCTTGCTTATACTGTTGGTTGCTGTGCCCACAGCTACAATATATAAATCCCTGTCGCGTAATATACAGCCTGCATCAATGCTAATTATTCCCGAGCCTTGAAGAGTGAGCGGACTAGATTGGGATCCACATAAGACATCGACCGTAGTTTCGTTGGGAACTGCATAAATCCATTGATTGGGTGCCTTGAGGGGAATCCATCTATTAGTGGAATTCCTAGTTTGAAAGCTGCAGAATTGCTCAAGAGCGGCTTTCCGCTGAAGGATGGCTACCTCGCATCGACCGTTGTTAGAGAATGCGTTGAAGACGGGTGATGTCTCGCATAGGAAATGTGCTGAGGAAACAATCTGACAACGAGATAGTTGTTCCGTAGAGAAGAACGCGAAATGTTCGCGATGGCTGTCCATGGCCAGATACTCAGTTGAAGTTACTATGCTTGACTGTGTGTGGTCATGCAGAATGTCCGGCACGGCAATCACGGAGAGAAGCGTATACTCTGTTGCGAACGCCAGTGGAATGATGACTTCGATGATCACGTTCTTCTTGGTCATTCTACTTCTGACTGTTAGACTCTGATATACATGTATCAGATCAGACAATTGGTGACCAGGGGCGCTGACGGCTGTCGGTACATGTTGCCGAATCAGCGAAAGTTGTTCTTCTAATTGGTCCGGCGTGAGTATGGTGGGATGCAAAATCTCATGATGAGCGGAGTACACTATGTTAAGCAAACTGTGTTGGGTGTCTTCCAAGTTCTGTAAGATCAAGGTTAACTCGATTATGTTTATTACCACCGAGCGAACCCTGTCCTCATAGCTTCGATACTCTTGTAGTACCTTTAACTCCTCCCTTAATCGCCTCTGCTCTTGTAATAGGTTGTTCATGGACATCATGGTGCGGTTGGAATTATGCTTTATCAATTTTACCGTGTTATCTATTATTGATGTTTGATTCTGTATTAATGTCAGTAGATGATTTTCGTTGGTGTTGATCGTGTCAAACTGGGATTCGTATTGGGCTGCATCGCGTTGCGACAAGATGCCAAATATATCGCCCAAAGCAATCCCCAACGTATCTCCTAATCCTCGCTTGGATCGTTTGCGTTCCTTATTGCTATCTTCTAGTAACTTGTTTTCAGCTATTAGGTTGTTGAGTCGCCATTGCAAATGTTGTAGGGTAGTATTACAGTTGAATCCTGGCAGATCTTTACAAGCTCCTTGTAGTTGGGCTATGGCTTGTTTACAGTTTTCTACCTCTTTCCAATAGTCGGTCAAGTTGTAAAAAATTACTAATTTCCATTTCATGGCGACGGCTTCTAGGGTTCCCATTTCCTCAAAGTATATGCCTGATGGATGGTCGAAGGGGCGGATGTTAGTGATACCTCGCGCCAAACCTAGAATGGTGCATACTGATAATAGCGCCAAGGCTAAATTGCTACCCCTTAAACCACACTTTGCTCTTCTCGGCGGTTGCTTCCTGATAGGTGGGGCTTCGTTGTTGGCAGCTTCGAGTTCTGGAGTATTTGTCATCTCCGCTTCTATGGGGAGCTTGCATAGTTTGGTGATTGGTCGTTTGTACACATTGTCCTTGCATTTAACCGTGGCCACGCGAACTAGACCATCAGCACCAGCTTGAGTTTCAATAATTCGACCTAATTTCCAATATGTTGTCGGTAGTTGATTGTCTCGCAAGAGGACTAAGTCGTTTATCAATAAGTTTGGTTGCGGCGTTTTCCATTTGCTGCGTTGCTGTAATTGGTGTAGATATTCAGCTGACCATCTCTTCCAAAAGTCTTGTATCATCCGTTGTACTAGGTGCCATCTTGTGGTCAGAGGTATGTGCTCGACCATGCCAGAAGGCTGGCTCTTGAGAGCTTCCCCGATCAAAAAATGGCCAGGAGTTAATGCCTTAAGATCGGATGGATCATTGGTTAACGGCGTCAATGGTCTCGAATTTAGGCAAGCCTCTATTTGAGCGGTGATGGTACTTAATTCTTCATAGGTAAGAGTAGTGGCACCTATGACTCGTTTTAAGTGACCCTTTACGGATTTAATTCCGGCTTCCCAAATGCCTCCAAAATGAGGGGCGAATGGTGGTATGAAATGCCAAGTTGTCTCGCCTTCGGCTATTGCATTTGTTATATCGATTGGCAATGTGGTCAAGGCGACGTGAAGGTTCTTCTTCATTTCGGCATCGGCACCAACGAAGTAGGTGCCATTATCCGAATACAGATCCGTGCATAAGCCTCGTCGTGACGTGAATCGTTGGTAAGCGGCAATAAAGGCGGCCGTTGTTAAGCTACTAACTATTTCTATATGTACGGCCTTGGTCACCATGCAAACAAATAGGGCTATGTATCCCTTATAAGATTTATGACCTCTGCCTTTTGTTGTTCTCAGCTGAATAGGTCCAGCATAATCGATCCCAGTTTTAGCGAATGGTCTGCCTGGCCATACTCTGGAACCTGGAAGATCACCCATAAGTTGCCTCGTGTTTTGTTGTTGGTGCCGGAAGCATATAACACATTTATTTATCACGAGTCGTACGACTCGCCTTCCATCCAGGATCCAATATCTATCTCTTAGGTGTGATAGCGTTAGCTGTACTCCTCCATGCAACATTAACTTGTGGGCTCTTTCGATGAGTTTCCGAGTAATTGAATTATTTTTACCCAAAATAATGGGATTTTTGGTGGCTGTTGGGATGTTCGCGTTCTGCAGTCGCCCTCGCATTCGTAATACACCATTGTCATCTAGAAAGGGGTTCAAAGATAAAAGCTTGCTGTTATTCGGCAATCGTTGTGTGTTTCTCAGACATCTCAGCTCCTGGTAGAAGTCTTCCTCTTGGCTCATGCGGAATATAATGGTTTCAGGCGCGATCGCCTTAAATGTTGGAATTTTCCGTGCAGCCCGATTAATGAACGTTGCGCAGGTTGCTACTACTCGTTTTAATTTGTCATAACTGGAAATCCTTTGAAACAATTCCCACCAGACGTTGGTTACATTCGTTGTTGCTATGAAGGTTACCTTCTCCTCGTATTCCTCAGGGAGATAGGCTTGTGGGTCCGTCTCACTGTTTTGCTCGATATTTTCAGGGAGTCCCCATAGAGTTGAATCATGTTGTAGAAATTCTGGTCCATGCCACCATAACTTGCAGTGGACTAATTCTCTAGGAGATGTTCCTCGAGAAGCGAGGTCTGCGGGATTCTCGTGGGACCTTACGTGATGCCAAGTGGCTGTTGGTAACTTTTGTTTTATGCACGAGATGCGGTTTGCAACAAATGTTTTGAAGCGCCTTGGTTCTCCCTTGATCCAGCTTAGCGTGATGGACGAATCGGTCCAAGCGTGCGTTTCACACTCATTTAGCTGCATTGCAAGTTGCACATGCCTTAATAGTTTAGCTAGTAGTCTAGCTGCGTTTAACTCTAATCGAGGAACTGACAGCTTTGTTTTGATGGGAGCCACCCGTGTTTTGGCCATTACAAGATTAGTGGTTACTTGTCCTGCCTCGTTGGTAGTCCTGCAATATACTACAGCGGCGTATGCAAGTTCGGAGGCGTCGGCAAAGCCGTGTAGTTCCTTTCTGGTGCTTCTTGTTGTGTTGACCCACCTAGATATTTTTATGTTCTTCACAGCGGGCATTTCGTTCTTGTAGATCAACCATTTTTTACCTATTTCTTCTGGTAGTGGTTCGTCCCATTCGATCCCAGAGACCCACGTACCTTGCATCAGAATCTTAGCAGCAATGGTGACGGGTGCTAACCAACCGATTGGGTCAAATAATTTTGATAAATCAGCCAAGAGTGAACGTTTAGTGGCCGTCCCCTCAGACAATTCCAAATTGTCTACGTGAAATTCAAAGGTGTCTTTCGTGGGGTTGTAATGAATCCCCAAGGTTTTGATGCAATCGCTTAATTTTAACAACACGTTACCGGTAGCTTGCAATTCTGTTGGTATTTGCGCTAATAGCTCCTCACTATTGGAAGACCACTTCCTTAGTTTTAGTCCACCTTTCTCGGAGAGCCCTATTAGTTGTTGTATCATGGCCGAGGCTTGGTCTAAGCTGTCGTTTCCTGTCAGCAAATCGTCTACATAGAAATCAGACAATATGGTTTCGGAGGCGATAGGAAACGATCGCCGTTCGTCTTCAGCTAGTTGCCTTAAGGCACGCACGGCCAGAAAGCTGGCGGCTGTGGTGCCATATGTGACCGTTTTTAACCTATAAATGTCTATGGGGTTTGTTGGTTCCGTCCTCCATAGAATTAGTTGATAATTTCTATCTTGCTCGTGAATCCATACCTGCCGATACATTTTTTCTATATCGGCCGTCAGCACGTACTGATGTTTACGCCAACGAAGGATTATGTCCGCCAAATCTTGCTGTAACTTTGGGCCGATCATCATTTTCTCATTAAGGGATGATCCATTTGTTGTTTTGGATGATGCATCGAATACTACACGTAATTTGGTAGTAGTGCTGTCCTGCTTCATTACACCATGGTGTGGAATGTAGTAACTATTATAGTTTGGCTGCTCTTCTACCTTGGGAACCAACTCCATATGGCCTAAGTCTAGATATTCTTGCATAAAGTTTTGGTATAGTTGTTTAAACGGGGCGTCCCTTTTAAATCTTCTCTCTAGTTGTAATAAACGAGCGGCAGCCGTTTTCTTGGATTCTCCTAACTTTGGGGGATCCTCCTTGAACGGAATGCTCGGTTTCATCAACAGTTCAACGAAACGGTGACCTGCCGTCACCGTTTCGTTGAACTGTTGATGAAAAGTGTTCCTCCGCTCTCTGCTCTTCTTCGGTACGGACCCTTTCGTCTGGAATATCGTCGTTTTCCACTAAGAGTTTTAGTTGATTCTCGATGGCTTTAGTGGTCACCATTGTAAGCTTTTCTCCAGAACGTTGACCCATGTTACCCATCAAAATCCAGCCCAGCTCAGTTTCTTGAGCCATCGGGTCGTTGGGACCCATCTTGATTATGTTGTTGATAGCTATGGACGCATAATAGTCGGCACCGATTATTAGGTCGATGGGTTGTGGATGATTGAACCTCGGATCGGCCAGCTTTAGTCTACCCAGGTGGGTCCATTTGCTGTCGTCAACCTTGACTTGTGGTAGTTGATGATCCAGGTTATCGAACACTAGTGCCTCAATAGCCAAAGTGAAACTCCCAGGGAAATTGGGTGATAGCGTAGTGTTCACAGCATGTCTGCATACTCCTGCCGCTTGACCACCAATGCCAGAAATTTTAACATTAATTTTCTTCCTTTTGAAATTGAAACGATTTACGGCTCTGGATGATATTAACGTTGCCTGAGATCCAGGATCTATCAGGGCTCGCAGTGTTACGAGCTGACCGTTGGCGGTTGTTGAAAGGACCACGGCAGTTGGCAGTAGCACTGCCGATGTTTGCTGCACCACGAATGTTTTCGGACCCTGCTCGGTTTTCGATGCAGAGTTGTTGCAATGCAAGAGGGTGTTGTGTTTACCATTGCAGACTACGCAGAATTCCGTGGCGGAGCATTTGAACTTATCATGACCTTCCAGGCATCGCACACAGAATTGTAGATGGTTGACCAATTTAGCCCTCTCCAAGGTTGGCATATTCTTGAAACGTGGGCAGATCTCTAACTTGTGATTTCCGCTACAATTGGGTACCACGCAGCGTACTGAAGCTGTCGCGACATTTACACGTTTGATCGGCTGTGTGACGGTTTGACGCGGTGTTGCTACATGCTTGTTTTTACCCATGGCTTCTAAAGACTGGAATCGTCGTTCTAAAAAGTCAAACAACACGTTCAAAGTGGGAACTTCCTTGGGCTGTTGCAAACTTGTCTCAAACAATCCTATTGACTCTGGATCGAGCCTTCTAGTGACTAAAAATACCACAAATGCTTCGAATGTGGACTTCAGTTCCAGTTGCCGGATGTTATGCAACACTTCCTTAAGCGTATCATGCATCGAGCGGATTGCTGGCCCTGTTGCTTGTTGTAGCGTAGACATCGACAATATTGAATTGAAGTAATTGCTGGACAACAACCTCTTGTTGTCATATCTGGCTTTTATGGCTTCCCACGCCATATCATAATTATCACCTGTTGCGGCTAGATGAGCGATGAGCTGAGCCGCTCCCTTTTGCAGCTTAGATTTTAAATAGGTCATTTTCATTGTGTTGGACAATGTATCATTGTTATGAATTATTTCAATGAACAAATCTTTGAACGAGGTCCATTTATCGTAGTCACCATAGAAGGTTGGTATTTCTACTTGAGGCAACTTGACCTTTTGTTCTACATGTGGTTTACTCGTAATACGTTCTGCCAGTTCCTGGCATTGTTGTAATCTTATTATCGTATTTTCCACTCTATTTTTGATGGTGCCATAGAAATCTTGGACGAAGTAGTTTGTTGTTTTGTCCTTTTCATCCGTTTCTATCATGATGGTTGCATGCAGTTGATATATATCACGCATTTGTCTCTGCAGTTGATTTACTTTTAGATGAAGGTATTCCTTCGGACAACTTTCTTTATCCAATCTGTATTCTATTGCGTATATGTCTTGATGTAATTGACGCATATAGAAATCTTGTCGCTTGCACTCGAGGTTTAAAGATGCAGTTGTCGTCTCATGGTGCTCATTACTGCTAGAGTGTGACGAAGAATCGGTTTTCTTGACAGGCGGAGGTTTACTGGTTTCTTGATTGCCCCCGTTTAAGTTTGGTTCCGGATCTTCTTGATGGCTCTCCGACTGAACGTCGTTATCGATGGAATCAGGCTGGGAAAGTGTGGTCCAGCCTAATTTTTCGACCGCTGTACCCGTTGGAGTGCTCGGAGGTGCTGCATTCAAGCGTTGGCGCATGTCTCCTAGAAGCCAGGTGCATTCATCCGGTGTAGTTTGTCTAGTTGAACGATATGGGTGCGAATTCTCCATTGGAGGGGATATCGCTAGAATCTTTTCATCGTTGGTGATGAACTCCTGATGTGCCGCCTTCACATATGCTATTGTCTTCTCCAAATAGCTTTTTGTTTTCCGGGAGTTGCCGTCCTTTTTATAATTGGAAAGCAACTGCCTTATGTTGGTAGCAATTTCGTGTTGTGCGAGCAATATTTGTTCCATCTCGAATGGCCTGTTGTTGACTGGCTGAGTGTGATTCGAGATGTTGCCGTTTGTTGATGGTTGGCGCAAAAAACTCGTGTCAACGATTTAATGTGAGTTAAATTTGATGGCGTGGTATTACCGGATTGCCGTTGTTGTATGCTGTTCACACCCGCTCAATGTTGTGGGCAGGCAGATTTACTCGAAATACCAAGCTTACAATTTGTTTATAATAGACTGCGGTTTATACGGCGGTTGTCGTATATCGTTGTTGTTAAACCAGCCTATGTGGACTATAATTGACTTCGAATCTCGTTGTGCTGAGATCCGGCTCGAAGGACCACTGTAAATTCTGAACAAACTGTTTAGAATTATGTTAGAAAAAAATAGAGTAAAATCACTTTACTATTTTTTATGTGTTGTTGAAATTGACTAACGCTTTATTTTTTAAATTTTATGTTTTTATACAAAAGTCGTGGGAAACGAAAACACAAAAGAAAAACTAAATTATGTTTCCCACGTCAAGAAAGAATGATAACAGAACATGTACAGCATGTGAGCGGATGATCATTTGATATGCATAGACAGCGCAAAAACGTCTATGTGAAAATGATACATCCGCTTCCATTCTTTACAGGTTCTTGTTATCGTGTGAAAAAAAAAACTGTTCAAGATTGAACACAGGTAAAGAATATAAATTTTGGAAATTTTTAAATGAAGGATTTTTTACTATCAGTTTTTAGGGGGAGGAGAAGCTACATTTTTCCGGAAAAGTTTTTGATTTTCCGGAAAAATTTTTATTATACTTTTTTTATTTTATCAATATTATTTTTTATTTTTATTAATAATAATTGCATCGTCAACCTTGCAGGCACAGATCAAAGAGTTTCTCTCGCTCTTATCGCTTTTTCTGATAGTGCCACAAGGGTTAAAAGAATCAACTTTCGTATATATAAATTCTTTTTAATGTAATTTTAATTCGTTTTTACCTTAAAGGATGGGCCCCCAAACCCCCGCTTTTCCACAATTCTTTAAGTGTCAAACTAAGTAAAAAAAATTGAAAAATTTCAAAATTCTTCTGGAAAAATTGAAAAATTTTCCCGGAAAAATTATTTGTACTGTTGAAAAACTGTTAAGATACAATCCTAATATCCAAATTTTTATAAAGATTACACATTTGTACGTATTTTGAATAGAATAATACGGATTTTTTTTAGTGAAAATTTTCCTGGAAAATGGGACAGTTTTCCGGAAAAATTTAGCTTCCTCCTCCTAAAAGCCGGAAAAATTTAGCTTCCTCCTTTAAAAATTTTAAAAATTTATACTCCTCACCTAATTTTCCCGATGTATACGTAAAGTAAACTTTAGCCCAAAATAATGCACATTTCTGAATATTTGTTAAAAGTCGAATTAAGATTTTTTAATTTATAAAATGAAATAAAATGTGCCTTTTTTAATTCATTTTGAAAATGAATTAAGGTATGTGTTTTAAAAATGCAATAGTGTAAGCCTTTGTTAATTCATTTTTGAGTTTTCTCATTTTTCTAAATCGCTTTTTTTAATTCATAATTTTAAGTTAAAAATAGGAATTAAAATAAGTAGCAGATGTTCATACAAAAATCAACTTTTTTAATTCATTTTTAAAGAACTTTTTTAATTCAGACTTTTTTAATTCGATACCCCAAGTGCGCGAACTATTTTTTTGGTGCTGATTTTGATAAAGCACCTTCTCCATAAGCCATCTACCGTTAAAAAGGCCTCAAACAATTTCACCTACCTATTATATTCCATATATAGATTTATATATTCCATATATGTATATATTCCATAACTTATTCAAATATTTGTTTGATCTGCATATATATATTAAGAACTCCCATATCTTGATCGATTATGATCAAACTTGGATTACAAAATAAAAATTTTATTCTAAATAAAATTTATCAAAAAAAAAAAAATAAGTAGAATTTAGCCATGCCAATGGTATTGTACAAGATCATTTCTTAATTCATCAAATTTGGTATGCAACTCAGCTCACTCGATTCGTACACCACCTACGCAATCTTCATTTGTAACGGCATCGAAGTTTAATTGCCTATATTGTTTAAGGATCAATCATGTGATATAACGATGTCACCAGTTTTTAAATTGCACGACAACTAATAGAATTCGGGGAATATCTAAACTTAATATTTGTTCAAATTGTTTAAAATCAGGTCACACAGGCCTCTCGTTTCCAACAAAGACGTCATATTTTAAAAGCAATGCGAAACATCATACGTTTCCACGGGTCCAGGTCGAAATTGCATATTTTAAAAATACATTTTTTAAAAAGACATTTCTCAAAACTGCATATTTCAAAACTGCATAAGGTACAAAACGGCATAAGGTACAAAACGGCATAAAGTACAAAATTGCATTTTTCAAAACTGCATATTTCAAAACTGCATAAGGTACGAAAGGACATAGGTACAAAACGGCATTTTTCAAAACTGCATTTTTCAAAACGGCATTTTTCTAAACTGCATTTTTAAAAAGACATTTTACATAATGGCATTTTTTAAAACGGCATTTTTCATAATTGCATGTTTCAAAACGACATAGGTACAAAACGGCATTTTTCAAAACGGCATTTCTTAAAACGATATTTTTTAAAAAGAAATTTTTCAAAACGGCATTTTTCAAAATTTCATTTTTCGAAACGACATAGGTAAAAAAATTTAGGTGAAGGAGAATATTATATGCATACTAAATCTTCAAATAATTTCTAATTTCCATGAAGGTCCTTTCTTATAACATACCTATACTAAACCTTAACATGTGAAATTAAATCTTACTCGACTAAGAAATATGTAGTCAAGTTCCTTTTCATTTGACTTTATCCTAGAATTTAATCCAAGAATCGTTCACAAATGTTCAAAAATTTCATTCATCTCAAATTTCATCGTGTAATAAATAACCGTACCTGTTGGTCATATTCCAGAAATTAATGAAAAGATAATTCTAGATTCATAATCGATTAAAATATTTCATTCTGTCTTGTGCAGTTTTGAAAACTGCAGTTTTGTACCTATGCCGTTTTGAAAAATGCAGTTTTAAAAAATGCCATTCTGAAAAATGTCGTTTTAAAATATGTCGTTTAGAAAAATGCCGTTTTGAAAAGTGCTCTTTTAACCCTTATGCCGTTTTGAAATATGCAGTTTTGAAAAATGCAATTTTGTACCTTATGCCGTTTCGTACCTTATGCCGTTTTGAAATATGCAGTTTTGAAAAATGCAATTTTGTACCTTATGCCGTTTCGTACCTTATGCAGTTTTGAAATATGCAGTTTTGAAAAATGCAATTTTGTACCTTATACAGTTTTTAAATATGGCGTTTTGAGAAATGCAATTTTAAAATATGCAGTTATGAACGGATCCCGTTTCCACATGTAGACAGCGCTCAATACGTACCACATAACATAGTAAAATGCAATAACGCCGTATTTGTTACTATTAACGTCCGAAATCAGAGGGCTGTGCAACATGAGAGGCGCCATAATACCATAAAAAGTATTTTTTTCTTTACTTTAGGTTTTCGATAGTAATGGTGTTTGTGATTGTTCCGTATATTGGTCAATTTTCAGTATTCTCGAATTAATTACACAACCGTAGGGAATTCTTCCATTTGCGTCAATCTGTGCAATGTTTCGAGGACATACTTTTTTTTAATTGGCTGGAACTCACAAAGATGCTCAATGCGTCAAAGGAATGAAACGCAAATGATCTTGTGTAATCTTATCCTGACAAATGCAGTACAATAATACACATGCTGAATACAATCATCAATCTCTTCCAAGCCGTCCTTGCATACTTGGATCGAAGCCAGTATCATATGAGGAAGATGTTGTTTAAAGCTACCTCGGCTTTTTAGAATAGCCACAAGGATCCTTAGATAGTTCTTTTTTACAGCAACAACATATTATGTTAACTTGAGGTTTGATTCAATGACAAAGCGCTTCATCGTGCAATAAGTAGGGGTGATAAGCCACAGCTGCCTAATCCAGCTCGAAAATAAATTTTTTATTGCCGACTTGCCGCAGTTATATGATAATGTTATACCAGGTTCAGGACCAATAAGTTTTCGTTTCAACCAGCTTTAGCCAGAGAATCGGCGATCACCTTCCCTTCGATGTCACATTGAGTCGTTCATAAACACATAACCGTGATATTATTCCTTTGACAGAGAAATTTAATAAAATGTTTACACTCGACAACACTCGAATCGACTAAAGGTTAGACATTGAATTTAGTACGTTTTTACTATCACGGCACAAGATAATATTGGACTCTATAACATTCGATTTCAAAGCCTCGAAGACACATCAAATAAAACCCGTGATCTCAGCTTAAAACACCGTACTGTACCTACATACCAAGACCATACCCGATGAGCTGAGGTTGAGTGTAGAACAGTAAATTATGAATCGAACATGAAAGCTTGATTGCAAGCCATCAGAA
Source organism: Nephrotoma flavescens (assembly GCA_932526605.1). Taxonomy (NCBI): domain Eukaryota; kingdom Metazoa; phylum Arthropoda; class Insecta; order Diptera; family Tipulidae; genus Nephrotoma; species Nephrotoma flavescens. The sequence goes on from OW052222.1 coordinate 142,517,632, forward strand.
TAGAAAACGCAGTATACTTGTTCCGTTCGACAATCGCAAATCTCTCGGTGGGCGCCACAAAGAATCATTTAGAAAAGCCATATTCCGGAAGTAATCTATCGTCAACCATACTAATTTCTGATATTAACAATTTAAAATTTTCGATAAATAGCCCATACCCAATTAGCGCATCAAGTTCATTCCACACTCCACTACACTTTAGTCTATTAGCAGCATAAAAAGCTGAGATCACTTAAGATAAGTAATTTCAGCTGAGGAAGAAAAAGAAGAATGGATTCATAGCAATATGTGGAGTCGAAGACATAGCACAAGTAATGTCCTTACAAGCGGTAATTTGCAGATAATTGAATGCTAACTGTGGACTGCCGATTAACCTTCTGCCAAAAAGAGTTGGGACGATTAGTTAAAACCACTAAATCAGTTTGAGATGGACTAACATGGAACTTTTTTCAACACACAATGCCTCCAATGTGACGAGCTAGTTGCATCAGCTCCCGGAGTGCTGAAGCTTAACTAGAAGTTCGTCGCGACATTAGAAAATATAAAAACGGAACATATAAAACCAACATTATCACTCAAAAGCTCTTACAAACAACTTGGATGGATAAATTGTGTTTTAAGGCTGTATGTCTGTGAAGCTGGCCCGAAAAGTTAGCAGGTAAACCACTGAGGCAACACTAGTGGTTTGGGTCTTGAATAGTGTTATTTTAGTACAGCACGAAAAAATGTATTTCTCACATATTATTTAACCCTTTGAAGTAAATATTTTTTTTTGAATGATTAATGCCCCTATTATGGTTCTCACCTCACCTCACCTCACCGAGAAATACGTCATAATGGTGACTTGAACTCACCATTTTGGAATATTTAGTATTATACTTGTTGCGGTGAGGTGACGCTAGTGTCAAATATACTCAGCAACAATATACTGGTGAAGTTCATAGTAATTTTGCAAGATGGATAGCAAAAAACGAAAACGTAAAAAAATCACGATGGATAGCAAAAAACGTAAGATTTTTTCATAATAATTTTTATATAGGATTTCATTTTATAAAATTATTGCATAATAAAAAAATATTTCTAGGCATAAAATAAAAATATCTAATGAAAAACACACGAAACGTCAATATTGTGAAAAATGTATGTCTAAAACGCCAAAAATTACAATATTTTCAACTTAACAGCTAATGGAAATTGTCATAATAAACAAACACACCTCACCAAAATAAAAACGAGCACCATAATACAAAAATCTAACTCACACGACTTAGATTGGTGAGGTGACTCACTCGGTGAGGTGAGGTGAGGTGAGAACCATAATAGGGGCATAAGTTATTTTTTCCACGTTCGTCCAAGTTGTAACATTTCTCATTTTTAAGTATGATCGTAATCTATACCAATTGAACTAGAAGTTCTCATAAAATTTAAAGTTTTTATTGGAAGTAAAACATACAAAAATAGACGTCTAAAAGGACAAAATGTACTCGGGTACCCACGTCACTCACATTAGGGTTAAAAAGTTAGCACGAATTTCTTTTTTATTTAAACAGATTATTAAACACGGAAAAATATATTTGTACACCGATGTGAAGTTAGCACATATATCCCAGGGGTTGGGGTCGTCTGTCCGACTTTCAAAATCCCGAAATCAAAACCCCGACTTTCAAAATCCCGACTTTCAAAATCCCGATTTTCAAAAGCCCGATTTAAAACAAAAATTATGAATTCGGGGCCCCGCGCCATTTAATTCATAATTAATTTTTTAAAAATCGCTTTTGAAAATCTTTTTCTAATGAGTACAATGTGGTAACGACTTAAAATATGAAAACAAATATATTTTTAACTTAACGTTGTGTAAGTAAAATTTTCTAAATAGTTAAAAAGGATTTAAATGCACCACGTCATTTTTCAAAATTGCATATTTCAAAACGACATTGGTACAAAACGGCATTTTTCATAACGATAATTATCGTTTATTTAGATTCTCTTCGGCATTTTTTAAAAGTGCATAAATAAATACTTACACATTTCTTCATACTAAAAGGATATGTTTCCAGCAATTGCTTTCAAAAGTCATATTTGCTGTATTCCTTTTTTATTAAAACTAAGTTTATGTTTTTTCTTAATAATATACAGTCTAACCTCCCTAAAGTGACCACTCAAGTGACTTGGAATAACTGGTCACTTTTTAGAGGTGGTCACTTTAACAAAAAAATGTCGTTTTTTACAGGAAAAAATACATATGAACATAATATATGTAGGGGGTGTTGTTTTAAGCCTGTTAGAACTTGAAATTGAATAACGATACGAAATTATTAAAATTTACTTTGAAAATCAGTCGTGGTTTCGCGCAACTTATATCGTCAAATTGTGTTCAGCGATTTTTGGCTTATCGGGTTTGTTAATAAACAAAATTGCCACATATGGAGTGAGACCAATCCACAAGAGACCCTACAGACTCCATTACATCCAGAAAAATGCACCGTTTGGTGCGGTTTACACGCTGGTAGCATTGTCGAACCTATTTTCTTCAAAAATGAGGCCAGGGATCGCGGTACGGTCAATGGAGATTGTTACCGCACCATGATCAATGACTTTTTGTTTGAAAATATGGGTGACATTGATCCGGACGAAATGTGGTTTCAACAGGATGGCGCTACATGCCATACGGCGACCGCAACCGACTAATTAAAATCAAAATTTGACGATAAGTTGATTTCGAGAAATGGACCAGTCAATTCGCATCCAAGGTCATGCGATTTTACACCTCTCGATTATTTCCTGTAAAGCTACGTAGTCACTGGATCATGCTGATAAACCAGCAACAATTGACGCTTTGGAGGCCAGCATTGTTCGTGTTATTCGTGACATACGGCCAGTGGCACTATTCTGGTAATTCCCTGGGAATAGGGAATTGGGGAAAGATTTTATATGTAATTTCAGTTCAAATATTTTTTTTCCGGCCTACTAAGGAGAAAAGTTTGATGTAAATATTTATAAATTGGGAATAATTTTTCCATATCTAAATTGGCAGGGAAAATTATTCCCAATTTTATTTTGTTTTCAAAAAAATTACCACTAGATTTTTACCTCAGTATGCCAGAAAAAAAATTTCAAAATAGAAATTACATATAAAATCTTTCCCCAATTCCCTATTCCCAGGGAATTACCAGAATAGTGCCACAGCAGTGCTCGAAAAAATAGCCCAAAATTGGACGTCCAGAATGCGTTTCGTCAAGAACAGCCACGGGGCCGATATTCCGAAATCATTATCAAATATTAATGCCATGTATCGTTCTTTCGAATATAATAATTTTTGATTAGAATTTAATTTTTTGTGTTATTTCAAGATCTATCGGGCTTAAAAAAAACACCCTTTATATGTAAATATTACTCAATTATGTTAATTTTTGTAAAAACATACCTCGCACTTACGAGTACATTCATATTCTATACGTAAATGGTAACTAAATCATAATTAATTTCTTAAATCACACGAAATACACACAAGATGTTGTACATAACAAGAATTATAAGGCTTTCGATAGATATGAATCTAATGTCATTTAAATTTTCGATTTCGTAGCTGCGTAAGCGTAAGTGCTGAAAAATGTTCAAGCATTAGACACGGATCCAAACAAAGCAGGACATTTTTTTGTAGAATATTTTTTTAAAGTGAGCAACATTTAATTAACCTCCTGCGTTGGTAATTTATCAATTTTCCTATAATTTTCATCATCTTTATCGCTCTCAGACGAGCAGCCAGTCGGCGTTATTTTAGTCGAGATATTTAATTCATCTATAACCGACTAGAAAATTGTGTCCTGTTGTAAATCCTCGTACACGCATAAATTATCGTCATTCGACAAATAGGCTTCATTGTTGTAAGTTGTAATCTAGATGGTTCCTCCTGTATTATTATTATTTCGAGAGCTGATTGATCAGAATCATTATGTCTGTCTAAATTAAACTGAAACCTGGCATTTTCAAAACACTTGACAACCGTTTGACTCCTAGCTCAATCCCAAGCTAAACTTATCCACTGAATTGCATCTAGCACGTTTTTTTGTGAATTCTGAGACAACTACGATAATCGTTTCCGCCACAATTGATTTGGCAAAGTAAGATCTATAGTAATGTTTTAAAACTTTTGAAGATATCGTGGTCTAAAAGTGAATAACAGAAGTTGTATTAGAAGGCAGAAACTTTAAAGTTACATTTGACATCCACTCGAGAATGAGCTTCATTTTTAAATTGATCATGTTCAACCATTCTTCAAAAATAGCTTCTGCCATTCATGCCTTAGTATTGTAAATGCCGATTAAAAAGGATCCATCAAAATTAAAAATTCACAAAATATATTTATAGTGTACATAAATCTATATACAGGTAAATTTTCAAATTTCTTAAGGCATGAGGTCGTTTCGCTTTACCTAAAACAACCGGCTTAATTTTTTCTCCCGTCGCACTTGTGCATAAAAGTATGGTTAAACTTTCCTTTAAAATTTTACCATCTTTACAAGATTCAACTTTAAAAACCTACCTTTTATTTGGCATAGCTTTAAAAAAAGTCCGCACTCATCCGAATTAAAATCATCTCGAGTAATAAAACCTCGTGAAAAATTTTGGTCACATTACAGAGTAAAAATTCCTATATTAAGTTCATTTTGTTCTGTAAATGTTGGTCACATAACAGAATATAGAGGTGGTCAATATAGAGAATAATTTTTGCGTACGTTTGATATGAAAATAATTCTGTACTATTAAAAAGTGGTCAATGTATAGAGGTGGTCACAATGTAGAGGGGTCACTTTTGGGAGGTAAGACTGTATTTAAATTTTTTGCAGGTGGCGGATTTCTCCTTACCAGTTTCGGAATTTCTGCGTTGGTAATTTTAGTGTTTTAAACGATCCGCTATGATCATGCAAGTAACTAACTAGAACTCCGAAGCTCTATATAAAAATTTTGGTGAAGAAGAATATTATATGCATACTAAATCTTCAAATAATTTGTAATTGAAATGAAGGTAAATACCTTTCTTATAACATACCTACTAAAGTTTTATTTAAAACAGGTAGAAGAATTTTGTCATAATCAATTTTATTCAAATCATTTCTAAATTCAACCCTACCACAGGAACATGTGAAATTTAATCTTAATCGACTAAGAAATAGACAAGTTTCTTTTCATGTTCAAAATTTTCATTCACAAGTTGAAAAATTTCATCGTATTCCGTTAATAAATAACCGTACCATATACCGGGTATATTCCAGAAATTTATGAAAAGATAATTCATAATCCATTAAAGATTTCATTCTACCTTGTTAGTTTTCAAAAATGCTGTTTCGAAAAATGCAGTTTTGAAAAACGTAAATTTGTACCATATACCATTTCGTACCTTATGCTGTTTTAAAATGTGCTAAAATATTGCTCATATGCTATAAAGTTACATTAATAGCGCTTAATTTTATTTATTTTTTATTTAAAATATTTCATCGAAAACCAAGACGTTCTTATAGCCAAGTTCAAAAAAAGACTGAGTTCTTAATAAAAATGAAAATAAAAAAAGAAAATTTAATATTTTAAAAAAAATTAGGATTTTTAAGGTTTCAGCAAAATCGGGATTTCGAAAATCGGGGTTTTAAAAAAATTTGCATGGATACATCTGATGAGGGAAATACATGAGGGAAATCGGGAGTTTGAAAGTCGGGATTTTGAAAGTCGGGATTTTAAAAATCGGGATTTTGAAAGTCAGGATTTTTTTTGTCGGGATTTCGATAATTCGGTCTTTTGTAATTCGGGATTTTGTACCGACGCCATGTGTACATATATTCTCTTCAACAACCAAGAACTAGAACCAAAACCATTTTGTTACTATTCTTCTATCTGTATGTGTGTAAAAGTAGATCTGTAGATATAAATATGTGAATTACGCAATTAGAATCAACTAAACGAGTAATCGTTAATTTGGATTCAATGTAAGCACGTTTCTTAATCCACATTACAAATTAGAAACTAATCTTATAAGACTACTCAAAGCTCGAAAACTACTCGAAACTTTAAACTCAAAGCAGACCAGATGCTCCTATACTCAAGTTGAATATTCTGAGTTTGATAAATCCAAAGCTTTTCAGATATTTCGGAAGTACCCTTGCGTAGGGGCGTGAGTACATGTTGTATTATTTTGCTTATTGGCAATGGGATGTTCAAAAGTTTTTTACTGAATATTACTAGCCTTGTCAGTGACAGAAAAATACCCAGCTTCGGAATACTCTAGAAGCTTATAAATTTCATAATTTGCCCAAACAGTAGAAAGGATGAGGAGAGCATCCAGTCCTACTGTGAACAGCATTATTTAACTCGCATTCAAATTCTGACAGATATTCATCCAAAAGTCTATAATTTTCGCTCCCAAGCGGTACTACTGACGATAGTATTTCGAAGTAAAAGTGTGGCTTACTTTAAATTAATTCATGATGTGTAGGAACCGAGAACATAATTGGGTTGAAAATCTGTTGACATATTCCTTCACCTTTTTATTACTGTCCAAGAAGTTTCGTTGCAAACACTAGAGTTTTTGAGTGCTTTCACAAAAAAAAACCATGAAGTAATGATTAGGGCACTAGCAGGTTCCAATGCTTTACCTCCATCGTCATCAACTTCAAACGCTTCTTATACCTCCTAATGTGGCAGAAAGATTGATAACTGATATATAATATCGCCATCGTCCGAGGGTGTATTATACACGTACAGAGTGATTTACAAATTTTCCATTCAAGGGCAATATTAACTATTTAAAGAAGCTGCGTGACCCAACCCAACCGTAATTTATAAGTTGAATAGGTTATTGCAGAATAATATTTTAAATGTGTATTTACGGCGAGGCAATAACAACAGATATTTCTAAAAATCATGAATCATTTAATGTAGAATTATACATTTGATAAAGCAATACACACACAGATGCTAATTTGATGAAGAAAATTAAATTTATAATCAAAACTCAATGTTTTTGGCTGTACTCCAATTGCCTCCAAAGCGGAACCACCGCTCGTCATACTTAACATTAGCACAAAAAAAACTATTTCACTCTAAAATTAAAACTACAAAGTGGTTTTCCCGATTTGAAAATTAATAATAGAGTAGACACACGCGAACAACAATAAAGGAAAAATCAAAAATCTTTCATGGTTTTTATTCTTTTTTTGTAATTTTAATATTTTTTTTTGAGTTTTGGGAAAAACTAATGACTATTCATTAGTTTTCTCTTATATATTTACGTATATGTAATTAATAATATATATACTACATAACAACAAGTGCAAAATTATTATAAGAAAATTAAAAATTGAATTTCATAATTTCCTCGACTTCAGACTCAACAATTGTATCTGTAACGGTCGTGTGATTCAACCAATCGCTACTTTTCGTTTCATCATCGGGCTCCTCCAATTCATCCGCCTCATCTATTACAAGATCATCCGACGATGATCGACTTAATGTATGTGGCTCGCTACCGCTGTTAACCATTCCGCAAATCCTCTCGTACAGTGATTTCAATAATTTTTTGAATCGATTAACATCAAAATCATCTGTAATCCGTAAATTTGGTTGATCATCAAGCGTTGCATTCTTATTTTTACGAATGGGCCCTGCATAATTTAATAACTCCAATGATGGTTGAACTATTTGTTCCCAATTCTAAAACGTAAAAAAATTAAAATGTGCAAAAGGTACCTACGGTATCCATCATACGTATTCATTCCAATCGTAGACTGGATAAAGTAATGTGTCTAAAAAGCCATCAACAGTTTTTAGTGGCAAATCCATATGTTTTGATAAATTGGCGAGTAATATAATTCCAGATGAAAGTAGAATTTGCGTACGCTTTAAATTATTGCGAGCCCCTTTTAATTTCATTGTCGCATTTGTTAATCTATCGTAGGTCACGCGCAACAAGTTTGTAACTCCGCCGAGTGCATTCGGTGTTCGATCTTGAATTTTTACTAATAACCGTCGTTCAATAAGTCTCATTTGGGCACAATGTGATTCAAGTTCTACCTAGCGAATAATCCATAAAACAATACAAATATGTATTCAAGTTTCAAACCATAATATATTAGAGACATACCAATAATCTTTTTGCTTCCAGCTGCGCCTCGTAGTGATTATTAATATAAACTAATATTTGTTCTAAAACTAAAAATATTATTAGCACTTAATTTGGTATAATTACCACAGACACACTTACCATTTGGTTGTTGAACTGTTATAATTCGAGCGTTCGGTTTTATTCGAGCCAAAATAGTCGAAACCACTAGAGACAATGCTGTTATACTATCCGATTGTAAACGATATTTTGAAATCGACGATTTGGCCTGAATTATCGTAACCAAAGATTGCGAATAAATCATTTGAAAAGCAACTGCTTGGCCGGCATTCGATTCAATTTTAAACTCTCGAAATAATGAAGCAAAAGACTCTGGCCCATTTTCAACGGTAAAATTAATCTTGAATCTAGCGTCCTTCTGTGGTGTCGCCAGCTGTGCAACCAAATCAAAAGGAAGTGGTATTGTCTTTTCGATTACACGCGGTATACTCTGTTTATTGATGCATGAGACAAACACTTTCATATTAAGATCCATTGGATCGAGCAAGTCGTCGATATAAATCCAAGAAGAAAATTTTTCAACATCTCCGACACCAGAGTCACGAAAAACTATTATCTCTTTAGATGCTTTGAGCGGACTATCAACGTTTAATATAACTTGAATTTGATCAAAATTCGAATTTGATTTGAGCGTAATCTCAACCAGACACATTTTAAACGAATCCGAATTGATATCGGACTCATTATCGAGAAATTTTGTGTTCTCCAGTTTTGGACTAACCGTTAATGTAACACTAAGGTCACGCTCGGCTGATGCGTTCAGTAGCGAAATATCGGTGACATCAACGCTTCGTTTAATCTCTTTCTCGAGTTCGGCAAGTTCTTGTTGGGCTCTCTCAAAATTCAGTTCAGTCAAATTTAATGGGGGCACTTTAAATATTTGTGGTTCTGTTCCGAGATAACCAACTGAAATATTTCCTTCACGTCCGAGGCTAACGATTGCACCGGATAAATCTTGAAAATTGGCGCGCTGTATAGCTACTGGAATTTCTGTTAATTGTGCTGCCCATATCAGATTCATGTTCTCGTAAATTAAGAGAGATCCAGACTCAGAAACTACAACGATCATTAGGCGAACATCAGTTTCTGTAAAATAAAAATAAAATTAAACTATCGGAATCACGTTTTTACGGCAAACTAGTTCACCCCAGTACCACCCTATCGTAAATGAGTGAAAGCAGATCGGCGTATAATCCAACCGTTTAATAAACCTCGATTTTCCGTTATCGGTCAGACAATATAAATTTCGTTCCCCAAGCACAATTATCACCGATTCAGTATTCGATATTTGATGCACATTCAAATCCAACGCCCCTTCTCCAATACAAAAAGTCCAGATCGGAATAAGTTCTTTGTTTTCGTTAGAATTAACCGATTGAGTTAAGTCCTGATACCGATAGCATTCAACGTCCCATCCCGGTGATACAGTGACAAAGCAATCAATTCGCGGGACATACAAAATTGGCGAAGCTATCGACCTTTCATCCGGCAATTGGCATTCAAAAGTAATACCGTCTTGTTCATAGAACCGTAGCGCGCCATCCATATGCTGTACGCATAAAAATTCTCGGCCTTTGGCACCACCAAAATTCCCTTTACAAATTGAAAATGCAAACTTTTTCAACATGTACTCGTACAACAGTTGTAATTTTGATTGATCGCCATGTTCAGCAACACCGGGGGTCTTTATAATCGAGTACACACATAATTTCAGAGGATGCAAGATGGCAAGATGGGACCAAACGTTTGTTGAACTATAAATAAACGAATCACAAATCAAGCACCAAGCATCGGTAAAATATTTATTATCAAACTTACGCTGAAAATTTTCCCGATTGCATTCCAATGATCGGTAGTGGCAGTTTTGTTTCGAGAACAACACTTGTTGGCTTAAATCCGGCTGGAGCCCCATCCTCGGTCCGTTCACATTTGGGTTGATAAACACCCAAATGACCGGTATGCGAACCGACAACAATATAATCCTTTTCGTTTTCCTCAAGTGCTAAACGGCAGCAGTGCAGTGAAAATGAATCGTATTTTTCCTGTATTTCAGGAACTTGAATATTCCACCATTCGCAAACTTTAAACAGAGACATTTTAATATTTGTTGTATTTTACCCGTTACCATGGAGGATTATTTCGATTTGACAGGGTGCGTGCACACAATTACGAAAAGGAGTGACATGCGCGGAACATAAGTAAATAAAATAAATATATTAGACACATGGGAACCACGAGTTTTCAAACGAGATGCTTAATTGTTGAATTAAGTTTTAAAATTCAAGCAAGTTGAAGTTAGCGAATGTACCAACTACTCGATCAAGAGTTCTGAACAGTGATTTCGCACATGTGAAGCATTCCATAAATTCGTGAAACCCTTCATCAACCATTCGACAAATTGTGGTTTAACGATGTAAACTTTAGGTAGTATGCGGATGTTCTGTCTTTGTACAATCCGCTGCCACTTTCTCAACGACCGATAAATGGGAAAGGTCCAACAAATTTCGCCGCATGATTCGGCTGGCGTAGAGACGCGTATTCTTCGGAGCCAACGGATTGTCGCTTCACCAAGATTGGGACCTGCAGTGTTGTTGATTTAATAAAAGTTTTTTGTCGTTTGACGTTGATTCAGTTTTATACTGTTTAAGTACTTGTGAAAGGTTCGTTAAACTCCGGGAACTTTCTCAACTTTAAGGTTCTTATAAAGTTGAGATAACTTGACTCTACAAATTCTATAGGTGTCGGGTTAATCTGAGTTTAACCTCCGACGTTGTAAGTGATTAGTTAAACAAAAAATATTAATTATCTCACGCCTCTATGACTGTTTAATTTAAAGCATTTACTTTACATGCGACCAACATTTTTCTTCTGCAAGAGATATAATATTGACTTTTTGCACATGAGAGACAAGGAAAGAGATATATCCATGCAAAATTTTGCAGAAGACTTTTTGAACTAAAACCACTATAAAAATGAAAATGTTACCATAAAATATATTCGAACGGACTATTTTTATGGTAAAAATTTTAAAATTAACAAAAAAAAAATATTTTATAACATATCATTATATAAAATTATTGTAGAATAGTTCTCCCCTTAATCCACCCCTATCAGCGGCTCCAACGGATTTTGATTCGAAATACTCAAACTTTGAAAAATAAATTGTATTTGGGAACCAGCCCAGTAACGATGTAATTTAATTTTGTATGGAAAATCAATTTTCAGATTTTTGGTTAAGGGAATTATTAGTAGAGCTCATGACTTAGGTGCTACATACCTGAGCCTGACACGGCTCACACCGCAACCCGTAAAGTCAGTGCGCTCCTCCGCTTACCTGCCAAGGGCTTTCCATTAAGTCCCACAGCGATCTATAAACATGCCTTAGGAGCTGAGTGATACTAAACGTTAGCGGGCTTTTTATTCGCATTCTGTGAATAATAGCGACGATTTCTAGCAAAATTGTAGGCCTTTGATTGAACAAAATATTTTCAATAAAATTTTTATTTTAAATTGAGTTCCTTTGCTCTAAAACTTGCTGGTGTGTTAATAAAAATTATTTTTTACATAAATACATACGATAACCAGGCTCCATTGGCGTTAGTAAAGCACTCGCAAGTAGGTACTTCTAGCTACTCACAGCTACTCAATCAAAAATTTTGTTTTCTATGTTTTACTTCAAACTAACAAATTTGCATTCCATTGAGCATCTACTCACCAGTATGTGCAAGTACTTTGCTAACGCCAATGGAACTCGGCTATTAACTAAGGAATAATAATCAAGAAGGCCTTCAAATCAAATGACACCTCACAGATGTTGGAGTCGGAAAAATATGCATATCAGTCCGTATTATTTATTTATTGGTTCTACAGCATATTTAAGTTTAAAAGAATGAACTAGGTAGACAAAGGAGATTCTAAAAGCGTGTGTTCGAAGCAATTGATTTAACTGGAGATTTGAATTTTGCGGTTTGTCTCGTTGTTCTTTCTACTGGTTTAACCATTGTATGCTTTCATTGACATCGGGGCATTCAGAACAGTTTAATATCTATTTCTCTCCAAAGCGGCTCCTTTTAGGCGGGAAAAATCGCATAATAGATACAATTACTACGCGACTTTATTTAAAATATGTAACAATTTTTCTTACAAATTGGATTTTTATTTTAGATTTTTTAAAATTTACAAACTTAAATTTTAAAAATAAATATAAATTTTTAAAAATAATTAATTTAAAAAAGGAAATTTAATTGGCAGTCACTTCCCGTGGCGTTGACACACTGTTCAAATTATCACTGGTTTGTGAACCGGTCGGTTCGGTACATTTCCATAATCCATATGTTTTCCCAACTGTTGTCTGCCACAAACGTAGCGTACCATCTTCTGATCCACTAGCGTATAGTTCGCCATCCGGACTAAAACTAACTGCATGAACAGGACCAAAATGCCCTTTGAACGATTCAATTTCATTTCCGGTCAAGTAGTCGTATTTATACATTTTAAAATCTTCCCCACCACACACGAACACATGCTTATCAGGATGTAGACTAGCCGAGGCCACAATTGTTGGCACCGAAAACTCTTTAATTTTATTTAAGGTTTCTGCCTCCCAAAAACTAACAAATTTTCCATGTGTCACCGTTAGGATACGCCCGTCACGTGATAATTCTACACTATTTGGATTCGATTGAAAATCAACTCGTTGCACCTCTTGATTCGAAACACGATCCCAGATTCGAACTGTTTTATCATCGGCCGCACTCACAATGCACTTGTCATTGCGGCAAAATATTGCCCGTTTAACATTCCCATTGTGACCGGAATACACTTCCGGGTCGACAGTGTGTTGTAAATTAAATACTCGTACTAATTTTTCATTGCTACCGGTAATTAAGTGTTCACTATTTCGATCGAATGCTACCGATTTAACAATGTGATTATGTTGAAAACTTCGCATTTCTTCACCGGTGACCGCATTCCATACTTTTCCGCTAAAATCGGCTGCCCCTGAAGCGGCAAGCGATGCTTTATTATTCAATGCAACACCCCAGACAGCACCTTTATGTCCTTCGAACGTACCAACCCAATCACCGGTATCGCCTAAGCGTAGCATTGGATTACCATCTATTAAGAATAGAGAAAAAATATGTTAATCCATAATTCAATTAAAAAAGCATAGTGTCTAGGTTTGTAATAACACAGATATACAAAAAAAAGAAACCTCATTCATATGGATTCAATATGATGTATCACGAGTCATATAAATATACATACACACACAAAAGCAAACAAGAAAATTGATTTAATACAAAAGAAAAGTGAAAATTTTTAAAGGTCCATCCCGGTAATTTACTTTTAGTTTTAATGGCAAGGACTGTGTGCATGATCAAGATCACAGCAGAAATCGTAGTACTGATCCAGTTTATATTGTATTGTGATATAACTAGAGACTGCGCGAATCAAGGTCTACAGTTTTTGCCTATAAGCTCGCGCGGCGCAACTACACCAAGAGAAAAAGATGATTTCCTTGATTGACTTTTTAATTTTCTTACGCGATATACGTACTGTACAGTGTGTGTATAATGTGTGTCGATTAGCGAAGTGCGGCCTTCATTTTTTTCTTTTACACGTTTCTTGTGTATTTATTTATTTTTTTCTTTCTTATAATACACATCAAGGTTTCTTCCGGTTAATTTATTTTTATAAACAATTTATTTCTAATAGATAAATAGTTTGTTGTTTATAAAATGACGAGACGCGAAATAAACAACAAAACAAAAAAAATTCCGTTAAGCATACTGTAAACGTGATTGTAAAATTCCACCTTCAAAAATAGCGGCGCTCAGACAAAGATAACAACAAGCAGTTCCGCGGAAATGGTAAACTTATTGTTTGTTTCATGCACGCGATTTTCTTATATGTAGAAAATGGGATGCGAATTGACGACACTTTAAATACACGCATCACAAATAACAAATACATTACGAATGAGGAATTAGTTGTACATTAATTAGAATGTGCCTTGAGAAATTTTAGTTATCCGACTAAGCGTAGTATTAGAACTGTTTGTTGGTTAGATTTGCTACAACATAGGAGCTGAGGACTTAAGACTTTATTCCACAATGAAACATATTTTTCAGTAAAAAATACTGAGAAACCGAAAAGAGGAGTATACATATTAAAATTACGTTAGAGTAACAAAGACCACAAATGTTGTCATAAAAAGTATTGAGTTTCATACTTTTTATGGCGACATTTTCCCCAGTAAATTTTACTGAATTTTTTTTTTGTTTCGTTTTGGTATGTGGCGAAATTATATTTTTATCTCGTTCTTCTTTTACTGAAAAAATATGTTTCATTGTGGCTTTAAGGCTAGTATGTAGGAATTTGCTAAAGTCAAGGTCTAAACAACTATGCTCAAAATTTAAAGACATTTCAAGAGAAATATAACCTACTACGATGTCAATATCGTGATTATACTTTTAAGCTCAGGGCTGGGATGTTTGGAGTAAATTCGCGTTCCGTCAAAAAATTAAAATTAAAAGTTTTTTTCATTAGCGATCGAGTAGGTTTGCATTTCCATAAGATTTATGGGAAGATTACGTGCGAATAAGTCAAACTACTAGATTGTCAATGAAAAAAACTTTTCATATTCATTATTTCACGCGACGCGAATTGACTCCCATGTTTCGATTATTTATCGAAGCTTATTTCTCGTTTCTATAGAATAAAATTTATCTCTGTTTCAATTTGTATATCATTTACCAACCTGCTAGATTGCAACATTGTGATGTTTCTACTGTGTTTCTATCACCAAATAATTTTTTTTCGATTTTATAACGGCAATAAGTGAAATAGATAGTGTTCAAATATATTCTATTAGGTTGTGATAGTAACAGAGAAGAAATATTTGATAAACGAAACTGAGGTCAAATTAATTCTAGCTGAAAGAGACTTCGATAAAATATCGCAAAATGTGATGTTAGAACATCCCAGCATAGAACAGAACAAGAACGAAGGCGGCGGGCGAAATCGCCTGTCATATTACAAAACACAGAAAACATGCAATACAAACACAACCATCGACGCAGGCGACGACGATTTTTTCGTTGAAATAAATTTAGAGTCTATTTCTATTTTTGTCGCCGACGAAACAATGTTGCAAACTGTTTTTATATACCGGGTGAGTTTTTTAAGCTGAAACTTTCAAATATCTCGGAAAATAAGGGGAAATACATTAGTGCTAAAAGTAGGACCCCTGCCCCTGTTTGTAAGGAGGGTGGGGGCAACTTGGAAACTAAGATAGGAACCCATATTTTTTATTGCAGATTCGGATTCTACGGCTAAAAGTACGTAGGATTTGCTTGAAACATTTTTTTCGATTCATGATAGATGGCGCTGTAATAGGCGAAATTAATTTTTTTCCGATTTCTCCTACTGAGAACGCATACGATTATGCATGATTATGCACATTTTCGTATTCGATTATGCATACGATTTTGCAATATGTTTGCATTAAAATTTACACGTTTTCAATGTAAATACTTGAAATTAGTTTTAAACAAATTGTATTTCTTAAATTTAAAAATAAAACTAATTTTAGCGTAACGTAAAGTTTTTTTGGAAGATTGAGTTAGGTTTCAGTGGTTGACACTTAGGCCAACTTTGGCCCATCATTGTGATACCACGCATTTACGCTACATCATTAATCCATTCTCACCTATTCACCTGCACATTGCAAGCTCCATGTCAACCTGTACATTGAATTCTGCACTCCATCAGAGGGTCTTATTTGTGTTTATTAACATCACTGATTGTAATCGATGACGAAAATTCGATTTGCATCTACCTCTGATGGGTTTCGAATCCAGTACCTCCCGGTTCAAGTGCCGAAGCTTTAACCACTGCACCACTTTTCCGGTTTTGAAAGATTACTACTAGTCCTTTTAAACTGAGATTGTGCTGTCTCTTTCGCACATTGTTCTTTCAAACAATAGTATAAAATTAATCCAACTTGATAGAAAAAACGAATAAAAAATAACGTCATTTTAACGATTATGGATCGGTTTAAAATATATATATGTTACGACAGATTGTCGGAACGAATGCAACAGTGAAAGCGCCTTGAGATGTAATAGTCTTCTAAGTAAAACAAAAAAAAAACATCATACAATTTATATAGTTTTCTTGTAATATCGATGATCTGTATAGTTCTGAAGAGTTCGGTATAATAACAGATAAGTATGATAGATTGCGGTAATCAATTGTTAAGATATAATTAATTAAAAACATTGAAATCTTCTGAAATTTCGGAACTCCAGTTACTCATCGATCCAACTATAGTCATTTGATAGACAATAACAAATCCTATAGGCAATCTTATAGCGTTTGCTGTGGCAGAAAAATCTTGATCCATTTTTGATCCAAAATGGCTTCTTTGTTTACATTTTTTTGTCTTTTTATTTTTTGATTCTGGATCAAAAATAAAATCCAAAAAATTTGTTGGATTTTTTTGACGTGTACTCACACAATATCACAATATGTGTGAGTAACAACAAATTTTTTGGATTTTATTTTTGATCCAGAATCAAAAAATAAAAAGACAAAAAAATGTAAACAAAGCAGCCACTTTGGATCAAAAAGGGATCAAGATTTTTCTGCCACAGAAAACGCTATTAGTACATAATAGTTTGAGATAAGAATGATGAGGGTATGTAGGTGTAATTTACTGTTTACAAGTTCCAATGTTTCCGAAACTAAAATAATGAAATACTCTATAACTTCAGAATTATCCAGTTGGTCATGTACACCAATCTAACCATTCATAGGTACTAATAAAAGTTAAGTTCAGTAGGAGTTTTGAACACGGCTGATGGGAGTATGATGGTGTAATGTAAGTGAGTTTTTAAAATTGCCGGATAGTTAATGATGCTATAAAAGTTTTGAACTCAAAAATTACCCAGCGTCTTAATGATTTCGCTATGATCATTTGAAAAACCTTAATCCTTGGCGGAGTTCAGGATAAGCTTTGGCGAAGATCAGGCTAAAACTAACATCCCTAATTAAAATTAGGGTAAAATTGGGATTCTTAAATTTTTTGGATGTTGTTCTGAAATATACGAGTACTTTACAAAACTACTATAAATTTTTTATTCAGTATATTAGTTATTAAAGAGTTAAGAAAACCCTGCATGAGTCCTGAAAATAGTGTTAAACTTCACGTCGTCGAGAAATGTGAGAATGGGGCCATTAATTTTTGATGCACTTATAGCCACGAAAACAATTAACTTAATTTACAAAAACGAGAAAAATGATTACGAACAGGGAAGATAATCGATATGAAATGTAAGATGAAATTAATTTTACTGGCAATGAAGAAAACGTCAGACTTTTACGCGTTTGTTATTGATTGTTAGTTAGTGAGAATTTACGAATATAAGAAAAAACTGAAGACATATTATTTGGTTTTTGTACAGCCGAAATATTTTAACCACGTTTAGGGGGGGGTATAGTCCGTGCTACTCACATTCGTATGGTTTTGAATTCTTTAAAGAACGAACTTCCTGAATAGCAAACCGATAACCTACATACCATCAGTGCGGTAAAAACTAAAAGAATTATTAGAAGAATCGATTCAACGGTTACTGATGAACAATTCATCAGCAAAATTTATCAATCGGACGAATTATTATAATGATTGCGAATCTACGAACTGGAAACCTGTACAACTCATAGCCTACGAACGATAAATCGGTCTTATCAATTCAAAATACCAAGGCGTGACTATCCGTTGCTAAATGCGTTTGGGATGATCCAACTGGCCGATCACAACTGTTTATTTGTATTGTACTGTATCTCTGAGAACTTCTGTTCGATTTATTATTAAAATGTGAACAAACTGGGGCGGTATGTTGTACCATCACTTCGAATCGAAAGTCGAATGGCGGTATGTTGTATCATTTTCGAAAATCAAAAAAGATACAACTTTCACTTTTTCGATTCGACTTTTTTCGAATTCGACTTTCTCGAATTCGACTTTTTTCGATTCGAAGTGATGGTACAACACACCGCCCCTGATTTCTAAAGCAATAAAATAACACAATTTGCTTTTAAAAACCAAATATCCTATCGATGATATTAGTGCTATATTCCATCCAGGTAAATTATAACAAAGTCTTGGTCAAATCTAGTTATAGCATGTAGTTGAGTTATAGCGTGTCAAAGGAGGGCAGGTAAATTTGGCAGTGGAGATAAATAAAGAGCAAATACGCTATATTTTACAATTTTGCTTCGATAAAGGCGAAACGCTGAAATTTTGAATGGTGTCTATGGTCCCGATACTGTCACAGCCAATCACGCGCAATATTAGTTTCGTCGATTCTGTTCCGGTAATTAGGATATCAAATATGAACCACGTCTATCTTCAAAAATGTCGCTAAAATTCTGGAAATTATCGAAGTGACTGGCACGCGAGCTGTCGTAGCATCGCCCAGGAGCTGAAGATCGACCACAAATCAGTTTTAAATCATTTGCATAAAACTGACTTAAAAAAGAACCTCGATGTTTGGGTGCCGCACGAGTTGACGCAAAAAAACTTGATGGACTCAGTTTCCATCTACGAATCTTTGCCCAAACGGAACGAAATCGAGCCATTTCTGAAGCGGATGGTGACTGGCGATGAGAAATTTGTTACATACGACAATGTTAATTCGGAAACGATTATGGTCGAAGGCCGGTGAAGCGGTTCAAACTGTGGCCAAACCAGGATTGTCGGTGTTTGGTGGGATTAGAAGGGAATCGTCTACTACTATCTAAGCTGCTGCCCAATGGCCCAAACGCTCGATTCGGACCTATCTAGTGACAGGATACGGACCGGCTGAAGGCAGCAACGACCAAACGCTGCCAGATTAGCCAATTAGCGTCGTGTTCCACCAGGACAACGCCAGGCCTTGCATGTTGCATCTATCTGATAGTCCGCACCTGGCACCAAGCAATTATCATCTCTTTTTGTCCATAGCAAATGCTCTTGGAGTTGTAAAAATAGTCTTAAGAGAGGCTTATGAAAACTGGTTCTCTCAGTGTTTTGCTAATCGGGACAATTCGTTTTGGAAAAGGGAAATAAAAATGTGAAACGTAAGGTTCCTAGCCACGTGAAAGTTTCGAACAGTTTTTAAAATCTGTTCGTCACTACGTATTTGACAACTATATTTTTCCACAGAAAAAATCAGTTCCTTGCCAGATTTAGTGCAAAAAATTTAAAATTAGATCTGCTTTCTGAGTATCATTTCGATTTCAAAGTTTTAGAAGTAACAAAACCCAAAAAACAAGAAGGCTCGGCACATGAAGCCTTATTTTTTCGATGTACAAAGCGAGATTTTGATGGTTTGAACATGTTTACCTCAGTTCACATTTTTACATTTCGACTTGTCAGTAAATCATAATTAGTAAAACTGCCTTAACTTAACGAATTGTTTATAGGAAGGAAAGGATGGGTTTCTGAATGGAAGATTTTCACGACTTTTTCGTTTTGTTGTAATGAATAATTTTTACAAATTTGTTATTATGCGTGTTGGTTTATTTTAAAGATTTTACACGATTCAGTTTTTTAATTGTACCTAGATTTACCCATAGAGGGTGCCAGGCCCGTAGAAACTATAATCTTGTTTAAGAAGATATCTCTAGAGAGTCGTGTTGCTTGATAGTGCAGCACTAAGTAATGACTACGTTTATTTCCTACAATTAAGGGACTACAATTCAAGTTTCTAAAATTAAAATAATTTTTGGTAGTAGTCTTTGCTTTACAAAAGTATTTAATTGAATTGTTTGAGCATGAGAGACATGAGTGTGGGTACTTGATCAGCGGTACGAGCCAGTATGAGGTGAGCACAATATACATGGCATTACAAAATTCATTGGAAAACATTCTCGCTGAATGCTGCTATTTTCCCTGATTAAAGAAGTGCAAATCTTCTTGATTATTTTGTGTTATAGGAACTGAGAATGAAAATTACAGATATTCGGTTAAGCCTTTGAAATAGCATTTACTATTGCTGTTCCACTTATAACAGCAAAAGTAAAGATATTAGTTGCTTTTTAATCGACCACTGCAAGTACTTGTAAGTGCAAAAAATGTGTATTGGCTAAAGTGTTGATTGGAAAGCACAAAAAAATACAAAAGCAAAACATAACCTACAAATGTGTAGTTTATTTATGATAACATTTTAATAAAAAATATCTATAACGGAATTTTATTAGCGCTTCACATACGATTTTAAATTATATTTTTGATAGAAAAATTCCACACACAATCACCTAGCGGACAAATTTATCGTAACTGCTTCCAGTTACTCATAATAAAAAGGTAGAACAGTTGTGAGTACATAGTTAATTTAGCAAAGACAAAAACCATAAGTGCTTATAATTACTTGCGGTGGTCGATTGGAAAGCAACTATTTGTAAGGAATTGTTGTGCAAGGAACACTTTGATTAATTTAACGAGTGCACCGTTGAAGAGGAGACTGTTAAGAGGGACTATGGATTCTTACGGGAGGAAGTTGTGAATTGTCGATGTATCACTGTATCGAGCATCAGGAGTTGTGTTTTTCAGTAGGACTAAGGTACATTACAAACGGCGAAATCGTTCTCTTACAAACGAAAGGTTTAAAACTTTTTAAACGAATGACCGGCTAAATTATATTTGAAAGCTGGTCGGGTAAATAATGTTTTTAATCCTATTTGCTTTCGAAAACAATAAATCTTGATCCCGGATCAATAATTTAACGTAAAATTTGATCCAATGTGATCCATCAATTTGTTTTGATTTATATTTTGATCCTGGATCAACGTTAACACGTTTGCGGACACTTTCAAAATGTGTTTAGCACAAAATTGATAACTTTTGTAATTGCAATGATATTTCGTCGCGGAAAGAAATGTATTGTTGAGAAATGACCAATATGACGTCTTATTTCTTAAAAAACGAAAAAAGAATTTTTATGGCATCATTTTTAAAATTAACAAGAATAAATATTTCTTATTTATAAATGTTGAGGATTCATAATAAAAACAGACGACATAAATAAAAATGTAAATTTCGCATTTGAATTCATTAAAAATATTTTTTTTTTTTTTTTATAGTAGTAAATAAAGTATATCCAATGGATTTAATGTCCTTTTAAGGTCAATTAATACCCCCTTTTCATTCACGCACACACCCACCCGTTTATTAATTTCACCGATCGTAATCGATGAAGAAAATTCGCTTTTGCATCCTGCCTTTGCTGGGATTCGACGAACCCAGTACCTCCCGACCCAAGTGCCGAAGCTTTAATCACTGCACCACTTGTCCGGTAAATTAATAATGATCCTATAAAAAAAATTACGCCATTACTATATATGATTATTTCTTTCTGGCATATTGAATATTTTTATATAGCGGATCCTTCTTATTTACCTGCAAAAATTTGTAGAAGAAAACAATTTTCTACATGTAAATGCCCCATTATGGTGCATTTACATGCGACCAACATTTTTCTTCTGCAAAATGAGAAAGATATAAACTTGACTTTTTGCACATGAAAGACAAGAAAAGAAATATATCCCAACAAAATATTGCAGACGATTTTTTAGTCACTATACAGCAAAAACCATTATAAAATGTTGACATAAAATATATTCGATCCGAGTATTTTTATGGCAACATTTTTAAAATTAACAAAAAAAAATTATTCCGTATTTATAAATGTTGAGGATTCATAATAAAAACAGAAGCAATAGAAAAAAATGTAAATTTCTCATTTAAATTCATTAAAAATAAATTAATAAAGATCCTATAAAAAAATTACGCCATTACTATATATGTTTATTTCTTTCTGGCATATAGAATATTTTTATATAGCGGATCCTTCTTATTTACCTGCAAAAATTTGTAGAACAAAACAATTTTCTACATGTAAATGCCCCATTAATTTTGCATAAACGTAAAGATAGAGAAATAATACCCCATTTACAAGCGACCTCTTCTGCAAAATGAAAGAGATATAACATTGACTTTATGCACATGAGCGAAGGGAAAAGAAAAATTTCCCAACAAAATTTTGTAGAAGATTTTTAAGCCACTACACCCGCCAAAGCCACTATAAAATGTTGCAATAAAAATAAATGTTGCCATAAAATATATTCGATCCGAACATTTTTATGGCAACAATTTTAAAATTAACAAAAAGAAAATTATTTCGAAAATTTATAAATTATAAATGTTGAGGATTCATAATAAAAACAGACGCCATAAATAAAAATGTAAATTTCGCATTTGTATTAATTATGAATAAATTAATAATAATGCTATAATCAAATTATGCCATTAAATATTTTTATATAGCGGATGCTTTCTTGCCCCATAAAATTCCCCATAAAACGAGACACATAATTGTATGTACAAATCAATATGCATTGCTTCGTTAGAATTATGGGCCTATTCCATGAAAATAAACTGCTGCCAGCAAAAATAAAAGCGAGAAAAAAATATAGATTTTATTGGTTATGTACGAAACAAAACATGTTGTCAGTAAAATTTTACTGAGAGAATAATTGTGATAGGGGAAGTTTACTGCCATAAAAATGTAAATTAGAGTATTTTTTATGGCAGCATGTTTCACACATCTACAAAAAATGTATGTAAAGATAAGAAATTTTTCTCACACTCATACAAAATAAGTCGTTCGCCATTTTTATAGTCAATTGTGCAAATTAAAAATTTTATGCAATTTTTAGGTTATGCCAAAATGTAAAACCATAAAATTTTTCTATAAAATGAAATAAAAAATATTTCTGTTCTTTGTCACATTTTTTTTTTGCGTATTATCAGCAAAAAAATTTCTGTCAGCAAATAAATGGATAACCATGGAATTAAAGCTTTATTCGTTTATTAGGTTTATTATTTTTGTCGTACATAGAACAGCAAACAGAAGGAAGGTGTTGCACATATTTATTGCTGTTTTCTTTTACTTTAATTTTAATATAATATAAGATCAGTATGGTGGCTGTGGTGGCTGAGAGCAGACATACGACTGGGACGGTAAAAAAGCGTTGGTGGCTGAGACTAGACATACGACCGCAAAGGGTTAAAATTCTTACAATATGTTTTACATTTATTAGTGAAAATGATGGGTTAAAATAAAAGGAAGGTATCTATATCATCATGCTTCAAAGCTCCATGATTTTCGAAATGTCTAAGCAGTGAATTATTCAAATTTCACAATTGCGATTTCACAATTCTACCTACGCGCTACGACTATAAATGTTCAATAAATGTTTAGAAGGTTCGTGAAGAGGATTCACTTTTTTCCATCTATATTATTAAAAAATGTTTGTCGAATAGTAATCAGATATATGTTCTGATGGGTCTGGGGTTTCCCAGACGTCTTAGTTGCATTTGTTCTGCTTTGTTTAATTGATTCTCATGAATATTAGTAGGAGAAAAATCAAAGTTAACTCCCACAAATCACTTAAAGAGACATTTACTAAATTGTAAAAAAGTAAAATTGACGTTTGTTGATATCCGACTAAAATTGGGCAATATTCTGTACGGTAGAAGCTGGGACATGGAAAACAGTTGTATTTTAATAATCGTGCAGCACGGATAACACCGCACCATTTCACGAAATATACAACGGCTATTTGAGGTTGAGTGGTTAAATTATACATCAACAACGTGTTACCATCTAAACTAAAGGGTCGTTTATTAGGCAATGTTGTTTTCTAAATTACCGACGATGATGCCGAGTCTATTATTCTTCAATTCTGCAGTTCGGAATGTAAACAGTAATTAAAAGTTGGAGTAAAGTGAAAATCAATAAATTTTAGGCGCAGTAAGCTAAATGTTTTTTTTTTCATAATCCAATACGAAACCCTAACGAGCCCCCGAAATTTGTTACATGTTGATGGCAGAAGTGGGAAATTAGACATGATTATCTCTACAAGTTCTAGAAATTTAGGGTTGCTGGGTCGCAGGATCATCTGCTTAATGAAGTAGAAAGAGTAATTTGAGACAACAAAATGCTAAATTGGAAAAGGAATAATGCAGTGGATCATCACAGGCTCAGCGACAATTAGCAAGACTGATGTTTTGACTGTGACTGTGTTCGCGTGGCGAATTTTACTACACAACGATATAAGAATACGTGGTCGTGGTGTTGGTTGAATGGTTATGTCATACACAAAAAATCGCGAATATTACGTCAAAATCGGAAGAATTGAAGACTTTCCATGTTCGCGAATACTACTACATACAGTAGGGCCTACTAGGGGCTTTCCCTGGGAATAGGGAATTGGGAAAAATATTTTGTCTAAATTATATTTTTCTGGCCTACTGGGGAAATTGGTTTGGTGTAAATATTTTGGAAACAAAGTTAAACGGGAAAATATTTTTCTCTATAAAAATTTTGTGGAACAAAAGCTTCCCAATTAACTTTTTGCACTAAACTCATTCCTTCAGTAGGCCAGAAAATTCAATTTAGACAAAAATAATATGAAAATATTTTTTCCAATTTCCTATTCCCAGGGAAAGCCAGAATAGTGCCACAGGTCAACGAAGAGACATATAATATAGCTATGCTACAACAAAAATAGTATTCTCGTTTAGCAATTTACAAGTAAATACACAGATGAATTTGTAAAAAATTAAACGAAATGAAAACTTAACCTCCGGGAATGCGATTAAGCTTCATCCAATAGTAAAATGATCGGCAAATCATGTTGAACGTAGTAAAATGATCGGCAAATCATGTTGAACCAGTCAAATCTCGTAACGGAATGTAGAACCAGTGAAAAATAATAAGTGACCAATTAGTTTCGATCTCGAGTTTGAAGCTATGTGCTATAGAGCCATCGACATCTCTGACTCCCAGCCTTCCACAAGGTACCTCCACATTTCGACACAGTTCAGTATCGACCAAATCAGAACGAAGCTTATAATAGAAATTTGCATTAGCTCCATAATTTTAAAATTTCTCAAAATGTACGACGAGGACACATTATTTTAGAAGCGCAATGAGACAGAATGTCATATTTTTATTTCTTTTTAGTTTTTCCTGTTTTTAGTAGCCGTTTAGTAGTGAGTAAAGACTAAGCGAATAAACAGGAAATGCTAGTCGGACTAATTATCAATCAAAAAAATGTTGAATTTATAATTGCACGCAGTTATTCAATCACTTAACCATTAAGGAAAAGGATGCTCACACGACCAATCATAACGTAGATTGGTTAAAGGAGTTTGTAACGCTGGTACCGACTATACACTCAAAAGTATTATCAGAATTACCACTAGATATAAATGACTTTGGTTCTTCATTATGACACAAACTCCAAAACAGGAGAACATGAAAGTGGCGTACAAACGGTGATCCAGATCCGAAAAAATAAAGGTTTGATTTCTGCCAGAAAGATGGCGGTAAATCTCTTTTGAAACTCGGGAGTAATCCTAATGACTAGTAAGACACCACTATATCACAGGACTATACCAGCACGCTGACATTTTATGTCTCGAGCCACAGACATACTACTATTGCACCAGTTCATAAGGCGGGGAATGCAATGTGCGCTATGATAACATGGCGATTTTAAAGTAATTAATTAAGGCCTCCACGGTCACCAGATATTATTTTATCTGGTCGTACATACTATCAAAGATCAAAAGGCAAAATCAATATACCATTTTTATTCACTCAAACACACTCATTCGATTACGCAAACTACAATTTAGTATTTACACATTGAGAAGCGTAATGTCAACCTGTAAACTGATAAACGGAAACGAAGCCGAGCTCACCCACATCAAATAAAGCGTCAAAGTTGTTACTCTTCTTTTGATTCTTGCTCTCGGTGGGATTGGCATCCAGCATCACCCGAAACAAATGCTACACACAGTTTTGACCACTTCTTCAGTGGTACTTTATTAAAAGGACCATGTTACTACAGCGTGATAAAAACGTATGAATATTCGTATTGACTAGCATGAAAAATGTGAATTATAGCTCAAATTTTAAAAAAGAAGCAATGACACATACTCGTTCATAGAGATTATGAACAATTTCAAGAGAAAACGGTCTCTAAAAGACGTTAAACTGGGCACTCAACCATAGACAAATGAATCCCGAGGGAAAAAGCAATTGTCTACCTAATTCCGAATGACGAATAAGAAAGGCGTATATTACCATGGTACCGTACGTATCACGCCAGGCAACCCCAGGCATACCTTCGACAAAATTCTTAGGTCATTGCTGCTATTAATTACGGTGGTCTAGGACGGAAACACATAAGATAACGTAGTATCCTGCACAAAAACAGTAACCCGATTGAAAGACTGACCCCTGCGAAGCCCTCTAATTTCAATTCAATATCACTAACCGGAAAATCAACCAAGACGACCTTCAAGGATCGAACCAATCCAAATGGAACCATTAACCAGATATAAAATTTCAAATGCGTTCATAGATGCAAATAAACAAGCAGATGACTCACAATGATTACCCAATGCAGTCTGTTAGATTCTTTCCTGAAACTCAGAGAAGAATTTGTTAAAACTATCGAAATCGCCAGACTGGAGAACGTTGGAGCCTACCTCAATTAACAACGTCACTCTATTTTTGAGACTCAGATCTATACTAAAGCGTATTATCAGTATACCAATTTTGTCCCGAAATGTGTGAAACGACATGAGTGTAACCGGAAAAATATAGCAGTAGCATTTACTGCACATGCAAGTCACGTGTCATTCTTTTTTTGTTAACCCTTTGAGTGCCAACATTATTTCGGCTAGTCAAACTGCACTCAAAGGGTTAACCATTGTAAACGCCATATTTTTGTGTTGTTTATGTATTTTCGATTTTTTTTATAATTAACATTTTATTTTTAAAATTTATGAAATTTAAAAGAAGTTTACTTATAAAATTTTATTAATACATATAAAATTAATTTATGATAAAAAAAATGTTAAATATACAATAAAATATGTTAACATGTTAAATAATCACACTCCACAGTTCGATTTGCCCGGATCGCGTTATTTATTGGTACTGTACATCATAGAAATGGCACAAATACGAATAAAAGAAAAATGCAAAGACATAATTGTGTATTATACACTGTGTACGTAGTCGATTTTTTTTGCTTCACTCATTTTAAATGAGTAACTCACGGGACAAAATCGGTACACATGTTAGAGAATATTCTCATCAGTCGTACCGAATTGAAGTATGTATATGCTAAGTAAATAATATTACAACAATATCAAGTCTATCTATCAAAAATCATCGTTCTACCAATCGAATCGGACGTATAAATTTTGTGTTTATTGTGAGTCTGTAGTGTATCAGTGTAATTTTAGGGTGTTAAACAAATATATTTATAATCTAAATAAGTATCCTGTATCAGATTTTATTAAATAAGATAGTAAAGGAAAATAAAAAAAAACAAAATAGTGCGCATATAATTTTAACCGCGAGGCGGAAGACGCAAAGGCATCCATGTTGGACGCGGTCGTGAATAATAAAAAAAAACATGGTGTCAAAAGGAAATTGCTGAAAACAAAAAACGTGTCGATAATAAATAAAAAGAAATTCATAACAAAAGATAGTGTAAATAAAAATAACGCTACAAACATGGTAGGAAACAGAGATAAGGAGAAGAAATGCTCAAGTGTTGAACCGATGTCGGAAGAGGACGAAAATTTTAATGGATTCGAGAGTAACACAAATTTACAAAAGCAAAACACTAACGATACGAACCGGAACATCCAGTCACAAGGGGAAACGAGTGAAGCAGATAAATTGAAACGCATTAACATGACGGTAATAAATAAGAAATACAATCACCCAAAGTAATCGATAATAATAAAGAAGGACCAAACTCAAACGATACAAATAAAAACAAGGAGGAATTGGACAAGTTTAAAAATAATCGCTACGCTCCAGGAGACAGAGGCCCATTCACACTGATAATAGAGAAAAAGGGAATAGATGATCTGGAAATCGCAGAAAAACTTAATGCATTGAATTTCGGAGCCATTATTTATGTCCGGCAACTGGGCAAAAATAGGGTAAAGGTCCAAACCCGAGAGATGGACACCGCTAATAGGATCCTTAACAGTGCTGACTTAAGAAGACTACACATGTATAACGCATATATACCGAATTATATGATAGAATCGATTGGGTACATTAACAGAATTCAAATTAATGCAGACCTAGAAAAGATGAAAGAAAATATAAAAGCAAACGCTAAGGTGATTAAATTAGAAAGGATTTCGAGATGGAACGGACAGGAACAAAAAGCCGAACCTACCCAGGCGATTAAAATAATATTTAGAGCAAGCTCCCTACCTACGGAGATAGCGAACTACGAGGTCAGAAGACGAGTAGCATATTACATACCGCGACCTATTATTTGTAAGAAATGCCTCATTTACGGGCATATGGCCAAATATTGTAGGGGAAAGGGTAAATGCAACAATTGCGCAGAGCCCGACCATGAAAATACGAACTGCAACAATGAACAGAAATGCTACTATTGTTCAGAAAAGCACACAACCTTTAACAGCATCTGCGTGGAATTCCAAAACCAGGAGAAAATCAAACAGCTGATGATCACAAAAAAAATGTCGTACAACGAAGCAAGAATCAAAATTATACCCCAGAAATTCATTCTAAATGAGGAAGAGTTCCCTAGCTTACAAGGAAAACAGATGGTGGAAATGCAAAACGAACTGGAAAAGTTGCGTGAGACGATTAGAATCTCCGAGGAGAAAAGAATAGCAGAAAACAAAGCCTTGGAGAGTAAAATAGGCTCATTAAACAACTACATGATCGAAATCAGCAAGCTAAATCACACGATTCAGGCAACTACTCAAGGATACCTCAAGGCAAAGCCGAATGAACCAGGAAATGATTTGATTCTGGCGGAGATAATTGACCAACTTGTAAACATGGACAAGCTTATTGTCAAAAATTACAAAAGATACAATGATGGCGGACTCACGGGACAGGCTGAGCATAACTCAGATTAACATAAGAAGTTTTAAAACAAACAAGGACAAATGATAAAGAAGTAATAAAGATGAATGGATATAATACTCATACGAACAACAGAGAGAACAATTATGGTGGCGTGGGGATAGTGATCAGTAAAAGGATGAACGTCAAGGAGATTAAAAAAGAAAATGCTTACAAGCCGATAGAGACAATAAAAGCGGTACTGATAGATCTAGAAGGAAAGGAGTATAATATTATAAACATTTATATCCCACCAAACATAAGCAACAGTCTGATAATCGACAAATGGAGAAACCTGATACGATAACAAAAAAAACACGTTAATTTTGGGTGATATAAACGCGCACCATCCCTTATGGAACCCGGGTTGCAGGACGGATAGTAGAGGAAGGAGAATGGTAGAGGCAATTAACAGCTCACAGTTCGTGTTGCTAAGTAATGGTGACAACACATGGCTGAATGCGAAGGGAAAGAAATCGGCGATAGACATATCGCAATGCTCGATGGACCTAACTCATAAAACCGAATGGAGAATAGACTTAACTAAAATAGGAACCACCGACCATCTACCTATATCAATAAAGGTCAACGATACGAGGATGAGTAATCAGATCAAAATTCGAAGAACTGACGACGCTAAAGTGCTACAGGAGGTGGAGAGATACCAGCTAGATAGATTTATCAACGTGGAAGAATACGAAAGCGCACTGAGCAACACGATTGAAAAATATTCAGAAGTTTGCTGTTACAACCCGATCCATTCGTATAAAAAGTGGTGGAATACCAGAATTGAATCCTTGTGGAAAATTAAGAGGGCAAAACTAAAAACTTTCAATCAACACAGAACCAATACATACGCTGAGATTGAATTAAAAAAGGCTACAGCAAATCTTAAAAGAGAGATTAGATTCGAAAAAAAGAAGAGCTAGAGACTTCTAATTGACAGTATTAATCCGAATATGACGACTAAAGAAGTATGGAACAAGTTCAACGCATTCAAGTCCAATAAGAAAGAGAGTATAAATATATTCAACAACGAGCAAAACATCACAAAATTCATGGACATGAATATAGTAAATAATAATACAACGAATCTAATCAAGCCGCGCTGGCTGATAGCTGAGTTACCGGACAAAGAATTCAAGTTAGAGGAGATAAAAGAGCTGATCCGTCCCCGGGCACGAATAAAATTTCATACAAGCTTTTAAAAACATTGTTACCATCGCATATCGAAAAGTTACTAGATTTGATAAACAAACAATGGAAAGCGCAAATATATCCAGACAGCTGGAAAACAATAAAAATAGTGCCAATTCCTAAACCAAATAAGGATAACAAACAGATTGAGAGTTATAGAGCTATTCATCTATACCAGACGACGGCAAAAATTACCAGTAAGTTGATAAAAGTAAGGATGAACAAGATGGCAGATGAGATGAAACTAATCCCGGAAAACTCTTTCGGTTTTAGAAGGAACAAGTCCACAATTGACATGATAAACAAAATCATTACAAGAATAGAAAAAAACAAAAGGGAAAGGAAAATAACAATACTAATCGCTCTTGACATTCAAAAGGCGTTTGATAACGTTAACACGGACAAGCTGGTAGAAATACTGGGCAGAAAAAACATACCAGCGGAATATGTAAGCTGGATATACAATTCTCTAAGTGACAGGAAAACGATATTCCAATTAGGGGATAGAAGAATAGAAAGGACAACCAGCCAGGGACTACCGCAGAGAGAACCGCTTAGTCCGGACTTATTCAATATGTACACAAGCGAGGTACATGAAATTGCCTCAGAAGAACTAGAGATTTTTCAATATGCAGACGATTTTGTGATCATGGTTCGAGGCCCAAATAACTCGGAAACCATAGAACGAGCGAACAAAGGTTTGGAGGAATTCCAGAAAAAGATGGAGAATTTGAAGTTAAACATTAATGAAAAGAAGACCAATTTCATGCGATTCGGAGGAAAGATAAGTGACCAGATCAGCAAGATAAAGTTGAATAACATCGAAATAAAAGAG
Organism: Nephrotoma flavescens; assembly: GCA_932526605.1. Classification (NCBI taxonomy): domain Eukaryota; kingdom Metazoa; phylum Arthropoda; class Insecta; order Diptera; family Tipulidae; genus Nephrotoma; species Nephrotoma flavescens. The sequence continues at coordinate 142,548,875 of OW052222.1, forward strand.
GTTAAACAGATGAAAATCTTTGGATTCTTGATAGACTCAAAAATAAACCTAAATAGACATATAAATACTCTAAAACTAGACTGTATGGCAGCCATCAACCTAATGAAAATCGCAGCCAATAAGAAAGGTGGGGCGCATCCATCATCTTTGCTAAACCTGCATAAGAGCCTTATAGATAGCAGGATAAGATATAGTGCTACAATAGTGAAAGGCGGAATGATGGAGAAGAATGTACAAAAAATCATTAATATTAGTATGAGAGTAAGCCTAGGGCTGACAAGCAGCACCCCAATCACAGCTATAATCGCGGAGGCAGGGGACATCCCCATTGACCTTAAGGTAGATACATACAGGTTCAACTATATAGCCAGGAAACTATACCATAATGATGAAGTTGGAAAAAACATCCGTAAGAAAAAAGCCCCGGAAAGCCTACTGGCGACAGTAGAGAGATGGGAAGAGATACTGAAGAAAATACCTAAAAGGAAAAATCCAGAGAAGAACCAACCTGGAAATGACAACAAATACTTGATAATAGACACGCAACTGCACGAAAAGCTCAAGAATAAGACGGATCTCAACAACAAACAACAGGAAGCAACCATAATGGAATTCATCAGCAAATATAGTAACAAGAATAAGGCTTTCACTGACGGCTCCATCATAGAAGGAAAAAAAGGTAAAGGCGTGTATAATGAATTTGCAGAAGAAACAATAAGTTATAGAATCATGGAGGATGTATCAATTAAAGCACTGGAAGCCACAGCCATCTATGTAGCGATTAAGAAGGCGACAATTTACGAAATAGCAGAATTAGTAATTATCACGGATTCACTAAGCACGTGTAAAGCACTACAAAACGGATCAGAGCACATGAGGTATTATGAAATAAAGATATACAATGCCACTATACGAAACAGGATAAAAACAAGAATTGTCTGGATCTCAAGCCATAGTGGCATAAGAGGGAACGAGGAAGCTGATAGAGCGGCGAAGCATGGGGCTAAATCGAACAGAACATATAACATACGCGTATCCGTAGAAGAAGCAATTAGATGCTGCAAAGAAAGATCATACGAAGCATGGAGAACAAGATTATTAGAGGAAAAAATTGACAAAGGAAAACAACACAGAGAAAACACGCTAGGAAAAGTGAAAGACAAACCCTGGTTCCACAAAAAGGGGCTAAAGGCGGGACTTGTGAAGACCTTGACGAGGCTGAGAATCAATCATACGGTCGACGAGAAATATCTTAAATTAATTAAAAAGATTGACAATGAAAGATGCGACGCGTGCGGGACAAGGGAAGACGCAAGGCACAGTATAATAAACTGCGTAAAATATGATGACTTGAGAAGCAAATATAAAATATTCGCTGAGAAAGACCTGCACAAAATATTAGCAGAAGAGAACATCGATGAATATATCGAGATCTATAATTTCCTAAGGGAAGGGGAAATCAGCATATAACAGATATTAAGACAAGTGACATCTTCAACAAAGATGGATAATCAAAATAAAGGATAAAAATAAAATATAATAAATAAAAAAGAGGTATAACCAATAACTAACAAGCATACACAAAGTAAAGTGTAATCTATAAACTGTGCACAACACAAGACAATAAAGAAGCATCGCTATGTGACAATACCAAAAGCAGAATAAGCAGAACAAAAGAAGATAAAACAGACAATAACAATGTCTTCGCATACAAATCTTTGGCGATGTGGTTTAGGCGACAAAGCCAAACAAAGAAAGCAAAAATAAAAAAAAAATAAAAATAAAAAAAAGTCTATCTATGTATTTGAAAAATGAGTTTGTCAATCCGTTAGAAATTATATTAAGATTTACGTATTCGAATTGGTAATCTGCTAAAAGTTGACAAGCTTAGTAATTATATTTCCAAGATAATCCATATACCTAATATAATGCACTTTGCATAATGTCAAATAATACTCTGCTGTGCTGTTTCGATATTCTGATTATATCACTAATTCTGAACAAAATTAAACATCTTCAAATTATATGTGGTTCCTGGTTAGTGGTAAACAACAACTGTAGGTAATTACATTTTGCACTTTCTATTCATTTTTTTTGTGGAATGTATTAAACCAGAATACATCCTTAAAATTACACACGAATAATAGATCCGAGCTCCGAAAATTATACGGTTCAAGAAACTGCAATATAGAAATTTTGCACCATGACGAGGATGAGATATAGTTATTTTGGGAACCACGAATAGGTATGCATCACTCTCATCAGAATTAGAACTCAATTTATCGAAAGGATCATGAGATTGGATTGCCGACGACACATTAACAAAAAAGCTTGTTGAATTTATTAAAAATAGCATGCGGGTCAGATAGCAGGGCCCTAGTATTATATCTGCCAATTTGTGGAATCTGTGGCTTAATCGAGCTCCTACTCAAAACACCCTCTATTAATTTCCACGTTAGTTTGAAACTATTTACAACTATGTACTTCAATTTTCCTATAATAATATGATTTTTACGCCTTAGATTATTTACTCTAAAGTTTTCTAACAAAATTCGCTGGTCGCAAATTATGAGTGAAACGCCTAAGTTGTTTAGCAAAGTTTTTCAATGTATTTATTTTCTTTAGAAGAGAAAAATTCTTCCACGGTTTTAAAAACTAATCAAGAGGAATTGGGGTAGTAATTTTAAAAAATTCAAAGTAATTTTTTAATATACGGAAAAGGCCAGCCAAGCGCTTACTAGATTTCAAATCAAAATTTGGATCAAGTTTGCCAAACAAAATTAGAACTGATTCGGATCAATGTGTCATGAAATACAACTATTGTTCATGTACAGAAATCCAGGTAATAGCCGTTCAGCTAGCGGCAACAATGTCTCACCTTGAAAAGGTAAATAACAAAAGCTCAGAGTAATCAAATTGTGGTTCGACAGGTGCAACGAAAAATTGCCAACGACAAAACAAAACCCACCAGATTTGCGCAATGGACTCTTTGAGGCATTGAGTGCGGAAAATATGTGGGTTAGAGCCAATTTACTAAAAAAAAGAAACTAGGCTCTCACAAAGACATGATCAAGACAGGTCATATTGCTGGTAGGGTCATTGACAAAACTCAAAAGATCACAAGGGGATATAATAGCCTGATAATTATAGAGAATTATTATATTGTCGCTATGTAGAGATAAACACAATGTAAACGATAAACACAAATAATATTCCAGTTCACACACCCTACCTTCAGACTGAGCACATTAATATCCGTAGAGTTACAACTATGATAATCAAGAGAGGAATTTAAAAATGAACTTCGTAAAAACAAAACTACGCTCCGTCCGGTAATTGTCATTGCAGTTTGCCAATAAGATCTAGTTTGTTGGCAGCTGAAATTCAGAGGACTCATCGGAGTAAATCCAAATTTCAGAGACAAAATATTTTTATGAACTACGCTAATAATCTTATTCGTCATATTCAAAGAGAAAAAAAAATTATTTTTCATAGTTTGATTGATGATTAAAATTAACCCAACTAGATCGAACGCGTCAGTTCTAAAAGCTGGCAATATACAATGTGCAGATGGTTGCACGGAAATCGGACCGAAAGCCAAACGGCCTCGATTTGTCCACAGCGTGTAGGACGTGAAAAGCGAAACAGTTGGGAGTGTTTCAACCTTAAAACAGATTGAAGACTAAAAACAAATTAGGTCATTTTTAAGATTTGATCTGATTGTATCGGATTTGTAAATGGAGGCTTTTATACAAATACATGGACAAGTCGGTTGTTGTTGTTTTTTATATTAGCTCATTAGGACCTCACACGCATTAACTGTAAATCGTAACAACTACAAGAGTATATAACAACGAGAATATCAAAAAATATCCTTCACAAAAGCAGCAATCCACCAGTTCGTGTGTCTCATTGCAGCGACTATTAAGGGAATATCAAAAATGAGATTCCAGTGAGGAAAATTAAGGAAGAAAACACTCGAAACATTTAACTGATAAATTAAGTTATCAAAATCACTCTGGTTTTGCATGGGCAAAAAGTTGCTGCAGGTAATTGGGCGTATTGTACTGTGTAAAAGCGGAAAGTAAAGGTGTGAGGTAAACGCGACGGGTAATTTCGAGGGTGATTACTAAAGGGTAATGTTGTTATGTCTAGTGATAGTTAATTTTGGTCATCGCAGTTACGATGTAATGAAGTTTGATTGAATCTTATAGAAGTTATACATCAAACTTAGGAACTTCGTTTTCGTCATTAGGTCTGAAACTTCCTTACAATGTTTTCCGAATTCTGTTTACATGAGCCTTTACTCAAATGGAGCTGTAACGCAACAACCCTAACAGGACAACCCTAAACAACCCTAATAACAGGAAAATGAGACCTATATTGCTTTCGATCCATTTACATATACATAGGTACGTAGTATGTAATAATAAAATGCCTAACGTATAATCTTTACCCCATACGATAATTTGGATCATCAAAGTATCACAACTTATGTTGTTTACCGAACTAAGCATTATAATTCACCTGCGCAATTTGTTCCATTTCACAAAGCAGCGATGCAAATTGATTTTCTAACAAAAATTCATTACCTTTCTTTCGAATTTTTATCTATATGTGTATCTTGTGTTGCTGCTATACTTCATTCATAATTTCTTCAACAAGATAATTTGTTGCTATTAAGTAGATATTTTAAAAAATCGCTTCAGTGTTACACGAATACAAAATAACGTCTAAAGTAAAAAAGTGAAAATATTTATAATATCTAATTTGATGTGTTGTGGCTGGCTACTTTATGGTCTACCACTGACGCTGTGCCGCGTAACTTAATTTATGCTTAATACCGAAAATGTGCGGAAACAACGTGTGGATGACTCACTAGCAAGAATGATTACATCGCAGGTCGAGGATAAAAACGTCGTTTGATCGTAAATTGTTGTATAGGTAAAATAACTTCTAATTTTCCTGGATAGAAAGCATACAATTAAAACAACTATAGCAAATAAATAGTCGTATAATTCGAGACCTTATAAATGAATTTCAAGGATTAGCGAAATATATACAGAATAAATAAATAAAACGTACGACTAACCTTCTCTCCAAAAACATATTCACGCGCCGCATTTTTTAATTCGCTATTATGTGTACAGCATCTAGATTTTACTGTTTACTAAATCACTTTCGCCCAATCAGAATTCAGAATTATTCGATTTGTATTATTCTACAATTGCAACGAGTTGTGTGACCATCAAAATTATTTGCATTTCCGTCAGATAAATGAAATGTTATTTTTCGCATGTAACTACACTAGACGAGTAGACTTGTATACAATTTACATTGTGTGGGTTTTATAGTGGGGAAAATGTGTAGAAATAAAAGAAAATTGTAAAAAATAACGAAACTATAATTAATTTGACAATAAAGAAGGTGAAGGTTGAATTTAGTTTTGATTTTTAATAGTATTATGTACTTCAAGATTGATTTACAGTTAGGTGCTGACACTCAATTCAAAATTATGTATCTAATTAATGCAAAAAAAGTGTGCAGTTCCACCATTCACCACACATTGTAGTTGACAAGATATTTGATACAACCAAATATTTATTTTCACTTTACTACCAAACCAATCAACATCCAAAACAGCAATAAAAAAATTATGTTGTGTATGTATGATTAAATGCAGAAACATAGGAAAAAATAGAGTCAATGAACTTTTATAGGTTAGAATTTTTTACTTTATGTATTTATTTTAAATTTAATTATTTATGCTTGTTGATAGCAAAGATTTTAGAAATTGCCTTTAATTGTGTTAACATAATAAAAACAATGATGCATTTTATGTACCTACTTATGATAAATAAAGGAATTGAATTGAAAAAATAAACTAAAGATAAAATTTGTAGAATCACATATTGAAATAATAAATTAAATAAAAATCAAATTAACTAGGCCAAGGATACATGAAACAGCAAACGCACATAAACTTATCGAATTCATGTAAAACTTTTAGACACTTTGACTCGAGAAAACCGGACACAATACAAAATAACACAAAAATGGATTAGATAGATCATTCATTATTTATTAACAGCTTACCTTTACACGCGGATATTAGAAAATAACTACAATCTGTAATATCACTAAAATCTAAATGCACCACGGGTCTGGTATGTCCACTGCATGTTAATGGAATTTGTTTCAAGCTTGATGTTGACATTTTAATTGTGTGTATATTTCTTTAAATATATTTTGACAAATATTCCAAAAATTGTACAACTCTTATTATTTAGAAGATATTGTATGCACACTACCAGCAGGCTATACAATTATTTTTTGTATTTTAATTAAAACAATTCACGAAACGTTATTATTTACAAATAGTAAACTAAAAAACGAATATGTAGTAGTAGAATATATTTTTTAAATTTTATTTAGTTAAAAAAATAATTATTTAAAATTTTTATTGTTACAGCTCTAGAGTGCAAACTGAATGAAATGACAACTAAAACTAAACTGAATGAAAATTTGACAAGTTTTGTACAAAAACATGACTGACGTGATTTTAGACATTTCGAAAAAATATGGCGTCGCGTCGTGTGCTAAAATGTTTGTGCTAATTTAATTAAAACTTTATGTGCTAACTGCTACTACAGAATAGAATAGAAATATATATGTATTATGTGGTGCTACTACAGATAAGAATTTGATTTTAACCTAAATATAATAAATTAAATCGTTTGCGTTAATATAATAATGTTTGGATGATTCGAAAAGTTCGAATTTGTGGTCAGCCAGCGCGCCCTAGGGTGTAGCACTCGAACTACTATGTAAGTATGCTGCATTCATACCTGCGGATTCGATTGCGGCAAAACGCTGTAGTTTTGAGTTGAAGTTAGTCATTGCTCAAAATATTAGTCTAAATTTGATACGTCATTTTGCTTGTCAAATTTTTCATTGGTAATTTTCGCTTGGACGGTAAATGGGCCATATAAATTTTTCTCAGTAGTATAAAGTATTCTAATTACGATTTTTGTAAAGGATTGGCGTACATTTTTTAGTTTGAGATTTCAATTTTCGGAGTGAAGAATTTTGTCTGTGTTGTATCTTTACATTTTTTTTATTATAATTCTTCAAAATAGAAATACTTTATTTATAATTACATTGCTTAAGTGTTATTGATTGGAAAATTTAAGTAATTTATATAGTGTGAGAAATGTTTTAACATATTCGAAGTACGGTGACATTATTTACGTGTACAGCTAAAAACATAAAATTCATAGAATACAATCCATCTAAAGTAACACCATAAACATTCAAAAGGAGAACTGTTCGGTTTTAAAAATGATAAATGCATATGATTTGTCCGAGATGGAAGATATCTATGAAGTTGAATTGACCGATCATCTCGAGCAGGCAATTTAAGGTTATTTTATTGGAACTGGAACTAATTCATTTTCATTGGGTTTTTATTTTCTAAGATCGAAGTATTTATTCCGCATGACGAGGAAGAAATAAAGCACAAAACTTAGTTCTATTTGTAGTTTTTGGTTGGCAAGCTTGAGAAAATCTTTTTCTCAAAATAAAAATTATTTCAATTCAATTGCGCAAGAGTAGGCGGTGCATAAAGCATATTACGCAATTTGATTGGTTTAAACTACTTTAAATAATTGCGACAATTCTTGTATCCGCAAGTATATATTCAGCATTACAGTGCCTATTATGTATGTATCACTGCACATATACACAGCAAAGCCGAAGGCAAATAAAATACGGTTTGTATGATGGAAACTATAAAACGTAAATGTGTATAAAAAAAATCATATAAATCCAAATGGAAATTCTTTTTCTTAGGTTTTTTGACTTTATGTATTTATGTATATCTCGTAAGTGTAATAGAAAAATAAATTTTCCTTCTCCTGAGCGTGAACTATGAACATGTTTATTTATCTTTAATTCTAATTAATTGTTTTTCATTTTTAAGGTAGTTTTCATTTAGAATTTCAGCATTTTCCGCTATGATGGCTTTAATTTGCCGATCGACGTTTTTAATATATAGAGCAAAGTTTGAAGAGTTATCAACATAGAGAAGATAGAATGAAAAAATAATGTCCGGATAACCCCTAATTTCTACGTATACGATGATCGCCAAACTAAGCCAACCAAACTAATGACGTGAAATTATTTATTATTGGTATATAAATTGTACACTAATTCAGTGATTCTTAACAGTCGGGCCACGGCCCTTTGGGAAAGTAGCAAATATTTTTATACACTCAATTTTATTTTTAAAATAAAATAATTGTTGATGCTGAATTCACGGAACGGGATTATTTTTTATCCAACTCTTTAGCCAATCAAATCTTTATATTCAACTAAGTCCCGCCCAATTTGATCTCGGTTTAGTTTCAATATTTCCATATTTAGAGCAAATAATCTAATTCGTACCAACATAGTAACAAAAACAACCGGAAGTATGAGCAATAGTTTTTCTCAAATATTTGTTGTTGTTGTTTATTTTTGACATTTTTCGAATGAATTGAATGACAACTGTAGCCAAATTTTTTGAGCAAAAGTTGGTAGAAAAAAGCCAGGGCTGGGATGTTCTAACATCACCATTTTTCGATATTTTATCGTAGTCTACGTCTCTTTCAGCTATAATCAATTTGACTTCTGTTTCGTGTATCAATTATTTCTTCTCTATTGCTATCACAGTCTACTAGAATATATTTGAACTATATCTATTTCACTTTTTTCGTTCTACAATCAAAAAATATTTATTTGGTGATAGAAACACAGTAGAAACATCACAATGTTGCAATCTAGCAGGCTGGTAAATGATATAAAAATTGAAACAGAGATAAATTTTAGAAACTTTTCTACAGAAACGAGAAATAAACTTCGATAAATTATCGAAACATTGTGATGTTAGAACATCCCAGCCCAGTTTTTTTCTATCTCGTTCCGTGACTGTGTGTTCACGGAACGAGATAAAAAAATCCGACTTTTTTACCAACTTTTGCTCAAAAAATTTGTCTACGGATGTTATATCGCACATCCTTTAAAAAATGTCATAACACTAAAAACAGTTTTGTGGTAAATGCATTTTAAATTGGTATACTTGATTATTTATTTTATAAAGCTAAAAATGAATAATCTCAGCATCACAGTAGTGTTGGCAATTAAAAAAACAACAAGCAATTTCTGATTTGTTTACGATTAGATTTTTTTTTTTTTTTTACAATTTTCTTTATTTATTGAATCTTTCAAACATGAAAATAACAATAAGTTTTCAAATCTTAATAACTAAGGTAGTTATGTAAACCTGCTGGAGCAGAATTTACTTCTTATCAATAAGTAAATTAATAATTTTATAATTTATGTTATTACAACAGCCATCGTTCTTTTCTTTAATCGCGAAGACGTAGGTATATCTTTTAGGTTTCGCGCCAGCAAATTCGGATGAGATACCAGTTTCCCTGCATAGCTGATCCGCATCTTTTGTAATTCGTCTTTGACAGTTAGGATGCTAAGGTCCTTATGTATATTTTTGTTTTTTACGAACCAGGGTGCTCCTGTAATCATCCTGAGAATTTTTGACTGTGTTCGTTGGACAATATCGATATTCGAATTTGAGGTTGATTGCCATAATTGACACCCATACGACCAAATTGGTTTAATCATTGTGTTATACAGGAGAAGTTTGTATTCCAGGTCAATAGTTGAATATTTCCCCATCAACCAGTGCATCTTATCAATTTTTAATTTGATATGGTCTCGTTTCATTTCAATATGTTTTTGCCAAGTTAACCGTCGATCTAGATGGACGCCTAAATATTTTGCTCCATTTGATTGAGGGATTTGTATTCCGTTCATTGTGACAGGCGGACAAGTAACCTTATTTAAAGTGAATGTTACGTTAGATGAGGCTTTATTTTAATTTAATCGAATAAACGTATGTCTGGGGATTAAAAATACACAATATTCGGTTTTATACACACATCACAATTTATGAATTATCAAATAATTTATAGCCCAACAGAACAAAATAAAATTTTTGGTTCTCATCCTAATTGTTTCACTTAAATGCATCTCGCATATTTATTCCATTTATTTTATATAATTAAATTATTTAAATTAAACTATTTAAGGCGATAATCAATAGAGGTAGGCCCTTAAAGTTGAAACTAAGTTTTTTCCCATATAAAATTTGCTATTTCATTTGAGACACGTCAGAGCAGGATGGTTATATAAAAAAAGCATATGGCGGTCTCATATGTCAAAGAAAAAGCCAACCAAACAAATTTTTGTTTTTGTAAAAAGTGAAGCGCTAAACTTTGTGTATTGAAAAAATCATGATATTATTAATTAAAATTAATAAAATATTAAGTATAAAACAGTGAATCGTGTATTACAGTGCATCGTTTGTAAATAAACTTTGAAAACTTTTGATTGAAACATTGAAATGAAGTGTTTAGTGGAATGTTAAGTCAAAATGCGCCTCGAAAAATTCGAAAAGGAATTTCGTACCATCTGTAAGTGTTTATATAAAATAAAATGAAAATTATGATAAAAGGAAAGTGATTTGTGATAAAATTATCCATATTTTAATTTAGAAATCAGAAAAAATTAATTAAAAAATTTTAGTTGTTATTGGACTTTTTCTTTTTGTAAACATATGTTATATTACAGTGTCGCATTTTTCTTATTGCTACGTACATAATCTAGGTGTTTTTCTTTTCATAATTACTTTTTATTTTGGAATACTATAAGTACAATTTTTTACCGAAAATAAAAAAAAATAAATCCGAACTATATTGGAATAAAAATAATTGTGAATTTGTGTAGTTTCTAATTTCGATCGAACAAATTCTAAATACGACCCGTTGATTTATATGCTTTCTCTTTTACCCTCCGAATTTGACTCACTTGACAGCTGCTATCATTCACTCTTCAGTATTTAACTTTATGCGATAATTTAACAAATTCATTATAAAAATTTCAAAAATAAACAACAACAAATATTTTATCAAAATTATTGCTCTTACTTCCGGTTATTTTTTTTTACTATGTTGGTACGAGATTATTTGCTCAAAAGATGGAAATATTTCAACTAAGGACCTGTCAGAACACTGATAATTATTTCTATTGTAATAATTTTGACAGGAATTTGTTGTTTGGAATTTGTTGGATTTTGTTGTTGATCCGATCGATCATTGCCTTTGTATATCCATTCTGTTTTGCGATATGTATGATTGTGTTGTACTCATTTGTGTAATCGTCGTCAGCCATGGGGATGATGTTCAACCTATTAAGCATGAAATTATATGCTGCAAGTTTATGTTGTGTGGGGTGATTTGAAGTCTGGTGTATTGTTTGGCAGGTTTGAGTGGGCTTTCTGTATATTTTGAACCGATGTGTGTTGTTCACATTTGTTATGGTTAAGTCCAGGAAGTTAATTGATTGTTCGGTTTCCATTTCAAGTGTGAATTTTATGTTGTCATGTATGTTATTGATATAGTTATGCAGGTGATTTAGCTGTCTGCTGGTTCCTTTAAAAAGCAAAAGTATATCGTCTACATACCGATACCAGTATACTATGTTGTTCCTGTATTTGTTTTTCGGGCTGTTGATGTATGTTCGTTCAAAAAAATTTAAATATATGTTGGCTAATGTGCCTGAAAGTGGACTGCCCATCGGTAAACCATCTGGTTGGGTGTAAAATGACTGTTTGTGTTGGAAGTAATTTTGTTGGGTTATGGTCTTCAGTAGTATGATAACTTCATCCACTATCTGGATATTAACTTGATTTCTTTGTAGAAATATACAAAAACAGACACAACCCATTATTACTTAACGATAAGAGAAACACAAAAACCAACAAAATATATGATCTCATTTTGTACGGTATGGGAAACAAGTACAAAAACGACAATAGATCACGTCTGTATGTATAACTTTTACATGTATATTAGCAATTAGGTTACATCAAATTAGTTTTGTTAAGGAACTGAAGATGGACGAATGTCCGAAACTGGTCTTCCAGATAGTTTAAATAATAAACATTTTTGTTATCACATTAAGAAAGTTTTATTTATGTTGTCGTTTTTATGTTTTTTATGTTAATTTATATAAATAATATTTTATAAAAAGACTTTATTAACGAATAATAATAAATATTAATGTAATATACATATACATTTCTGTTTTATATTACAAAACTAAAGTACGAAATTATATTTGCTTAAGTTATGAATGTAACAAATTATTGTTCGTTTAACTAAATTAATACAATTATTGAAATATTGGATAAAAAAAACTAAAATAAGTTTCAATTATCTTATTTTCTGTATGCAATAACGATTATTACAATTTTTTAATAATGTCAAAAACATTTCAGTATTCGGACAGCAATCGAACTCTAACAAATTATGGAAGAGAAAATTATTTCAGTAATGTCAAAATTATTACAGAAAATTAAATTATTACAGTATTCGGACAAGTCCTAAACCGAGATCGGGAATTAGTTGAATATAAACATTTCATTGGCTAAAGAGTTGGTTAAAAAATAATCCCGTTCCGTGAATTCAGCATGAATACACCATCACGGAACGAGATAAAAAAACTGTTTTTTTTTTACCAACTTTTGCTCAAAAAATTTGACTACGGTTGTCATGTAAGTCATATCGCACATCCTCTAAAAAATGTCATAACACAAAAAACAGGTTTGTGATAAATGCATTTTAAATTGCTATACTTGATTGTTAATTTTATAAAGATAATAATGAATAACCTCAGCATCACAGTAGCGTTATAGCAATTAAACAAAAATGAAAAAAATTATCTCAAAACTGTTTTTTTTCTGTGGACAGTTTTTAAGAGGATGTGCGATATGTTTTCTGTTCTTTTGTATTTTTGGTTTACAATTTCTGTTTTGTTTACGATAAGTTAGGGCTTTATTTTAATTTAATCGAATAAACGTATGGCTGGGGACTACAAATACACAATATTTGCTTTTATACACATATTATAAATTATCAAATAATTTATAGCCCAACAGTAAAGCCCAAAATAAAATTTTTGGTTCTCATCCTAATGGTTTCACTTAAATGCATCTACAAAAACAGCAAATATTTGAACAAAATTGTTGCTCATACTTCCGGTTGTTTTGTTACTATGTTGGCACGACCAAGATTATTTGCTCAAAAGATGGGAATATTTCAAGTAAACCGAGATAAAATTTGGCTGGACTTAGTTCAATATAAAGATTTGATTAGCTAAAGAGTTGGATAAAAAATTATCCCGTCCAACCTTTTGGGATCAAAGCGGGCGTGTATTTTGTACTATTTCTTTCAGTTGACTGAATAAAACGGCGACATGTGAAAATACCATCCGACGTATGTATAGGGCTTGAAGAAATCATTTGCTCAAAATAAAAAATATTTCAATTCGATTGCGGCAAGAGTAGGCGGGGCATAGAACGTTTTACGCATTTTGAGGCACATTCGATTTAACAACAAGGGTAACAAACTTTAACATTTCTGAAGTGAAGAGAAATTGAGTTACTTTTCATTTAATTGAGTTACTGAAGAGAAGACCATGTTCGTTTAATACTCATACATGTCAAAATAACTAGTTGTAAATTTCACGATGTTTAGTTTTAAATTATTTACGATTAATGGCTATTTGGAAATAATCTATTTAAAATGTCAAAAGAAAACAAAAGCATATTTGAAGTATCTACGAGCAAACTATCAGCGCATCCAATGAAATTTTGTTCCTTTTACTTTTTCCTTATGAAGAGCATATCCAATAGAAACGTATGGAAAGAATAAAATTTGAACTGAACCATTAATTTTTTACCTCCAAATGTTTCCGAAAATTAATTATTAAAACCCCAAATACATATATTCAAATATATTTTTACATAATTATATTACGCAACAAAAAGGTGTTAGTTAGAATTTTATATTTTATGTATCAAGAGGTATTGATTTTCATGACGTTTTGTTTGCATCATAAAGGTGCATCCATAGACGAAAATGCAGACGGTACCACTATTTGAGTAGTATTCATTCTCCCAAGTAATGTTTCACCAAATTGAAGTTGATATAAATCTCCTGATTTTCACAACATTCAAGAAACCAAAGACTGAGCTCTATTTCAGTTTTAATTTGTTTATCTGTATTATTGAATTACTATACACGTGCACACTCTAAAAACTTCAAAATATTTTACTCTTAAATTTGTAGTTTAAATTGTATTAAAATCGCATTATTTCTGTATACACCATTATTTCTGTATATTATTTCTGTATACACCAACAATTGACATTAAATTCAAAACGCGGTTAACTTCATTCTATTTCTCATTAAGGAAAAAGTTAAAAGTTTGATAACATTTTTCATAAGGAAATCACCAACCTAACAAAAAAAAAAATCTCAATTTTTTTTTCGAAGTTTAAGGAATTCTATTGGGGATGCGCTGTATCTCTTCAGTTAACTCAGTTGCTCAATTTGTAGTTGAAGTGAAGAGGTGTCAATCGAACATTCTCATCACTTCAATCACTTCAGATGTAGCTACTACTTCAGTTAATTCAGTCCAATCGAAAGTGCCTTTGATTGGGTTAAACTGCGGGAACAATTGCGACAATTCTTGTATCCGCAAGTATGTATTCAGCATTACAGTGCCAATTATGTATATATACATTGCATATATACACGGCCAAGCCGAAGGCAAATATAAAAATACGGTTTGTATGATGGAAGCCTATAAAACGTAAACATAAAAAAAAACTTGCATAAAAATACAAATGGAAATTATTCTCAAGTTTTTTGACTTTAGAATAGAATTTTTTATGACTTTTTCCTTACAGAAAAGTATAAAAAAACTTTTTTTTTCTCATGTTTTCATACTTTTCTGTAAGGAAAAAGTCATAAGGAATTCTATTGGGGATGCGCGGTAACATAGGTTTTTGGGTTTTTTTTTGCAGAAAAAATACGTTTATTTCTAAGAAATGCTTAATTTTATTTTAATCAAAATATTTTCCATCGTTATCTATAACTTTCGACCATCTTTCTGGCAATTTATGGATTCCATCGAAAAAATTTTTTTGTCTTTTTTGATTTCTTCGTGGGTTCTGAAGTTCTTGTCTTGAAGATCGTGTTGGACAATCTTGTGAATAGGGAGCATGCGGTAGAATTTCCCATTTAAGTACTTCCAGCGTATTTTTTACTTGTTTTGCGACATATGGATGAGCATTGACGTGCAGCAAAATCACTTTACGCTGTTTGTTGGTTGGAATTGGACGATTTGGGTCTAATGCATGGTTCAAATCAATCAATTCTTGTTAGTAACGTTCACCAGTAATAGTTTCGTATGGTTTTAACAGCTCATAGTACACCAGACATTTCTGATCCCACCAAATACACAACATAACCTTACTTCCATGAATGTTTCGTTTTACTGTTGATGTGAATGGTTCGCCTGGATGAACCCACGATTATTTGCATTTAGGGTTATAGTAGTAAATTCACTTTTCATCACCAGTCACAATTTGAGACCAAAAATGCCTTCTTCGGTGTCTTTGTCAGTTCATGTGGTACCCATTTTCCTCCTTTTTGAATCATTTTTATGGCATGTAGACGTTTGCTTATCGCTGCTTGAGTCACATTTAACTGTTCTGCAAGTTCTTTTACTGTTTGAGCTGACTTTTTCTTCAATAATGCTTCCAATTCTTCATCTTTGAATTTTTTTGGTTGACCAGAACGTTCTTTGTCACTGACATCAAAACCACCACTTTTGAATCGTTTAAACCAGTTTTCGCAAGTTTGTTGAGTTGGTGCATCTTCACCATAAGTTTCTTGAAGCAAACGAAAACTTTCATCAGCTTTTTTCTTTTGATTAAACAAAAATGTAATGCTTCCCGCAAATGCTGTTTTGTTGGTACGAAAATCGACATGTTTAAACGGGATTAAAAAATATGTTGTTTACGCTTTCACGAATAATGATAAACTAAATTTTAGTATGGAATGTCAACACTTTAAAACGCCGTAGGTGTGATTGTAAAAGAATGTTTAGTACTAAAGTTACGCCATCTCTTAGAAAATTCAAAAAACTAAGTTATACACCCAATATGTTGACGATTTGGGCATCACGGATTCCACGTAGTGTTTTTTTTTAAACTATAATAACTACACATTTTTACGTTTGGGTTCTAGAATTAAAATGGCGTAAGTCGACTTGTGCCCTAATCAACTTTTTCATACGTTCTATTTTATTTATAATAAATTATTTATTTATAAGTATTATTAATACAAAGTTATTACAATTTTTAATGTACTTGCAGAAACAATCCTTTGTTTTTACATGTACATTAAAATTTGTATTAATAATAAATAAGACAAAAGTATGATAAAGTTGATTAGGGCCCTTTTAATTCTAGAAGACAGATTTATGCCGCATGCATAAAGGAAATAAAAAATCAGCAACATGCTCGATAGTTCATATTTTTACTGTGCTAGCATTGCTTGGTTTAATTTTATTTAAATATATTAATTAAAAATGATATAGATTTTGTGCAATTAGTGGTTTTGTGGCTTATGTAATATAAAAAACATGAATCTATGTATTTCCTTGTTTTTGTCTTCATATCGACCAACATGTCATTTTTTGTAGTTAAGTTAGTTCTAATCTAATCCACCAGCGGCGCTTTTCCAACTTTTACTATCGTCAATAGAGCAAAGTTTGAAGAGTTATCGACATAGAGAAGAAACAATGAAACAATGAAGAATTACATAATGTTCAGCCGAATTATAGTCAACTATGAAGTTTATATAACAAAAAAGCTAGTTTTTGTTAAGAATTTGGCCACCTTTGGCTCTACTTTAAAAATATTTCGCCAGTTGTCAGTCACTTCGAGTTAAAGGGCGAATACAGTCGTAGTTGCAGCTAACAATAGTTATATTAAACGAAATTCCAGAGTACTAATGAATGTGGCAACCGTTCGTTATGTTAATTGATGTCAGTAGACTACCTTCAACTAATATACTTACATCTAAAACACATCTTACATTCCTTATTTTTTTCTTGGTGCTAATTTAAAGAAGCAATTAATGAAGACCAATGTCATTAGTAGCTGTTAATACCAATTAGTCTATCTTCTAAAAGATTAGAACGTGTTGTCTTTTGCCGTACGATCGTTAGGTGTCTGCAATTGGACGTAATCCTTTAAACAAAATTCTAAATTTTCCCTCACGAGGCTGGTATCAATTTCAAATGGAAGGGGGTATTGCACAAAATTTAATTTTAGGAAATTTTCTGTATTGAAACGGTTCTGTATTGTACTGAATTTTTTTTTGTATTTTACATAATATCCGTACTTCTTCGAATTGGATGGTATTTCGAATTGGATGGTATTACAAATCGACTTATGTTAGATAAAAATGGCGAAAAACGCCAAAATCTAAAATAATAATGTACATGCATTACTATAAAAAATTAAAAAAGCATATCCTTCGGCTTCAACAGTTTGTTCGAAACTAACAACAAAATTAAAAAACAACTGGGGAGAGAAATATTCTTATTGTTTTGGACATTGGACGGACGAATGGCGAAATTTATTTTGGTTTTATGAGAACGAGGCGGAGACAAAAACTAGAAAAATCTGAAAAACGAAAATAAAAAACGAATAAGCTTCTACTTCGATGTAATAATTACCACTAAATATATTTTGTAATGTATTTTTCCAGTAATTTTCCATTTTAAAATTTATCTGTCATCTATAGTTGAACCGTCGGTATGATATCAAAGGGCCGAATGTCGAAGGGCCGAATTTCTAAGGGCCGAATGTGTTGAACTACCGAATGTCGAAGGGCCGAATGTCGAAGGGCCGAATGTGTCGAAGGGCCGAATGAGTCGAAGGGCCGAATGTCGAAGGGCCAAATGTCGAAGGGCCAAATGTCGAAGGGCCGAATGGGTCGAAGGGCCGATTTTTTATTTTTTTTTTTGTTTTTAGAAAAATATTTTTGTATTTAATTTAATTATTTTTTGTACACGCAAGACAAAATTCTCCTTCTCTAAAATGTATCGCTGACGGGATACGTGATGAAAAATAGTAAAATACATAAATTCATAAGAAACTCATTTATGTGTAATAACAAACAAAATTACAAAATATTTAATAAAACAACAAATTTAGTAAATTATATTTCTAAAAACAATAAAAAAAAGTAATTCGGCCCTTCGACCCATTCGGCCCTTCGACATTCGGCGCTTCGATACATTCGGCCCTTCGACACATTGGGCCCTTCGACATTCGGCCCTTCGACATTCGGCCCTTCGACAAACGGCCCTTCGACATTCGGCCCTTCAACACATTCGGCCTTTCGACATTCGGCCCTTCGACATTCGGCCCTCCGACATTCGGATTACAAACTCTAATATTGTGTCCCAGTTATTGACAAGACCGAGAAAATGATAGTTCCTTCCTCTAGGATGCAACTTTATTAAATGAGTGACGATGTTGGGTCCGACCGCTTTTTAATCCAAAGCCAACGCCAAAAAGCCATTCAGTATTTTACGTCCCGTGTTTGTTTTTAAATTGAAAATTCATATCAGAGCTAATATATGAGAGGCAAATCATTGGCATAGGTTTGAGAAAAAGAGCCAGTCAATTATAATTATAACCGTTTTTTACAGCATAACTTTGCGATAATTGTCCACTTCCCTTTTCTAGGTCTTCTATCTTATGGTTATCTAAATTTTAGATCTAACGCTACAATCCTCGTAACTCCTTTATGTTGTGGATATATAGTTTATAAATGTATGGGTTTCAAATTTTTTCTCAATCTCCCGGAAACAACGCTCTATACTCGCTTTACGCTATATCATCGCCTTCGATAGTATAAGAGAAACTATATTCCAACGTGCATCCACTTCTTTAATTTTATTTTGGAGCTCTGGTCTGATTTAGTTTCCAAACTGCTCAACTCGATAGTCAAGTTTTCTTCAAATTAATGCACTTTCACTTCAAAACTTAATTTTGATTTTGAGTGTAAGTTCCGCTGTAGAAGGAAATAGCTATCTGTAAGAACAACCCCATCCCCAAGCTAATTAACACTCATTATACGATGAACAACGATTCAATTTATTTTTACACATTTATTTTCAATACACAACACACCCTATACTAAAATAGCTTATCGATTCCACGCCACAAATTTACCATGTCCAAATCAAAATCATCGTTTCTTTGCACCTCATATCCAGTTCCATCCTCTGAATTAATGATATACAAATATTCACACGGCTTGTCTGGATTTAATTCATCAAAAGTGCAAATGGTTGATTTTTCATGCGGAACTCTTTTAACGAAAATATTAAATTATTACCTGTATTTAAATTATTACACGCATGCATTTACCGTCCACTAACAAAATTCACATAAATATTCACCATTTCAGTTACTAGCGAAGCATCCACTGAATCTAAATCGAAAAGGGGGAACATTGTTGAATCGAATAAATAACTCATTTCATCACCATGAATAACACCAAAATCTATATCATCATGTGGAAACCAATGCGAAATGGAATTTGGTCCGCGATAATTGAACACAGATAAATAAAGTGGATTCACATCGTTCTGGACGGTTTTGGAGTGAAATTTGTACGCTGAATAAAATGGGTATATGAATGACCGATCAGTAAGCATCTGGAAATCAAAAAATATATTTTAGTTCCGAACATATCGATAATATATAACATTAACTTACGTTGGTGTAACGGTTTGCATTATGCACTCCAATATATCGAGTTCCATTGAAATAAAAATCTACGATTTGATCAATGTGCGATTGACGATTTGGATCATCTTGGGGAAATTCATTCTGAATTCCGATTACAAAATCAAAATTTGCATTTAGTTCGGCCAATAATGGCGGATTTAAAAGTATAGCTACGGTTCGTACAACACCCTCTTCTGGGACTATTGTCATAAATATCGGAGCAGTTTTATAATTTCCAGTTTCGATAGATACTCGTGGATCTTCGATAAGGAAAGCATTTGGATTATCACCACTTTCTACTACAGATTTAAATATGATAAGTGGATCAATATCCCAGTAACGAAAAACATCGACAGCTTCTAAAATAGCGTGTGGCTCAGTAGCACGCATTGCAGCGGCTAGTTCTGCAGTTGTCAACGTTTCATAATTTTCAATGCCAAGTGTATCTGCTAATTTTCTAACCAACGAAAGAGGATCTTGGTTTACATAAACAGATGGAGCGATTGCTGTACCACTCGCTACGATGACTCGATGGAATAAATCACGTGACAATGGGCTGAACAAATGTAAATGAACCGAAGCGCCACCCGCACTTTGTCCAAAAATAGTAACTTGATTGGGGTCTCCGTTAAAAAATTGAATATTTTCTTTAACCCATCGCATTGCGAGTGCTTGATCTTTAAGCGCAAAATTTCCTCTGATTTGATCATCACCAGTCGATAAGAAACCAATTGGTCCTAAGCGATAATTTGCTGCGACTAGAATCACACCACCATGATCCATTAAAAATCTCGGCCCTAGACTGTACATTGACGATGTCCCCATAACGAATCCGCCGCCATGGATTTGGATAATTACAGGCAATAATTTGTCACTCGTCGTTCCCATTGGACGGTACACATTTAAATATAGACAATCTTCGGACCCTGATATTGAACCATCATCGAAATCATTTTTTTGTATACAATCACTACCTTCCTGATTTGCAATGTGGTCATGTCCCCAAAAGTCGCTGAATGGAACCGGATCCTTAAACAATGCAACTTATCGTAATTTAAGTAGAAAACCAATTAAATGACGTTTACTTACGGAAAATCGCAACTCGCCAACTGGTGGTTCAGCAAACGGCACTCCAAGAAAAGCTTCGATAAATGGTGTTCGATACCCAGTTAAAATTGTTCCAGTAATACTGCCATTTGTATTATATGTCACTACATTAGGGCGAATTACTGGATTTTTTGGTAGTCCTTGACAAAATATAATGAAATAACTTAGTGAAAGAAGAACTTTTAGGCACAACATATTTGATATAATATATGATACCACACTGAGTCTCACTTCGACAAACTCGCAAAATAAAAATTTAAAAATGATTACGACTTTGTACAAGTTTATCGGTTTCAAGTGCTCTTATAAAGTTAAAAAAATTATTTTTGTACCTATAGGCACTTCAAAATTGATTGTTTTATTCTTTATAGCTGGGTAAAAGTGTTTTGTAATAAGATAATACTTGATTTTTATGTTTTATTTATAATATAAATTGAATTGCTTGAGATACGCACATAACGAAGCTGACTTAAATTTCTATAAACAAGTTTAAAATTGCCGAACGACTCTACGCCACAAATTAACCAAATCCAAGTCAAATTGATTATTCGCAAAATTCATAACCCGCTTGACTATCCGAATTTATAATGTATAATGCTTCGCATGGTTTGTCTGGATCAGCCTCATCGAATGTACAAACAGTAGACTTCTCGTGAAGGTTTCTAGGATAAGAGTAAATTACTTAAATTGTAGTATCTCAAAAATCTATTCTCAGCGCCTACACTTAACTTACCGTCCACTTGCAAAATTCACATAGATATTGATCATTTCGGTGATTACATTTGCGTCCACCGAATAAAAATCGAAAAGACGTTTGAAAGAGATTTGAAAAGGATAGGGATATGAAACGGAGCACAGTTCTCTTTAATCAGTTCTATCTTCTCTTTAACGGAATCAGAGAAACAGAAATATTGCGCCAATAAAATGATTTCTAAAGCTGAAAAAATCTAATCTGAATGGAGCTCGTTTAATTTGGATCAGATTTCACAATCCGCAATATCATATTTATTTAATGCTATATGCTCTATGCTCTAACTGAATAGAATGCCGGTTCGATTCTATCCGTGTTTCCGAAGCTCTTAGAATTTTTAGTTAAATTGAAACTTGATTTTTTGCCAGGTTGTTACCTTTCTAATTCACGACCCCGGTAGCTCTGTTCGGTGAGGTATAGAATGGGTGGGTAAACATTAGTTTGAAGGTAACAATAATACCTGGGAACACTATTACCGTAAACTTCACTCAACTATAATCAATTATTTAATATTTATATAACATGACAATTAAACAAAATTAATCAGAAAATATTTACAAATTAATATTAAAAATAAAGTAAATTAAAATTAAGTAAAAAAAAATATAATATTTACAATGTCTTTTTTTTTTGTTTAAAATACTCTTTTCCGGAATATTTATCAATCCAATAATGATCACGTAGAATTTCTGCACCAGCGATAGAATTTCTGCACCACCGATTTTGTTTCTGCACCACCGATTTTGTTGGTTACCAATTTCCAAAATCCAAGAAACGAAAGAAAATAAATACTGCTCACCCCGCTTCTCAAATAAATTGTGTCCAATTGCTTTACAAATTTTGATAAACGTTTTTTTTTTTTGTATATTTTTAATAAAGTTTTATTTACATACACAAATTACATATCGTTTACAATGTTACGAAAATTTGTATTTTTTTTATTTTTTTGTTAAATATAATTTTTAACGATTTTTTTTCTTTTAAATTTTATTCACATCTTACATATACATCTTAACATTTGTATAAGTAATATTTTATACAATATACAAAACATATACCCAGAGTTTATACCATACGTTTTAATTAACGCCTGGTGCAATTTATATACATATATATTTTATTCAATATATGTTTGTTTTTTTTTTATTTGGTATATATTCTTATTATTCTTTTTAAAATGTTTATCACCAATTACTTATTAATATTAATAGTTCACAAATTACTTCCTATCTAATAACTCTAATTTTCCCAACATTTCAACAACAACCTTTTCACGCGAACCCCTCAAGAATTTTCTTCTTTTTTTCAAAAACAAAATTTTTCAACCCAAAAACTCCAGGCTAATTTAATTTCGAATCTTTTTGAAAGTTTACTTTAATCAAAATTTCTAAAAACTAAACAGGTTTTTAAAAGGCCTAAGTGCAATTTCATGATTGCAACATTCGTGGGGACGTACCACACACCCTGAATGTCTCAAAAGCCGGGTTAAACATTAGATAACCGCATATATATACATCTCATCCTTATGAAAATGTATATTAAAATTTTTATTAATTTATACGTTACGTTCGAATATCTTTTATGTGGTAAATTCCGAGGTTTTTACCGTCTTCCTTTACTAATTCATAAGCTGTATTACCTAATCTCTTTTGAACTACACATTTAACATATTTCGGTGCAAGTTTTGCTGAAAATTTAGCCACCGCATTGCTCTGAACATAATTTTTAACGAATACAGTTTGACCAACATCTAAATTGCGATTTCTACTCCTAAGATTGTAATTCTGACAAGCTCTGTTATAAGCATTTTCCAGGTGTTTTAATACGGAACGTTGAATGACACTTAAACAGTTTGCTTTTGATTCCGCCGAAATAATGCCCTCGTTTTCCAAGTTTAACAACTTTAATAATTCGTATTCCTTTCCGTTCGTGATCATGTGTTGCCCAAACATGAGAAAATGGGGCGAAAACTTCGTGGAGTCATGTACAACGTTTCTTAATGCGCAGGTAATTTCTACAATGTACTGATCCCAAGTAGTGTGATTATCTCCAACATAAGCTCGCAAGGCCGCAAGTATCGATCGATTCACGCGCTCTGACGCATTCGCCTGTGGACAATATCGAGGAACAAGTGAATGTTTAACGTTAAATTTCGACAAAAAAGCTTGGAATAGTTTTGAAGTGAACTGCGCTCCGTTATCAGAAACTATAAATTCCGGGACCGAAAATGATAGAAAAACATCTTTCTCCAAAAATTTAACAACATCTGATGCAAGGGCTTTCCGAAAAGGTTTTAGAAATATAAATTTAGAATAATGATCAAGAACAATGAAAAGATATGTGTTACCGTTTTTAGATCTGGGGTAAGGACCCAAAAAATCGATAAACAATCGCTGCATTGGTCGAACAACCAGCCTTTGCTCACCCATGTTCGTTTTGGTGGAATAATTTACTGGTTTAATTTCCTTGCATTTATGACAACTAGCAACATAGTCCTTCACATCAGTTGCCATTTTTGGCCAATAAAAATACCTTTGAATTCGTTCAAGCATTTTCACAGAACCAACATGGGCTGACGTAGGAGGGTTGTGCGCTTGCCGAATTATATAACCAATTAAATTTTGAGGAATGTATAATTTCCAATTATTTAAGTCTGTTAAAGATAAAGAACAATTTTTATTTCCAGATGTGTTAATAAGAATTTTGCCATTAGATACCATAAAATTGGAGAGAGAGTCAGAAGAGGATACAATTCTGGAAATTAAATCTAAATATTCATTAGATTTAAAAGAAGCCGAATCAAGGTTTATACTAAAGCCACTTTCATTTAGGAAAATCTCATCCATAAAGACTCTCGATAATGCATCCGGTACGACGTTCTGTGATCCACTGCGATGTTGTATGGTAAAATCGAAACCCTGAAGTTTCAGACTCCAACGCGCTAGTCTGCCTGTGAGCTCTTTTTGACTCATAAGCCATTTAAGACTGGCGTGGTCAGTAACAATGGTGAAAGGATATCCTTCGATATATGCTCGAAACTTCTTTACGCTAAGCACGGCAGCTAAACACTCTAACTCAGTAATCGAGTAGTTGCGCTGTGCTGCGTTCAGCTTCTGAGACATATATGCGATGGGATGCTCCTCACCATCATCACTTTCCTGCAACAACACGCTTCCGACACCAGTTGTACTAGCATCGCACTGAATCACAAACGGTTTGAAAAAATTAGGATGAACCAACACTGGAGCATTTGATAATGCCAATTTGACACTATCAAAAGCTTGTTGGGCTTTTTCAGACCAAATGAATTTCGAGTTCTTTTTGGTGAGATCCGTTAGAGGTGCTACCAAAGATGCAAAACACGAGATAAAGCGCCTATACCATCCAGCCATTCCTAAGAAACGACGAAGTTTCTTGTGAGTGGTTGGTTTTGGGAAGTCGGTTATGGCTTGTACTTTATCTGAATTTGTTGAAAGGGTTCCGTCCCCAACTACATAACCAAGATAATTAATGCGTTTGAGGAGGAAGTGGCTTTTATCCAAGTTTACCGTTAAACCAGCATCGCACAGTCTCTTAGCTACAAGTGACAGCAACTCGAGATGTTCTTCAAATGTTCTGGAAGTAATCAGAAGATCATCCAGATATACAAAAATACGATCATGGAATTCATGGGGTATCACCTGATCCATTAACCGGCACATGGTTTGTGGCGCGTTGCAGAGACCAAATGGCATAACTGTAAATTGGTAAAGAGGACGACCAGGAATGGTAAACGCTGTCTTATCTCGGGACCCAAGAGCTAATGGAATCTGCCAAAATGCATCCTTCAAGTCAAGACTTGAAATACATTTGGTTTCTCCCAATCGGCTTAGCAGTCCGTTGATTATAGGCAGTGGATACGCATCCCTGACCGTTACCTCATTCACACGTCTTGCATCTAAGCACAAGCGAACCTTGCCATTTGGTTTCCGAACCAATGTCACAGGTGAACTCCATGAACTATTTGATTCTTCTATTACTTCCAGAGACAGCATCCGATCTATCTCGAGATACATGTCAGCTTGAACTGCAGGAGATACAGGGTAGTATCGCTGTTTGACGGGCGTGGCATTTTGGACATTAATATGGTGAGAAATTAAGGAAGTTTTGCCTAGACCATGTTTATTGAACGAAGGAAATTGTTCAATAATTGATTCTAAACGAGAATTTTGATCAGAGGTAAGAGAATGAAAATCAGAATCAGTTCTATTTAATTCAGAAATGGTTTTGGGAACTATGTTAAATAGTTTCCAGAAATCGATTCCAAGATACAAAGATTGAGTGAGACTAGGAATTAAATAGATGTTCATATATTTCTGATTTCCATTGAAGCTTACAGACGCACTGAAATAGCCATGTACACGCTGTGTGTGACCACTAGCTGTTTTGACATTTGACGAAACATTGTAAATTTTGATATCCGGATTAGACAAAAATTTTTCACAACCTGAACCAAGAGCGGTTATTGATGCACCACTATCCATCAAACCTTTATATGGTATTCCATTGATATTTACAATGGCGTAAGGTCGATCATCCGATTCTTGGGAAAATAATGATTCAGAAATTCTGTGTACAATTTCTTTCCGCTTTTCCCAATATTTCCGAACACGTAATTTAGCTGAACTTGGAATATTATTATTAGTTTTGAATTTTGAATGAATACAATTAATTGAGTTATTTACGTCTGACCTTTGAAATTTTGGTTTAACTGAGAATTGCTCCTCAGAATTGTAGTTGGTTGTCTTGCCTGATGCTGCTGGTCGTTTCCCGTGCGATTACAATTTGAACAGTTTATTTTGGAAAACCCATCTGTACCACATCCATGGCAAAACAATCTCCGTGGCTTTGGGCAATTAATAAATGTATGTCCTACATCACGACAATTCCAACATATAAAACAATTTGCTTGTTTTGAATTTGTATTTTGAAGAAAAGCATCAATTTTATTTGGTGAATCAATGTTATTAAATTGATCTGAATTAAAATTTTGACTTCCAGAATTTGGAACCGAAAAATCACAATTAGAATCTGGAATAAAATTTTGATTCATAGTAATCGGAACAGACTGAACCTCGATTGATTTACAAATTTCATTAACATATTGTTGTTTACAAAATTTTTCGGGTACAAAATTATGCCGTTTCCACATGTCTTCAAGTGCAACGCATCTTCTAACAAGGGTATTGATTGAATCAATCTCCTGATCAGCAAGATGATTTTGAAGTCCGATATTCATATTGTACCGAAGAATTCTTAGAATGTCTGAATCAGATAGGGGTGTACGAAATCGAAGAGTTAAAACAAGAATTTCATTATAAAATTCTAAAAATGATTCACCTGCTTTTTGTTTTCGGGAATCGATTAATCTCCGAATGTCGTCATCCGTACGACGATCTTGGAAACGCTCAACAATTGCTTCTTTAAGTTGAAACCAGCTTGTATTTGGATTGCGCTCGAGAAAACACCAATACCAATTAGAGGCAATTCCTTTAAGAAGGACACCGAATTGATCACGTACTATAATGTCAGAAACCTGGTATGTACGTTTAAGATGTTCTACTCTGAAAAGGAATCTCTCTATCGATATTCCATCCGTGGTACCATCAAAGTCTATTTTCCAATTGGATAATAAATGATGTTTCGTATTACTAGGAACAAATGAATTATTTGGTTGAGACGAAAACAGAGGAAGTGGTTGAGTTTGGTTATAACGTTGATTTGGAATATTAGGATTTTGAAAACAACATGGAAAAATATTAGATCCAGAATCAAAGCCAGAATTTTGTGGGATTTGGTTAAAATTTCTTGGTGAATTATCGATGTTTAATTTAGCAAACTGTCCTAACATTGAATTACTTGGCATCGGATTTCCAAAATACTCATTACCATTCGAATTATTATTATCAGAAATCTTATTAGTTTTACGTGGTGTGGAACATACAGTTTTCTGAGAACAAATAGACTCCACATCTGAACGTTCATCTTCTGAGGACGACAAATCTTCAACAATTATTTTAATATTATCCTCTACAAACTTTACTGATTCATTAAGGGATACAGTATTGACGAACGTGTTATTAATTTGAATTTGTAATGATTGACCCTCCTTAAGTGCGACCAAACAGTTGGACTTATATCTTTTTGTTGCGTTACTCAACCGTTCTAATCGTCTATTTATATGATCTAATCGACATCTAACAGAATTATAGTTATTGATATCCAATTCTTCATCTTTTTGCCCCACAAACCACTCGCGAATTTCTTGAAGTTTTACTAAACATTTACGAATTTCACGATCAGGATTTTTCGAAGCTGATTTGTGCGGCTTAAAAGGTTGAAGAACAGGGTTATCTATTTCTTCGTCCATTAAGTTTTTGAGAAGGTCAAATTTAACTGTTGGACTACCATCAATATTTCTTACAATACATTCTACAGCAAATTCATCCGGTTTCAAATATTTAATATTATTTGAATCCATAATAATGATCAGTTTTTTTTCAAAACAAAATATATACAAAAAGAGGATTAACGCTAATTAAACCTATAAGATGTAACTTCCAGCTAAAACCTGGAATTTATTCAAGACGATGCAAAACGATAACCAACTAAAAAAATACAAACAAACTAAACCTAAGGACCCAACAATATATTATGGTGGTAAAATTAAAATGATAAACCTTCTAAAGAACAATAAAGATTTTCCCAATTTAAATCAAAAATTGAATATGTTAAAAAACTAGTTAAAGAAACTTGGTTATATAGATGTACATATGTAATAAGGATATAACTATACAATACGTTAAATAAATTGACAAATTATAGTTGAGTGAAATCATCGGACAACAGCATTCCCAGGCATTAAACAGAAACTAAAAATGGATAAATTAGAGAAAAAAAACGTTTTGGAAAAATAACTAATAAGCAATTTGTGTGTATAATTTGTTAGCTTATGGGTCATAGCAATCGCTAGCAAAGAGGCATAATTATACTTCACATTAATTTTTAATCGAATCAAACATAATAATATTAAATAGAAATAACCGCGATCAATTTGAAATAAAAATTTCAAAGCACTTATAAAATTATCTATAAAATATTTGTTAAAATTCGATAAAAAAAAAATAAATTTTGATTTTGTTTTCTTTCACTTGGAACCGTTTCAATAATTTAAATTTTAAATACTAATATCAATCCTCAAAATGGGAGTTAGAAAAAAAAATGAAATCAGGAACGAGCACATTATCTAAGAATACAAAATATAAATTTAAATAAAAAAAAATGTGATATATGAAAATTCCAGTACTTAAATAAATTCAGTTATTTTTGAAATACTTTGAAACATAAATATCATCAATACCTGGTTGTAAGTTAAATTCAAACCCACTAGGAGGAATAAAATAAATTTACAGATACAGAAAACATTGATCCATCAAAGCAAACCAAAATTTAAAACAAAATTTTCATATTAAAAAAAAAACCGTAGTTTGGGCGCCATATTGTTACCTTTCTAATTCACGACCCCGGTAGCTCTGTTCGGTGAGGTATAGAATGGGTGGGTAAACATTAGTTTGAAGGTAACAATAATACCTGGGAACACTATTACCGTAAACTTCACTCAACTATAATCAATTATTTAATATTTATATAACATGACAATTAAACAAAATTAATCAGAAAATATTTACAAATTAATATTAAAAATAAAGTAAATTAAAATTAAGTAAAAAAAAATATAATATTTACAATGTCTTTTTTTTTTGTTTAAAATACTCTTTTCCGGAATATTTATCAATCCAATAATGATCACGTAGAATTTCTGCACCAGCGATAGAATTTCTGCACCACCGATTTTGTTTCTGCACCACCGATTTTGTTGGTTACCAATTTCCAAAATCCAAGGAACGAAAGAAAATAAATACTGCTCACCCCGCTTCTCAAATAAATTGTGTCCAATTGCTTTACAAATTTTGATAAACGTTTTTTTTTTTTGTATATTTTTAATAAAGTTTTATTTACATACACAAATTACATATCGTTTACAATGTTACGAAAATTTGTATTTTTTTTATTTTTTTGTTAAATATAATTTTTAACGATTTTTTTTCTTTTAAATTTTATTCACATCTTACATATACATCTTAACATTTGTATAAGTAATATTTTATACAATATACAAAACATATACCCAGAGTTTATACCATACGTTTTAATTAACGCCTGGTGCAATTTATATACATATATATTTTATTCAATATATGTTTGTTTTTTTTTTATTTGGTATATATTCTTATTATTCTTTTTAAAATGTTTATCACCAATTACTTATTAATATTAATAGTTCACAAATTACTTCCTATCTAATAACTCTAATTTTCCCAACATTTCAACAACAACCTTTTCACGCGAACCCCTCAAGAATTTTCTTCTTTTTTTCAAAAACAAAATTTTTCAACCCAAAAACTCCAGGCTAATTTAATTTCGAATCTTTTTGAAAGTTTACTTTAATCAAAATTTCTAAAAACTAAACAGGTTTTTAAAAGGCCTAAGTGCAATTTCATGATTGCAACAAGGTAGATCTACAATTACTATAACCTAATGAGTTTTTCTAGTCATGTATTGAACGCGGTAGGAGCTCGTGGGCAGGTTGATGTAATTTATACCGATTTTTCTAAAGCATGCGACAATCTATCTAAATCATAAAATTCATTTGCAGAAAATGATGGTCTTCGCGGTTCTGATTTCATTCCAGTTTCTTGGATTGCATGTTATTTAAGTTTACGAAGGGAATACGTATAAATTTCGGACAATGATTCTGTTGAGTCCACCAGTAAGCATACCCGTGGCGGGCTGCAGGTAATTTAGAGTCTCAGGGACCTGGGGAGTGGTTAACCTCAGTTCACTAAATTCTGAGTGCCTATGATATCCTGCATGGAAGGGCGGACTAATGGCGCAATAAAACTTTCGACTACTAACCACGGTGAAGTAGGCGTCGCGTCTCCCTGCGGTCTCGGGTCCCCAAGTGGGGAACCCTATAAACGGGTCATCCCTTGAATGGAATGTATCCCATTAGTTTGGGATATCCATTTGAATGGCTGAATGGTCGGGTGAATGTTGGAAGTGGCTGTGGCGATGGGGGGGGGGGGTGGTGAGCCTCGGGGGTGGTGAGCGACGGTACAGGGAGAGACGGTCGGCGTTCAAAATTTTAGGTAAAAATTGGCTACGACCCCTGAGTGGCAGCTTACAGTAGAACAAAAGCAATCTGTGGCATGGACTAAACAACTCTGTCGGTTGCGGCTTGGAAATGGTCCTTGCGTGTAAAAGACAAGCTCCCAGGATGAGCTTGAAGCGCGCGATAGCAAGTGACCCAAGGTGCAAACAGACAAGGGAGTAGGGTGCTCTTAGGGATCATATAAACTAAAGCTATTCAGTGAGATCCTAAAGGAGCACGTGTTTGTGCTAGCCGTCATTAACAGAAGTGAGGAAGATGGGAGCCTTACGTGGGAGGATTGGAAGAATGTGTACAATGAACTAAACTCCATAATCGTTTTTTTTTTATTTTGAAAAAAGAAAGTATTAATCATCCAGTGGATTTAATGTTCTTTTAAGGTCAATTAATACTCTCCTTTTCATTCACGCACACAGCCACCCATTCACCTACTCACACAATTACAGTATACTACCTGCACGTTGCAAGGTCCATATCAAGCTGCACACTGATATGAACAGTGGGTCGGCGCTGACTTCTGCTCTCCAACAGAGGGTCTAAGTTGTGTTTATTATCATCACATCCTGCCTCTGATGGGATTCGAACCCTTCGATCTTGAGGGTACTGAGAGAAAATCCGGGATCCCCCCGTCCTGTAGATATGCGGGATGGTACCAGGGGCGCGTGAAGTTAACTGCGTGCTCGGACTAGAAATCGATCGACCTTTATAAAAGGGCCGAAGTAGGTGAGGTTTGACAGAGCGCGTGGCTCGAGGCAGTCTGCAGAGAGGAAAACCCGAGCATGCAAAGGACACACATCTGGTTACCAACCAACCGAGGAGATCCTTGAGATCCAGAGGAGATCCTTGAGATCATTCGGGCCAGTAATCTAAGAGGGGGCTAAAAGGGTAATCACGCAGACCAATAAAGAATCCCGGGCTTTCCTTGCAAAATCAAAGGGAGTGATCAACTTTGAGTTCGGGTCGATCACCCTTAAAATATATAACTTGGGGCGACGGCGAACGGACCCAGCGGGAGATGGTCAAGCGGGCGGAGGACAACCAGGGGAGTGATGGTTCGGATGTGGGGAGTATAGTGATAGTAGGTAGCCTCCTCTCACTGAAGTCTCATGGGGCACCCTGTCGGATTCTCGACAGGAAGAGGATGGTGGCCGAAGCAACGAGCCAGATGGCACTATCCCGATGCAGGAAGAGGTGAGTAAGGTAGACTAAAATGATTAATATTGTACAAATAAACCTGAATCACACGAAGGCTGGCCTCGGCAGCTCTTGTTCTCAGACTGACTAAGTCAGATGTTGACTTGGTGTTAACCCAAGAAACTTTGTTACAGGCTGGCTACTGCCAACCTGCAGATTTCACTTAAACACATGCAGAGGCCTCCACGGTGATATTTTGCCGGCTAAGTTCTCAGCGAGAATTGCTAGGGTCGTGGGGTTTGAGGCTTACATGGTTCCTGGCTTACACCGTGATTAAATACAGAAAGTTGGGGAAACGCAAATAATAATAAAACCGAGTTCCGCCGAAATTCGTCGGCCGGAACCTGAGGAACGACACGAATAATCAAAATAATAAATACATAAAAAAAAATGATAACGGAAGAGGTGCCTTGGTGCGCGCATCCATCCGAATTCAAACGGGATCAAGCCCTGGTTATGGAATTGGATGCGGGCACCAAGGGACCGCAAACACTAAACCGACACAGAGGGAGTCTCCGCTCCCATCATACCCAGCCGAAAAAATTTAATAATTCATTTTATGATTTAAATTTACAACCAAAAAAAATAAAATCCCACTTCCCACGAAGAAACAAAAGAAGAAAGAGAAAAGAGAGACAGAACGAGAGGGGCAAACGAGATAGAGGGAGAGCAATGTGTACCGAGCGTGCACCCGCTGTGCGGCGCTCGATTACAAAATATAAAAATGGAAGTTAATAAAATATTGTATATAATTGAAGTTAATAAAAGAAATAATAAAATTTAAAAATTAAAAAAAATCAAAAAAAAAAATCGTACCTTAATTATATCGCAATTAAAAAAAATGTTGCGGCCTTGAGCGGCCGTCATGCCACAGGTGCCCCCACCCGGACCGTTGCGGCTTTGGTGCCGTTAACCCCACTGGTGTTGCTGCGACCTTGGGCGGTCGTCCGTTGCGGGGCCTTTCCCCGATACCAAATAAACTTAAACAAATGGCCGGCTGGCCACACGTTTCGCTGCGGGGCCTTTCCCCGATACCAAATATTAACGAGGTGCCGATTGGCAACCCGTTACTTGGGCGTGGTGCCGTCGAAAATCGTCGGCCTCGACTGGCCACCAAAATAAGTTGGGCGTTGTCTCGCCGAAAACAAAAAAAATATAGCCTCACCTGGCCGCCACCCGTACACCGTAGGTATTGTTGGCCTCCCGCAAAACTGATCGATATTGAATGATATTACGCCCCGTAAAGACGGCACACTTTCAAATACGGTACCCGTTGAACGCGGCGAGCCTCAATTGGCCGCCTGTATTCGTTGCTATGAAGATGCCGTTAATTTTCTGAACGAACGAACCAAACGACAAATTTAGCAGTTCCACTTCGCATTCTATTTCTTCAACAAACTCTTTTCCGTATTAATCAATAACGGAACACCATATATGTATATATTTAACTTTTTCCGTTGTCCTTTTGTTGTCGAATCACTTGTTTTTTTTTTTGCAATTTTCTTATTTATTATAAACAAAATAATCACTACAACTATTTATGTAACTTGTTCAACAACAAAAAATCTATAACATCATGAAATTTAAGAATTTTTATTTCACAGCTTATTTGCATAGCAAAAAAAAAATCTAAACTCGACTTATCACAAACCAAAAAACTAATAATCAAAAAATTCTCACGCCGCACAAACGACGCGCAAAACATTCCAGAAGAATTGTCTTTCTTCTCTGTTTCTCGTTTACATCAATTCGCATTGGTGTAAACGAGAGGCATATAAGGAAAACATTCTTATGGAATGTTTTGCTTGACACACACTCGATACGCATTGTTCTCTCTTTTCCAACCTCTTTCTCACCCTCGCGCCACCTTACAAAAGGTACGTACAACACAACATCCACAAAAGTGGGGACAACAACCAACACTGAGAAAACATAGCAAGTGGAGGCACAAACCCGAGAAAATAACATACAAACAGCGCTTGTTACGATCATGTAATCGTAACAACTTGGATTAACAATAACATAATCTGTGGCCTCAGAACGAAAGGGTATACATTATTATACTCAAGGAACTCAGAGAATATTTGATCGTGTATTTTAGCGAAAAATAATTTGAATAATTTTCTTCCTCCTCAATTTAGTAGCGGGGATGTTATACAGCGGTGAGCGTTGAGGTTGGCTGTGAAAAATTATGGCTAGCCTCAGCCAATATGGATCGCGAGAAGGAGGTTCCACCAGATAACCTGGGGGAACTGATCCAGAAAGCAGGTCAAAGAAGGGTAGGTGCTATACTCGGATGTTATGCAAACGCGCATCACGCAGACATTAACGAGAGGGGTGAGTTATATTTGATTACCTATTAAATACTAACCTTTTAGTTTACAGTATTTGGCGAGAACCGACATTCATTGCTAAAAATTGGCAGGAGGTTTTAGATGTGACCTTTGTGTCAGAAACAATTTTTCATATGATCAGCGGGTGGTAGGTGGCGAACGAGCAGTCATTATCTTATCACGGATATGTAACATATAACCTGAACATCAAACCTGTTGCCCGGAAAGCCTTCAGGAATCGGAGAAGGGCAAACTGGAACAAATATGGGGTGGTGTTGGAGGAATTATTGCCGCTAGAGGTCCTTGGGCTTCTGGCGCCAGTAGAAAAATTAGACCGCATGGTTGATATGCCACAAAAGCATGCAATCTTTCATTTCATGCTGCCTGCCCCTGATAAAAGCTAGGGGCAGGAAGTAACTAATATGGTGGACCACGGAGTTGGGTACCTATTGGACGGCGGGTAGGACAACCTTTAATAAAGCTAAGAACACAAATGAGGTTCAAGGCTTGCAACTCCTATAAGGAGGACCTAAGAAAGTACAAAAAAGAGTTGGCAAAGAGGGTTTTGGAGAGTCCTCTGTTGTAGAATGGAGGAGGTCTCTGAGACTTCCTGTCTTAGGAAAATTCTAGCGGCTACCCCAACCAGTGCTAGTTACTTAATTAGACCGGATGGGTCATGGACAGCTTCAAGTGCGGAATCATTGGAGCTCCTTATCGAGACTCATTATCCAGGAAGGCTTCATGACTCGATGGAGCCTGGAGCTCATCGAGGAACACATTCAATAGAGATGGAGGGCATCGTGGACGGGGAACGAATCTAGTGGGCCCTGAATGGTTTTAAGTTTTATAAATCAGCGGGCCCGGCGATCTGATTATACCAGCAGAGATCTAAAGGAACTCGGTAGTCATCCTCCCCTGGCTGAAGGGTATCTTCAGGGGATATCTGAAACTGGTCTATATTCCTAGGAAGGAAGTGGAGGTCAGAGGGGTCTTTATCCCGAAATCGGGAAAGAACTCACATACTTATCCAAAGAACCTGAGGCTTTTAACTCTAATCCTCTCTGTTGAAAATCTTGGAGAGGGTAGTATAGATGTAGTTATTGGAGCAAAAATTGAACCCAAGAAATGGGTCATGCCGCAGCATGCGTACTGTAAGTGCCTTTAATAATGTAAAATCGGAGGCGATCATGGAAGGATTGTTACCTTTGAAGGTGTGCTACCCCATAAGTAGGTTGATACATCAGATGCTGATATGCAGGATTAACACTTGGGTACTGGAAGAGGCCACCAATAAAAGAAGGGTGGTTAGAGGAACCCCGTAAGGAGGTGTAATGTTCCCTTTTCTGGAGTGTAGTGATGAATGGATTGCTGTTGGAACTAGAGAGAGGGAGAAGCAGAGGTTACGATACAACCAATGCAGATTATGTAGCGATAGCAGTCTCAGCCAAATATCTGGACACGATCTAGGGATGTTAACCAGAATGCACTCCTGATCGTTACGAAATGGGCCAGCAAATGTGGATTAGGGTTCTATAGGTAAGGTAAGAGATGGGGTTTGAAACCAGAGCTGGTACACTAGCTCTATACGGCAGTATGGTAAGACCTGTGCTGATGTACAGGGGGGCGTGTGGCGGCCAACTCTAGAGAAGGTGATATATAAAAGGTGTTTTTTGCCTGATAGAACTTTAAATTGTAAAACATAAAACAAAAAATTAACTTTTTTTGGAAAATAATCTCTGGCAGATCTCAGTATACTCTGACAACTAACTCATCATGGATAGACTCACGCTTGAGCAACGCTACCAAATAATTAATAGAATGATGATACGTGAAATACGGCGACCGCAATTATCGACTTATTAAAAGTGAAATTTGGCGATAAGTTGATTTCGAGAAATGGACCTGTCAATTGGGCTCCAAGGTCGTGCGATTTGACACCTCTCGATTATTTCCTGTATAGGGCTACGTGAAGTCACTGGTTTATGCTGATAAACTAGCAACAATTATGTATAAGAAGTTGGCCCGAAATTTCCATCCCGAAATGGCTTTTTTTTTCATAAAGTGTATCTTTGCTAAACCACATAAAAATAATTCCATCCCAAAAATTTTACTGTTTAAAGAAAAAAAAATTAACAGCCCGGAAAAATTTTAAAATTTTATTACTGTTTGCAGTATAAAAGCTTCACACTCCATTAATAAATTAAATCTATTTTAATGATCATCTAAAAAATCACTTTCTATCCATAACTTTCTATTAACTGAAAGAATATATATGTTCAGTACGTTCAAGTAGGGAGGGGGTCATCTCTGTGTTCGCCACAAGGAAATTTGGTAATGAAAATTTTTTCAACTGAAGAATGTATAAACAGTGGCTTCCGGGTTAATCAATATTCACCATCAATTCTCGTTATTTTCAAACGGACTCCTGAATATAAGTTCTATGCACATTGGCACACCTAACTCCATATGCCAAGGTGGGGGGTCATCTCTGTGTTCGCCACAAGGAAATTTGGTACTGAGCATATTTTCTTTCAGTTAATAGAAAGTGAAAAAAATGAAAAAAAACCTTTTCGGGGTGGAAGTTACGGGCCAAATTTCCGTACATGCAACAATTGACGCCTTGGAGACCAGCATTATTCATGTTATTCGTCACATACGGCCAGCAGTGCTGAAAAACAGCCGCGGTTCCCATATGCCCGAAATCATTTTCAAATATTAATGCTATGTATTGATCTTTTTATAAGGGTGATGGAGAAGGTGGAAAGAACAGCCTGCATGCTTATAAGCGGGGCGCTTAGGACAACACCTACACGCGCTGTAGAGGTTATATTCCACCTTATTCCAATCGAATATTTTGGTAAGCAGATGGCTTCCAATGTTGCTACGAGACTCTCGGCTGTCTTTCATTGGAAGTGTTTTCAGGCGGGACACTCGACGATAGTAAGATCGCTAAGGGAAGAACTGTCGAATCTATATTATATTAAACCAACGTTGTGTTTCGTTAAAGGTTTCTAGACCATTTGCCCCTCGAGAGAATCCTGGAGGAATGGATCAATACTGGAAAACGAGGCAGTGCAATATTTTCTCGGACGATTCTAAGCTAGACAAAATCGTACGGAACTCCCATATTTTCTTGGAGATTACACGAAATGGATTGGTTTCGCTGACACTTTCAAACAGCTAGTTTATAAAACAATCAACTTATGAACACACACAGACAACTACGATGCAGCCTGGGAGATCCTGGAGAATCGCTTCAACAACAAAAGATTGCTTGTATCTAATCTGTTAAACACCTTATTAAGTCAACCAACTATGAACACGGAATTCGCCGCTGCGATCAAAAGTTTATAAGACACTACAACCGATTGTTTATTCGCTATAAGGAATACGGGCATTAGAATTGACACATGGAGTCCTTGACTTTGTTATCACCTTCACTTTGTTAAAAAAAATTGAACAACGAGTGATTCGACGTCTGTATGACGGTTCTCTAGAAAATCCAAGACAAGCCAGTTTTTAAAATTTCTGGAAAGGCGTTTTCAATCCTTAGAGTCGGTAGCAATAAGTCAATATCAATACAACAACCCAGGTATATCAAGTACAACAATTAAAACATGCTTTCGTAGCTGCAACACAACCAACTTTTATTTGCGTATGCTGTTGCGTATGCTTTTGGAGGTTTGTGGGAGGCCAGAGACAAATCAATGAAACAACATCTCCGAAAAGTAGTAGGAACTGACATATTAACCTTCGAGGAGCTTGCAACACTTCTAGCTTAAACAGAAGTATGTTTGAACTCCAGGCCATTAGTCCCTCTTTCAAACGACTCAAATCAAGATGGATTTTTAAGTCCGGCACATTTTTTAATAGGAAGAGCTATTATAGCAACACGCCAGGTCTGACAAGGTGGAATTTGCTGACCAAACTCAGTAATCCGCAAAGATGAACAACTACCCCCTACGCATTGGCCACTACTCAGAGTCATTGAATTACATTCTGGACAAACTGGGCTAAATCAGTATCTACCAACAACACAAAATACAACCACCACCATGCAAGACGAATATACACAGTCCGCAAAGATCAACCAAAAACTGAGATAGCAGCTCCAAAGACTAGCAAATGCAAAGTGTTAGCAATGCTCTCAACTTGCTCTCTTCCTGTTTGCTAGGGTTCGCGCTAGCCCAGATCAAAGTCACTCCATTTAACCACTCAATAGGATTATCATTTGAGGATCTAGGTAAACTACAAGATGACGCGCTATTGGGAAGAGATGGATGCATTTGAGCAAGCACAAGGTGAGCTGGCAGCAGCCTGCAAGAAATTGTCTGGTATAAACTGCAATACAATCCTACAACAACTTCAGTGGCAGTTCAACAACTTAGTCGCAGACAACCATCTCTTATTAACAAGGAATAAGGAACGGCGGCGAGGAAGGTGAGGTCTGGGGGACACAACAGGCATTATTTTAAGGGATATGTGGCACAGTATTAAACTAAATTTGATGATTTCGGTGTGGTTCGACTTATTTTAAGTAGTGATTGGAAATAAATGTGCTGGAACAGCGTCAACGATTCCATTAAAATTTCTTTTTGTGGCACGAACACCGACAGATTAGTCATTTTCTCGCTTCGTAATTAGCGTTGTTTTACCAGCACCACTAAAATTAAATTATTTTCGATATTTAATACGTTGATGTGTTGTAATTTCTTATAGATACCTCGGTCCTAGTACAGCTATCAACTGTCCAGATTGTATGATGCCCGACACCGAATCGAGTATAATTTTTTTCCTAGTCGTTCGATTGTAACTGTATGCACTTGTACAAATTACCCGATAACCTGGAGATGAATGAAAAACAGTGTGTCGCTCCAAGTTTGTTTATTTGTCTTTTGTGTTTTTCTAAGATTTTGAGATAAAACAAACGAATAATTTCGAATTTTTTTGAAAAAAAAAAAAAAAATAAAAAAAAACTATTTTTGACTTTCATGTCAGCTCGACGTGTTTTTATTTTTTCAATTTGAAAATTTTATATTTTTTATTTTTTATTTAATTATCTATATCTATTTTAATTGTGTTCCAATTGAAGGGCCCTTGGGATTAATTGCGCCTTATTATAAATATACACAATTGTAAGGTTTATTGTAAATAGATGTGAGGTTGAGCTAAGATGGTTGAGGAGAACCCAAAGCCCGTGTCTGATATAAGCATAAACTAGCTACTGGCCTTAGAAATTTATCCATAAGAATTAGGTAATTAGTCAAATGCTGTGCCGCATATTTGCAGAAAGCTCTCGGGATAACCGTTAAATGAAGGAAATGGCTGTATTTGGAATTTTATTAAACTGCACATTTAACAACAAATGAGCTTGAAAGCTCAATGTTACGTGTATGGTTCTATTCTAAATTATATTGTAAATAAATAAATAAATAATTTACTTATGTTTCTATCAGCAAGCGATAAGAGCGACTCTGAAACACAGCATATGTTTCTATAGAATTTAGTTGAATATCTAGTAAGGCACTATAAGCCATACTCAGAAATATTCTATTTGGTTCGCATTATTAGGATGTGATTTAATAGCACACGAGTTTCTTTATTTGATTCTTTCCAAATATCTTTGGCTTTAATTAGCCCGCGATTCGATTAATGTTCAATTCAATTTATGTAAGATTTCTTCATTCTTTCACATTATCCATTGTTCTCTACGCAACGCATAGTTACCCCAGGTCAGTTATGAATTCTGACTAAATTAGAGCATTACTAATAACAAATTCTTTCGAAACAAAATTTTGATCTTAGATCAAAAAAATGATTGGCAATACAATAAATTTGATCGAAATGTCATTGAAATACATCGCATTGCCAGTCATTTTTTTGATCTAAGATCAAAATTTTGTTTCGAAAGAATTTGCTATAAGACAATTGAATTAAAATTCATAGTCTAGCACAAGGTGGGTACAAATAAGTGATGGCGCAAACTTTTGAATAAGGATAAAGAGTTGTATGTACTTTTTGTATGATAGCACATCAGTCTAAGTCATCGCTGGATAAACTCGGAATCTAGGCATAAACTTGTTGGTTATGAGTGAATTTGCAACTCAAATCACAGAAAATTTAAAATTTTCAAAATAAGAGGTTACTTATTGACTAGCTTCGCTCTGCATTCTGATCTGGTATAGTCTAAAGCAA
This sequence comes from Nephrotoma flavescens, assembly GCA_932526605.1. Taxonomy (NCBI): domain Eukaryota; kingdom Metazoa; phylum Arthropoda; class Insecta; order Diptera; family Tipulidae; genus Nephrotoma; species Nephrotoma flavescens. The sequence goes on from OW052222.1 coordinate 142,589,506, forward strand.
TGGAGGTAAACTAGATTACCGTGTCTAGGGACGACAGCCAACACAATAGACCTAACCCTAATTTCGGGCGGGCTAATTACGCAACTTAATTATAATGTTACTGATAAGCTGAATCACTATAGAGCCAACTATATAAATATCAATGATTATAGGGGCAAATTTTGAAAATGATTATAGGGGCTCCCTGATTTAAAAAAAAGCTGAAATTAAAAAGGTGGACTTAAGAATGGTGTTTTTATATGAAAAAATGGGACCATTTTTAAGTCATACTTTTAACAAATTTTCTGACTTAACGAAGGTGTTTTACAAAAACAAATTTAATTTCAAAATGACACAAGAAAGGCATATTTTTTTCACATTATAAACATAAAATTTACAGTTGTTTTTAATACGCATAAAAATGTATGCGTAATTTCACGTTTTTAAGAAAATTGTTTCTTGTTTTTCTTGTGATTTTCACTAACGAATGCATTAGTTGAAAATTTTTAATTTTAATTTTACAGTAAAAGCCCGATTATCCGGCATCCAATTAACCGGAACACTCAGTTAACCGGAACTTAATTTTTTGGATTTTTCTTTTGCTTTTTTCTGTTTCTTTTGTCTTTCATATGCATTTGTTAATTTATTTTGAAATTTGCAATTGTTTCTCGCACATTTTCAGTAATGAAAGCATTAGTTGAAAATTTGGAATGGCTTTAATTTTCATATTACAGTAAAATCTCAATTATCCGGCATCCAATTAACCGGAACACTCAGTTAACCGGAATTTTAACTTTTTGGAATAGTTTTTTGCTCTTTTCTTTTTCAGAAGGGATTTTTTTTATTATTCGGGGATTCATAGAAAATATACTTTCCTTTACTTTTTTCTGTTTTATGCATTACATTATTCTGTTTGAACTGAACGTGTAAAGTCGTACCCCAAAACGGATAATCGGGCTTTTATTCTAATATGAAAATTAAAACCATTCAAAATTTTCAACTAATGCTTTCATTAATGGAAATGTGCAAAAAAAAATTGCAAATTTCAAAATGAATTAAAAAATGCATATGAAAGAGAAAAAATCAAAAGAAAAATCCAAAAAATTAAATTCCGGTTAACTGAGTGTTCCGGTTAATTGGATGCCAGATAATCGGGCTTTTACTGTAAAATGAAAATTAAAAATTTTTAACTAATGCATTCGTTAGTGAAAATCACAAGAAAAACAAGAAACAATTTTCTTAAAAACGTGAAATTACGCATGCATTTTTATGCGTATTAAAAACAACTGTAAATTTTATTTTTATAATGTGAAAAAAATATGCCTTTCTTGTTCAAATTTAAAAATACAAAATTATTCCTAAAAATTAAAATTCCGGTTAACTGAATGTTGTGGTTAATTGGATGCCAGATAATCGGGCTTTTACCGTTATACATTTTAACGTTTTATTTTGATCTTAAATACACATTTTATATCATTTATAAACACACTTCTTAAATCATTTTCAAAGTGATTTATGATATGCATTAATAAAGTCAGCTTTTTATTTCATTTTCATTACAGATTTTAAGTCAATTTTAAAATGAGATAAAAACACTGGTTTTAAGTTCGAAAAATACCATTTTTAAGTCAAGGTTTTTTAATTCAGGGAGCCGATTATAGGTATTCAAAATAACACGTTGAGCAAGAAAGAACGGTAATTTATATTCGAAAAGCGCGGATTTGTATTTTGAAATTAGTACAAATTTTATGATCAAAGCTTAATTCAAGATAAATTGAGCAACTTATTCCAACCATTTAAATACAATTCGTTTCAAAATTGTCTAATTCGGCCAAAACCACTAAAAGTTTTTGAATCTCTGATAATAAATTTTATCAGCAGGAAACAGTAAGGCTAACTAACCAACCACCAGCGGTTTTCACAAAAAATTGAAAATATTTTGTTACTCAAATTTCGGATTAAACTTTAAACCGATTTTAGGTAATAAGAATAGCATGTGGATGAAGAAATAAACGGTAAAATACAGAGGCAAATTGAGCAACATATTCCAACCGTTTAATTGCATTTCGTCTCAGAATTGTTTAATTAGCCCGAAACGACCAAAACTTTTAGAATCTGTGACAATAAATTTTATCTGCAGAAGTAGGAAATATTTTGTTGCTCAAATTTCAGTTTAGCTCAAATTTCGGTTTAAAATAATTTTAGGCAATGGGAATAGCACGTGGATGAAGAAATAAACGGTAAATTGCATCTGGAAAGCACGGTTATCGGAACTTTTGTATTTTCAAATTCGTACAAATTTTGTGATCAAAGCTTTATTAGGAGCAAATTGAACAACTAGGAGTCTAAGAATTATCTAATTATTCCAAATTTATCAAACCTTTTAGAATCTGTGACAATAAATTTTATCCGCAGAAAAACATTAAGGCATCAGCGATTTTTCGCAAAAAAATTGAAAATATTTTGTTGTTCAAACTTCGGTTTAAAATGATTTTAGGAAGTGAGCACAACAAACGGTAAATTTCATCTGGAAAGCGCGGTTATCGAAACTTTTATACTTAATTCATACAAATTTTGTGATAAAAACTTAATTAGATGCAAATTGAGCAACTAATTCCAACCATTTAAATGCGATTTGTATAAGAATTGTCTAATTATTCCAAAACGACCGAACCTTTTAGAATCTGTGACAATAAATTTTATCCGCAGAAAAAGAGTAAGGCTGACCGTTCTTTAAACCAACCCCATTCGATAAAGTTCTATCTATCATCACGACTGATTGAACACGTATGTCGCAGCTACTTCATTCGGTTTATATCGCACCCTAAATGTTGATGATGGCATTAAAACGGTTTTGTAAGGTTTTAACCCAATCTTATTTTTATTTTTTATAGCAATGTTGACATCTACAATGGACTAGCCTAACAACATTTTAATTTAGTTATTTTACTGTAATAGACATGTCGCTAGTAGCGTTTATTGATTTGACTATTTATTATGAGATGTTGCTAATTGAAAATTAAAATAAAATAAATTATGACGTCATGGTTATTAGGTTTTCCCCATTGCTTTTGTAACTTAATATATACCGTTAGAACAATATACAATTTTGCTCAAAATAAATATTTCCCCGTGTTTTCTACACGCAAATACAATTGATAAGTTATTTATATGTATTTTATTGTGGTTTGCCTTCCATATGCTCATTCTTATCGGAGAGAATGCACTTGAAAATTGATGTATGTACATACTCACCACATAAGCCTAGCTGTCTCGATAGAGATTATAAAGTGAAGCGACCGCAAAATATCGTCAACGTTAAACAGTGAATGTGGCTAGAAAGTATTCAGTTACAATGGAAGAAGTTTTGTTTAAGATTCATGGATGGGAATATAAAAGTTTGTATCACACGCCAATCAGCGATAAGATACCACTTTGAACACTTTCATTCGAAATCATGCCGAATTATTTGGTACGAAATTCGTGTAATGTTGTTGTGGCGGAACGACATCCGGTTGCGGATGAAGTAAAAACGTCACTGCTAATTCTTGTTTATTGTCAATTTATTCGTGTCATAGTTTGGATATAACAATTGTCGAAAATGTTGGTAATAAGAATCAGTATGATTTAACACAAACTCGCGTTTTTTATTTTTCAATGGCGTACAATGCGGGTATTGTTTACTAGGAATGGTGATGAGCATGTATGGGTTACTAAAATCTAAAAACAATTCGGTTACAATGGAACAAGTTGAAAAATCATTTGGTGGTAATATTTGTCGCTGTACTGGATATCATCCAATCTTACAGGGTTATAAATCATTGGCGACCGATGTAATACCGAAAATTTTGTCAGTGTGCAAAGATATCGAAGATATAAAAATCTGTAACATTACAAAACGTGATCAAATTAACGGTAATATCAAATTATCGTGTAGCACGAACAAACAATGGCTTAGAGTTTCAAGCAACGTGTTAATGAAATATTTCTGATACAATCGGAAATACGGGTCACGTTGCATACCGTCGTCATTCTGATATACAAACCTACATCGACATATCAAATATTGGTCAATTACTACCGATTAGAAATCGGCGGTAACATGACTCTCACCGAAATTATGGAACTTTTAGAATGAGGGCTTTCAACCGGTAGCCAATTGTTTCAAACTCAATGCAATCGTTATCCATCAATGCAATCGTTATCCATAAACATGTGGACAACGTGTGGATGGTTTCGTACAAGCGGGCGGCCACTCCATTCTCAAACGGTTTACCTCCGCCGCAGCCTAATAAATTATGGGCCGCAATAGTTCACGCCACAAAAGTTCATGCAACTATTTCCTCAATTGATGCTTCAGCAGCATTAGCATTACCCGGAGTCAAGGCATTTTGCCTGCTGTGGCAAAGTGGTCAGCATGCTTGCTCCAGCGACCGGAGGTTCCGGGTTCGATTTCCGGTGGTGACAATGAAAAAATGTCTTGGCTGGTTTAGGATCAATGAGTTATCCGAAATGAAAATATGATTATGAAACCTTCTTTGAGGCGGCCAAACCCCTTGATGAGATATAGTGCCAGAGAGAGAGAGAGAGAGAGAGAAAGGCATTTTATTCAGCAAGTGATATTCCGGGATTAAACAGTTTGACACCAACAGAGTCACCCGGACTTGATTATAACGAGAAAATATTTGAAGACGCGCAAGTTACCTACCATCGTCAACTGCGGTCAGTGTAATTTTAGCTGAAACACAAACCCTTGCCGAACATGCAGCGGCGCTGGTTCAAGTAAATTACACAAAGTTAAGTGAGGCACTAGTTCTACCGACGACCCAATCTGATTTTGCAGCAAACGCAGCCGACCGCATAATCGATCGAAGTGAATTTAATTTGAGGCGATCCATCGTGGGTACGGATGTAATCGCACATAATTTAAATGACACTTTTGAGGTTAACAGTTAATTTCATTTCACGATGGAACCGCAAACATTCACCGCCACACTATCTGAGGACGGTCTAAATATTTGGGTACCACTATTCCAGAGAATCGGTTATATTGAATGCCATCGCGTTGGTGGTGGTTTTGGTGGTAAACAATCGCGTTCTAGTTTTGGTGCATGCGTAGCCGCGTTATCGTGTCATCTGTCGAAGTGGCCCATTAGGGTAGTTTTGACACTCGAGTCCAACATGAAGGCTTTGGGTAAGCGTTATCCGTGCTACGGAGTGTACGATGTCGATGTAAACAATGCGATTAAAACGGACACCCCGTCGAATACCTTGTTGATCCGGTCGATGTACGTCTTGCTAACATATGGTGGATGATTATCCAATAAAATTAAAATTTCCTGAATTTCTTACCTGGTGCGAATACCAGCAACGGAAAAGCGGCCGTAGCAACCTTTAATGCAGCAAATCGTTGGAAAAACGAGCCCTTGCCGTCGTTCCAATGCAATACCCACAAAATTTCTTTGGCCATTTTCCAGTTTTGTTTTCGATTTATCATGCGGTTAGGATGGTTGCGATTAGTCAGGGTGGAATTGAGAAAGGACAAGGAGTAAGCACAAAGACATGTCAGGTTGCGGCCCACACACACGGCATCCCGATACAGAAAATTACTATCACTCCAACTAATAATTTGGTTAGTCCAAATAGCGCTGTTTCCGGTGGAAGCCTGATCAATGCTTCCGTGTGCTATGTAAGTAAAACGGCCTACATAACGTATTATGCATTCATTCCGAGTTACGATTTTATTTTATGCCAATTTACGAATTTATTTATCGTTTTAAAAATTGAAATAAATTTATTGGTATAAATAACTGTAAATTTTCGTCTATGTGTAACCGTCCAAATTTTTTAACTTCAAAGAAAATAATAATTATTGCCGCTTGAGAGACGAACAAAAAGGAGAATTTTCACTCCACAAAGGAAATATAATATACAGTTTGAGTGGAAAATTGAAAGAAAAATCGAAATAGGGGGAAATAATAGAGAAAATATTTTATTGGAAGTAAAGAGATTCAAAATGTTGGAATAGTGGAGAATTCTTGTTTTTTCTTAAAAATGTACGAGTATAATTTCAAATCGAGTGTTTTTTTTTTCAAAGGAGACTCAAAATTTAACAGCACGTTGAATCCACCACCGTCGCATTAAAAATTGGCAGACTCTCCCAAAACTATACACGCTTGTGATTGAGAGACATGTTTGCATACTGATATAAGCATCAATAACAATTTTTACAATCTTAACGCAATTATCATTAACAGTTATTGATAACAATGAACTATTATTACGTCGCGTTGCTACTCACATTTATATTTCAAAACATTATAGTGATTAGTTCGTTCAAAACATTATAGTGATTAATTCGCATGTTCAAGCAGAAGCGTTAAAACATTTTGTAAATACTTTCTGGGTGGTTGATTAAATTTAAATAATTTAACGACATTAGAAAACTGTTGAAATGTAGTTACTCAAAGTTAAAAACTAAACTTTATTTTGATTCAATGGAGAATTCATAACACATTTGGCCAAACAATTAAAAATTTGGGACTTTATATTTTCAGCCTTATAAATTTTTCACAACTTGTAAAATTCAAGATCACAATTATCCAATAAGGCAGTTTTTTTCTTGGTTTTAGACGGAACCCACAACCTGTTGGCTCAAACATTACCTTTATTATACGTTCACATGCAATCCGAAATGGCCCGAAATTACCGGTAATCTACTGTCAGGACAAACTTCCAGCGATCGCCACGACATCACCGCACGCGTGTTTAAACAAAAACTCAAGACGCTAACCGGTATGAAGTTTTTTAACACTTTTAAATTTTTGGACACTTTTATATTTTGGACAGAAATTTACGCGAGTGTCCAAAACTGATTTTTTTAGACATAATTTCGATTTTAGACAGTAATTTGCACACGTGTACATTTCTAAAAAATGTAAATACAAAAAAAATTTTGTTTATAAAAATGATCAAATTTCTGTATTTCTTATACATACTCGTATTAAACTTTTGAGAAATTACTTTAATCATCAGGAATATGCGGTATATGCAATTTTGTATGAAAGGATGTCGTTGTAGATTATGGTAAATCACACAAATCTCAGAGATTGGCTCCCCTAGTGGCTATATAGGTTTGAAACGAGATACATTATGGAATTAAAATCACCTAATGCCATTTCGAGGGTTCTCGTAGTCGCGTATATCATTTCATCGTCAAATTAATATGTTTTGTAAGCGGTATATATTTAAATCATATTCCGATATATGTCCATCGAAAAAATCCCAAGTTTGAGCCTAAGGCTAAAAATTTAAACATCGAAGATGGGACTTGTAATTTTGCTTAATACCTTAATAAAAAAGCTTAAGCCTACTGATTTGTTTTGGTATTTATATAGTAAAAATAAAAAGGTTGAGCTCAAAAAATGACTTTCGGTGCACCTGCGTGTTTTGGTTCTCTCGTATTTATTATATTTTTTGGTTTTTTATTTTAATTTGTAAATAACTCAAGTAAATTGTAATCAATTTTATTTTTTATTTGAAAGATCAATACACGACATTAATATTTGAAAATGATTTCGAGCATATGTGCACCGTGGCTGTTCTTGACTAAGTGCATTCTGGGCCACTTTTTCGAGCACTGCTGGCTGTATGTCACGAATAACACGAACAATGCTGGCCTCTAAGGCGTCAATTGTTGCTGGTTTATCAGTATAAACCAGTGACTTCACGTAGCCCCACAGGAGATACACCCCAAATACCTTCACCCCAAATTAAGAGGTCCATTTCTCGAAATCAACTTATCGCAAGATTTTGATTTTAATAAGTCGATGGTTGCGGTCGCCGTATGGTACGTTACGTTGCGCCATCCTCTGAAACCCCATCTCGTCCGGATCAATGTCATCCATATTTTCAAACAAAAAATCATTGATCATGATGAGGTAATGATCCCCATTGACGTCGTCTATAAGTTGCGTGAATCGACGACTGATTTTCAAAATAAATTTTAATAATTTCGTAGCGTTGTTCAAGCGTAAGTCTATTCATAATGATTTGCCAGATAATGATCTCCATGGACGTCGTCTATAAGTTGCGCGAATCGACGACTGGCGTCAATCTGTTCATGATGATTTGCCAGAGTATACTGAGATCTGCTAGAGTGTTTTTTTCATAAAAATTTAATTTTTTGTTTTATTTTTTTACAATTTCAAGTTCTATGTGTAATATTTTAATTAATACAAATAAACGTACGCGTACTACATATGTACGTATGTAGTTTATTTATGTTCCTAACGTGATGTATCTTGATATTTTGGGAACACCCATTATCCCATTTTGGGAACGTTCTCCATCTATATGGGAATATTAAGGACAAAGCCGTAACTACTATGGTTGTAAATCTGAAAATTTGAAAGTGGACGAACATATATAAATAACACATGACACGTTAAAAACACCCAGTCGCAACTTTTTTACTGGTCACCACCAGGAATCGAACCCGGGACCCCCGAATAACAGAGCAAGCACTCTACTTACTAAGCTAACGAGGGCGACTAAATAATAACCACCTGCAAAGATCCACAGTCTCAGTTCCAGATAACTTCGGAAGTAATTTTCCATTCCAATCTACTACGCTTGTTGTAAACTTGAAAGTCGATTTAACTGCACAACGGCACTGATTAAATGCATTGCTGCACGATCAGTAATCTTCCTTTTATCCAAAGCTGACAATATACTATAGGAGTAATGAAACGCTTGCTTCTTCTAGGACTCCTTCTGCGCTTAGCAAATCAATATTTTCGATACTCATGCCGTTATCAGACATCCTTTTGATATATTGTTTAGGCGATAATAATGCTTCCGAGAGTGTTTTCTTTAATTCATTCTACAGAAAGAATAGAAAGAATAGAATACCAATCACGTGACCAAAGAATATACCGAATCTTCAATAATAAAAGAACGTAATATAATAAACAGAATACTATTTGACATTTGTTTTTTTTTGACAATCCTCTAGTGATTACTGATTAATGAATGCTGTGTTGTGTAGTAAAATAAAATTATTTTTAAATATATATATATATGAGAATATTATTGAAAAAACAAAGAACTGAATCATCTTGGCCTCTGTTCACAGCTAACAATATCTTGCCGTTACAACATTTGTATGTTTATAAGGTTCTGCGTATGTTCTTCAGGCGTAGTGGGCAGCTAATTATTAGAAGTCATATGAGGTACAATATTCGCAGTAACCACAATTTTCTTTATAATATACCCAGATTTTTTAACGACCACTTTCGCCGCTACTTCCTTGTTACTGCCCCAACTTTCTTTAACTCATTACCAATTTCTATTAGAAGACTTATTCATTCCAGATCATTTTTATCCAGAGTTAAACAATGGCTTTTCAAAACAAGCGATATCGCATTCCTATTTCGGATTGTTGCTTAAATACGATTAAATTTATATAAACACATGTATACGTGTTTTTTACGATTTTATTTTTCTTCTTGTTACTATTATTATTGTTTTCTTGTTTGTTTAGTTAACTGATTATTATTACTATTTATAGATTAAAAGTGTATTACAATAATTATCATCCTCTTTTTTATCATTATTATCATTGTTTTTATTATTTTTATTATTATTATTATTATTATTATTATTATTATTATTATTATTATTATTATTATTATTATTATTATTGCTATTATTATATATATATATATATATATATATATATATATATATATATATATATATATATATATATATATATATATATATATATATATATATATATATATATATATATATATATATATATATATATATATATATATATATATATATATATATATATATATATATATATATATATATATATATATATATATATATATATATATATATATATATATATATATATATATATATATATATATATATATATATATATATATATATATATATATATATATATATATATATATATATATATATATATATATATATATATATATATATATATATATATATATATATATATATATATATATATATATATATATATATATATATATATATATATATATATATATATATATATATATATATATATATATATATATATATATATATATATATATATATATATATATATATATATATATATATATATATATATATATATATATATATATATATATATATATATATATATATATATATATGTATATATATGTGTATATATGTATATATATATATATATATATATATATATATATATATATATATATATATATATATATATATATATATATATATATATATATATATATATATATATATATATATATATATATATATATGTATGTATATATGTGTGTATATGTATATGTATATATATATGTATATATATATGTATATATGTATATATATATATATATATATGTATATATATATATATATATATATATATATATATATATATATATATATATATATATATATATATATATATATATATATATATATATATATATATATATATATATATATATATATATATATATATATATATATATATATATATATATATATATATATATATATATATATATATATATATATATATATATATATATATATATATATATATATATATATATATATATATATATATATATATATATATATATATATATATATATATATATATATATATATATATATATATATATATATATATATATATATATATATATATATATATATATATATATATATATATATATATATATATATATATATATATATATATATATATATATATATATATATATATATATATATATATATATATATATATATATATATATATATATATATATATATATATATATATATATATATATATATATATATATATATATATATATATATATATATATATATATATATATACTGTAATATAATTAATGATTATAGGTTCTCTTATAATACCGGAAGACCAACATATGGTGGGGGACCTTGGGTACGGGCTTAAATCCTATCTAATGACACCATATAAAGACATGGGCTATTTAACCACCGAAAAAGCGATTTATAAAAAAGCGCATTCAGCAGCTCGAGTGACTATCGAAAGAGCGTTTGGATTGCTTAAAGGTAGATTTCGGCGACTAAACGGATTGAACACTAGACGGCCCGATTTAATACCGCTTATAACAATGACTGCTTGCATACTCCATAATATCTGTCTACAAAATGACGATTATTTGGAAATGGGATTAATAAATGATACTGATGATGGAAGCAGCGATCCAGCAGTTGTTAACACTGAAAGAAATCCCAACAACAAGCGAAATGATATTCTCAGAATTATAAATAATACGTTCAGATAGTTCTTTATCACAATAAATTCATTTTATTTTTTTAATTCATTTAAAAACTAAATATATAATAATAAACAATAAAAGAAATTATATTTTGTCGATTAATTTTTCAAATAATGTCAAGAATCTCTTCTGATTCTCCATTTTTTCTTCATGTCGCTTATTTTTGTCTTCGTCGACTAATTTTCTTTTTCTTTTTAATATCGATGGCAAAGGAGAGCTGGACGTTTCTTCGATTATACAATCGGCAAAATCGTAATCCGTACTGCAACTTGCTATTGACGAGTTAGATTGACAATTTATCGTTATATCCGAATTATCACTGGAGCAAGTTGCAGGTGGATTAACTTCTGGACGTTTGTTTAAAATTTCGTCCATTAAGTTAAAAAACTCCCATGTTTTGGTGGAGTTGCCGCTGGTATTATTGTGATCCCTGACCTTTTTGTACATAACTTTTAGGCCTTTCCACTTTCCGTCGCACTGTTCTCCGGTCACTTTTTTTTTCTTACTTCGGATAATTTATCTAAAACCAAAATTTAAAAAAAAAATTTACTTACAGAATTTAATGAATCAAAAATAAATACATACGTACCAGCTATATCGCTCCAAAACTTTTTTTTTTGTTGGCGGTCGAACATAATGGAATTCTCGGTAAATAGGTTAATGAGACACCTTATATCTCCTGGGCTCCACTTAAAGATTTCTAAAGTTAAAAAAACATAACCTCATTGTTTTAAATGTTACAATAAAATCGTTTAGCGAATAAAAAGCGTTAATACATTTAATAAATAATCACTTTTTACCTTCATTCGAAATAGTTTCCATTATATAAATTAACAAAATCTAATAAATTTTACACTTTTACCAATCAATCACACTTTTATTTATTTTTGTTGTCACAACCGCAATGATGCGCAAAAAGAATATTCTGTTTAATCTACATATCGAGGCAGTATAAAAAGAATACGTTCTAAACATTCCGAAAAAATAAAAGAATAGCCAAAAAAAAGAATAGAATGCAAAGAAGGAATTAAAGAACGTTTTATGTCATACGTGGAATATTCCGAATGTTTGGAATGAAATAAAGAAAACACTCCGAAGTCCGAGTCTATTGGAATTGATTTACGTTTTGCTACAAGATATCTTCGTTTACGATTTTTTTTTTGCCTCCATACCATTTACGCTTTTCTTTTTCAATTCCATATTGTCTCACTCCAGCCAAACATGTGGGACCACCTTTCTCACGCTTACACAACAGGAACCGCTTGTCGTCAGCACTTGTCATCAAGGACTAGGTTGGTTTTGCCGCCTCTTTATACCAATTGTTTAACATGAGTCTCAGACAATGCGATTTCCCTGCTGTTTGGAAAATATCAAATGTAATTCCAATCTAAAAAAATGGATCCCGCAGTGATGTAACTAATTATTGTAGCATTGCTATTCTGTCCTGCATTCTCAAACTCTTCGAGTGAATGGTCAACAACGCAATCGTCTTCTATTCTAAGCATAATGTATTAGCACACGTAAGCATGTATTCTTTCCGGGCCGCTGAACTGTCACTAATTTGGCAGTTTTTCAGAATAAGTTAATCAACTCCATTGCTTCAAAAATTCAGGTCGATGTGGTTTATACCGATTTAAAGCTTTTGATAAACTCATTCACCGATTATTATTGAAAAGTGTAGCGATCTTACTCATAGTATTTCATTCCTTCGTTGGGTGTGCCTCAAGGTAGCCACTTGGGCCCACTGTTATTTTTATTATTTATTAACGATGTTGTGGACTGTTTCACATTCGCTGACTGTATTTTATTTGCAGACGACTTGAAAATATTTGCTAAAATTTCATGCGAATTAGACCGTGTTCTGTTTCAGCGGGACTTGAACATGTTTTGCGATTGGTGTGTTACATATTATATGTTTTTGAATGTGGATAAATGCCAAGTCACTCATATAGATCCAAGCCTTCAATAGTCTTTGTTTACTCTTTAAATGACTGTATTTTGAATAGAGTATGATTAACGGTTTGGGGGTTATTTTTGATCTGATTTAACGTTTAAGTCGCACATCGATGCGATTGTTAATAAAGACGAATCAATGCTGGTATTTATTAAACGAAATTCTAAAGATTTCCCCGACTCACTGACTTTTTAGTCATTGTACTTTTAGGTCCCCGTTGTATGGCTGTCACTCTAAGAGAATTGAGAGTATAAAAAAGTAGTTTCTCAGTTTCTCTCATTTGTTTTCAAAAAATTACCTTCTTTACAGCGCGACGATTATAGTCTCTCATCTTACCTTGACCGTTGTCGTTTCCTGGGCATCCATCTAGTTGCTGGCTTCTAGGCATACATGTGCCAGTGATACTTTTGCACGTGATATTATTTGAGGTAAAGTTGATTGTGCTGAGATACTTTCACTCTCTAATATTTATGCTCTTCCACGCGCCTTACGCCCACGTGAGTTTCTTCGTACTCCAACTGCCGACAGTAACTACAGCTACCACGATCCTGCAACGCGAATCCAACGAGATCTCAGAACTGTTGCTGAGTATTTTGGTTTACACATTTCTCGCAATGCTTTTAAGAGGACAATCGCTACTCTGGAGGTTTGACTTGGTGCTACCACTGTTGTTTCTGCTCATCTTAATAAATAAATGATTGTAATTAGAAATTGTAATTTTTGTTTTTCATCTTGTTAGAACTTTAATTTTTAATTTACGTGACCTATTTTATTTTTTGCAATTTTAATTAATATTTTTATTTTGTAAATAAAATTGCATAGACATGCTGTAGTGTGGGTAACTATGCAGCAGAGAAACTTTCGAATTTCAAAATGAAACTTTGCATACCGATTAAGCCCAAATTGTGCTAATTAGTGCTCATGGGGAAAAATTAGTGCTAGTCCAGGAACTGGAAAAACGGGAAAAGAAAATTTCAAATTTTGCCTAAAAGATGAAAAAATAAAACGTAATTTCTAGAAAAAACCAGAAATAATTTAAGCCCAATTTTAAAACTTCACAAAAGCGGCTATACCGACAAAATTTGTGCTTATATCAGAAATATGATTTTCATGATTTTTCAATCATAAATAGAGGAAAAGCAAACTAGCCCCTGAAAGATACTATCTTGAACATACAAACTTGAACATACAAAATACAGAGGTATATCGTTCAATAATTTTTTTGTTGTACAACAAATTAAAAAAAAAAATAACTTATTATAAAATCAAAGAATAAGCAATTCAGATAGCATATTCCTTTCACGCATGTTTATTGTCATCCGTAAAATATAGTGACCGAGTTTGTGCTAATCCAAAATTGACCCAATTTCATTGAACAACAAATACCGTTGAATAAACGATTTTGACACAAAAAGTGTTCCACAAACCAATGAAATTGGCATGTTCATTGCCATTCGAAAAATATATTGGCCGAATTTGTGCTAATCCAGAATTGCCCAATTCCGTTGAACAACAACGATTGTTGAATGAACAGTTTTCTGCCAAAAAGTGTTCTACAAACCAATGAACTTGGAACTTCTGATTTACATATTCCTATCAGGTATGATTATTGCCATCTGAAAATATAGCGGTTGAATTTGTGCTAATCTAGAATTGGCCCAATTCCATTCCAACTTCATTGGATTCTTCCAACGGTCTTTGTTGTTCAACGGAATTCGGCCAGTTCTGGATTAGCACAAATTCAGCCACTATATTTTTCGGATGGCAATGATTATACCTGATAGGAATATGCAATCAGAAGTTCCAACTTTATTGGTTTGTAGAACATTTTTTGTCAGAAAACTGTTCATTCAACGGTCGTTGTTGTTAAACGGAATTGGGCCAATTATGGATTAGCACAAACTCGGCCACTATATTTTCTCGATAGCAATGAACATGCGTGACAGGAATATACTATATGAATTTCTTATTCTTTAATGTTATAATAAGTTATTTCTATTTTTTAATATGTTGTTCAACAAAAATATTATTGAACGGTATATCTCTGTATTTTGTATGTTCAGTATAGTATGTTTTAGGGGCTAGTCTGTTTTTTCTCTATTTATGAATGAAAACTTATGAAAATCATATTTCTATGATAAGCACAAATTTTGTCGGTGTAGCCGCTTTTGTGAAGTCTTAAAATTAGGCATAAATTATTTCTGGTTTTTTTCTAGAAATTGGGTTTTATTTTTTTCATCTTTCAGGCGAAATTTGAAATTTTCTTTTCATGTTTTTCCAGTTCCTGCACTAGCACTAATTTTTTCCCATGAGCACTAATTAGCACAAATTATGCTTAATCGGTATGCATTTTGAAATTCGAAAGTTTCTCTGCTGCAGTTACCCACACCATGCTGTATGGTAAATAAATAAAATATCAATTGCTTCATTCGGTTGAATATTTTCTTTCGGCTGGGGAATAATGTCTAGGCCACTCTCTGTATCGCTATTCTCGATATTTTCATCAGATATATAATTTTGCATATCTGCATTCCATTCATTGACTTCTGCAATAGTACACTTATCCTATTAAGTTTTGTAAGCATAATTTAGTAAAAGTATTAGAAAAAGTAAGGCCACATAAACCTGATGGTAAATGGTATGTAGAATCTCAATGGTATGCTCTATTGCTGACTTAATTTCAGCATGCCATTGATTTCTCAAAATACACAAAGGAACATCATCATCTGGATCTTCCTTATCTTCAACAAAATTTAGTATCTTTCTCCAACATTTTCCTATCGTACTTTGCTCAAATCTTTCCCAAGCTGCAGTTAAACAAAGTATAGCATCTTTAAGATTCAATGTTTTTAGCGACTATGATATATCATGTTCATTAGCTACTATTGAAGCAAATTAATTAGTACGGTCCATTGGCTGAATGAGCGGTGTTATACTTGGTGGCATAAACATTGTTACTATGCATCCATCGTTTGATTCTAATTCGTTTTCTGGTGGATGAGATGGAGCATTAACCAACAATAAAATAGCTTTTACTGGCAGACCTTGACAATCCAAAAATATTCGTACCTAAATTGATAAAATGTTAATTTAAATTTATTGGTTTAAAAGAATTTTTTACCTGTGGTCTTTAAATATTGGAGCTGTCATCCTGTGTACCTGTTCACAGGACAGTTAAAATTTCTAAATGCTCGTGAATTTGAAGCTTTGCATTAGTACATGCTAGAAAAGTAATGCGTTGTTTTTGGATTTTCCTTCCATAGGCGCGTTCATTTTTAATGACGAAACAAATGTCTTTTCTGGTAAAAGTTTCCAGTACAAGCTTGTTTCATCTGCATTATAAATTTGGTTTACAAGTTCAATTATTTTTTGATGTGTAAACATCTTTACGCGCGCCTACCAAATTTTTTTGTATTAGAGTAAACTTGTAAATGAAACGAACGGAAATGACGTATACCTACTTCGTTTGAAAAAAAAGCAAGAAACTCAACAAAAACAATTTTTACTATACATGGCATGCTTTTATGTATATGTATAATAGTAGGGAAAATGAAAAAATTAATTTAATGAATGAAATAAAAACCATCGACATTTCCATCGATCAGAAAAATCAAAAAAAAAAATTACGATACGAAATACGAATTACGATTACGAAATTGCATACTCATACGATTAAAACACAGTCAACAACTGCTGTATATTGCTTTATCACGAGTGGCGAGTCTCTAGGTGCTGTTCATCACGTCGGCTATCAATGATCATGTCTTCTACTGAATGGGGTTGTAATGACATCTCGTTTTTAACATTAAACTGCCAGAGTCTCAGGTCACAGTCACGTAGGTATGCTCAATTCATTTGGTTTTCGAGACCTGGCTGCGCAATGACGAACTTGTTAATATTCCTACGTTTGAATGCTGTTTTCAGTTCAATAGAGATGGTCAGTGGGCTGCCGGAGTAGCAATTCCCTCAAAAGATCCATAAAATGAGCATAGTGGACACAAATAGTTTGCCGTACTTTTTCAAAACCAATATTGACATAACAAATGGACTGGCGAATGGAACTATGGGCTGTCTAAAGTATATCGAATGCATAGGCATCCTAACCAGGACAACGAGAACGATGAAAACGTCGACAGTAAAAAATGTCAAACGACTCTGGATGGATTTCGGTTCAAATTCACAAGTTGGCAAGAAGGTCAGGTGGCTTGTAGCTGGATGGGCGCAGAAAACGAATATCGACCGATGTTTGGTGCCCATTTCTAGAAAAAGCTCAACTATTAATCGAAACAACAATTAATGTTAAGCATAAACAACAATTAATGTAAAGTGTCTTACCTGCATGTGCCACCACAATTGATGCATCACATGGTGGTACCTATAACGAGATAGTCAGTATATACTCTTACGATAAAAGACACAGTTAATAAATTGCGTATATTGCTTCAGCACGAGCAACGAGTCTCGAAGGACTGTTTATCACATCGGCTATCGATGATCATGTCGTCTACCATGGATTTAAAAAGTGGACCTCAATGGGTCTTCTTCAAAATTAGCTATCGCGCCTCACTACAAATCCGCTTTATCCGTTGTAATGGCGAATTTTGTACGAGATAATAATGACGTCTGGTTTTTAACATTGAACTGTCAGAGTCTTAGGTCATACACATCACCTCGATCTAACTGACACAGTCACGCAAGGATGCTCAATTTTCTTGCTTT
The DNA here is from genome assembly GCA_932526605.1 of Nephrotoma flavescens. Taxonomy (NCBI): domain Eukaryota; kingdom Metazoa; phylum Arthropoda; class Insecta; order Diptera; family Tipulidae; genus Nephrotoma; species Nephrotoma flavescens. Next base: position 142,607,554 of record OW052222.1, read on the forward strand.
TCCAGATCTGCGTTCAGTTCAAGAGAGACGGTGAGTGAGCTGCCGGAGTAACAATATATAAAAATTCAAATAGAATACTCATACCATACAGTCACCTCGCATAAAGAAATCATCGTTGGACAAACAACTGGTATGAGCGTAACAACACAACTCATTGATGATATTTATACGGCTGAACTTCAGCTTCTCAATGGGAATAAGATGCTTTCTGTAGTTGTATTAACCTCGCCGAATAAATATTTCGAAGACATAATGAAGTTCATACATTTCGTCCTTGCCCCATATCCTAAAGAATTTCAAAAATTCTCCAAGGAGACTATCATCTTTTGCCGGTGATTATGAGAGGGGATTTCAATATTAATGTTGCTGTTCCTCAAGCTGAACCACTTATAAACTTCCTGCGAGACGAATTCGATTTGCACATGAACTCAGATCGAAACATATTTACTACTAGATATGGGACGACCATATTGTACAGTTTTTCTATGAAAATTTTTAAAGTTAAAGTCGACAGTATATAATATATCTTATTTTAGCTACCAAAATCCAATTGCGTCGATTATACCGAAAGAGTAATAGACCAATTAAACGATAATAAACAAATGAAAAACTCTGGTTAGTAAAATTGCATTCCTTCTTCCTTCAAAGTAAACTGTACTCACGTACTATACACACGCAATGTTTACACATCTCCTTGAGAGTACTAATGGACTCACTCATTTTTTTTTTAAATTGCTCAACAAAGTTCAGGTAGAGAGGACAACTTCTATCTATTAATTGTAAGTAAGCGCATACCAAAACGAATTTTAAAACGTTGTAGCCACCCATGACTTGCATGGAACGTACTTTCATTTTCTTTTATTTGTCCATGTAAAAATTTAACATTTTCTTTAAGCAAATCGCCACTTACAGGGACATTTTTATCGCGCTGCCCAAGAAACCAACGATAAAATTTCTTCTTCATTTTAGGATATCCTGACATTTTAAGGATTCTTCTCTTACCAGGCTCCATAAAGGTATTGTACACCGCGTTTAAAATTTCATCAATTTTTTGTTAATTGCGCAATTAGTAGACTTAAGACTCAACCAGTCAGACTTATGGGCTTAAGTTACACGCCGAATCATCAAAATTTTATAGGCTTCGCGTCACAAATAAACAACTGACCTCTAAAGTTTTGGTGGTCGTACCGCTCTCCTAAAAGGTCCAAAACGGAGCACAACTCCGTTCACTCTTAAGTTTGACTGGTTGAGGTTTTACAAACATTATATTTTTTGGATAAATTTGCAACACTTGCTTCTTTACGAAATTGTTCAATAATTTCAGTGTTTTTTTTAGTGTTAAAACTGTTATCCTTTACCCATTTCTTAATTAAAAACTATTAATCGCAGAGCAAATAGAACTTTTATAAAACACACTAGTTTATCGCACAAAGTATTTTCTATTACTGGTACACTTCCAACTTTACTCGATTCAAATTGAAAAAAAAAATTATAATTTGGGTGTATTTTCAACTTCAAATTTAGTTATTAATTTTAATTCACTCTACTTGTGCAAACACAAGCACTTCAGTACTAAAAAACGTTGCAACGAATGAATCTTTATATAGTCACCAGGCCTAGTGTTTTGTGTGGCGTTATAAAGGACAACGGCAATATTTGGGATAACTCGTTCCAAATTATGAAAAAGGACAAGAAACAAACTGGGAATCCCCGAATCATGCGAGAGGACATGCAAGAGTATACAAAATTTAATTCACTTTATCGCGCTTTTTAATCGTTCACGTTACCTTAGTGTGCACGTTATCCAGAGTCCACGGTATACGGTGTTTATGTTGTCGCGAGCCTACTGTATATGCAAATTATGTAAGGGGGGTGTGATATATTTTGTATGGAGAGTATGAAAAATTTCACCAGGCGATTATATTAAACCTTCAATCGTCGATTACAAGGGGGAAGAGGTGGACCTCCATAAGTTTAGGGACTGTGGAGGGAGCAAGACAGAGGAGACTGTCGACTCCGTCGGGTCCGATTAACCGACGCAGCACAGCTGTCGTAATAAGGTAAGTGAATTCGGTTAACAATGAATAGGTTTGTGCAGATAAATTTACATCACACCAATGCTGCTTTGGTGGCGCTACTTCTCAGACGTGTTAGGTCACGCGAGGAGATAGCTCTCATCCAAGAACCATGGATCAATAATAACAAGATCTGTGGCCTGCGAGCGAAGGGTTTTATAAGAGCAGATGATATTGGTGAAAAATAATATAAATATTTTTCTACTTCCGCGGTATTGCAATGTGGACATTACTGCGATCTGCATAGAGATGGATGGTAGGAGATTCTGGCTTGCAGCCGCATATATGAACGGAGGAAGAGGTAGCTACGACATGATAGGGGTGAGCCACTTTTTGAATATGTTTTAAAAACTAAACTCATTATTAGGAGTATTGGTCAGGAACCCACTTTTATTATTAGAAGTAAGCAGGAGGTTCTGGAAGTTACTCTGGTCTCCGATTTTATTTCACCTATGATCAAGGAATGGAGGGTGGCGACGGAGTATTCCTTGTCTGAGAATCGATATCTAACGTTTAAACTCAATCTCCAAATTTCAAATCAGTACGTCTTCAGAAATCCCAGGACGATAGTATGGCGCGTATATAGGGAAGTATTGGAGGTTTCTATCTAAAGTTCCAGGACTCCCCGACACGGATAGTGATCTGGATTCAATGGTGAATATTCTTACTAGGGCTTGTAATACCTCAATGAGGGAGGCTTGTCCATTAACAAAGCTGAGGGGGAAGCGAAAACATTTTTGTGGACCTCAGCACTTGCGGAGTGCCGAAAAATCTGCTGCTCTGCTTTCAATAGAACGAAAATATCGAGAGAAAGTCAAGACCGGGACTTCTATAAGGAAATCCTCAGAGATTATAAAAGGGAAACAAGGAAGGCGCAAAGGAATTCGTGGAGCTTCTTGTGTGATAGAATGGAAGGGATCTCAGAAACCTCGTGCTCAAAAAAGATTCTTTCTACTAGTTCAGCTGTTCCAGGCTATTAAAAGTTTTAAGCCCTTTAAGTCTGCTGGTACCGGGAGGCCCCTTCCCTCCCCATGCTTGATTGTTGGATCTAGACACTGTTATAGCATTTTTTTCGTTTGCAGAACGTTGTACATAAAGTTTTCGTTTAGTGCGAGAACGTTCAAAGTTGGACTCATCGGTGCAAAGCACATTTTAGAATTGTTCAGTTGTCCAATCTTTATGCCCTCTCGAAGAAATTGAATTTATCTTGCTACTCAATCGTCTTGCTACTCTAAAAGCCGTCTCTTAATGGTCGATTCGCTGACGGGAAGCACCCGGTCCTTGTTTATTTTCACTCAATTTTTTGGTTTTTTTTCAGTTTCGCTTGCTGGTGATGGTGATATGCAAGTCTTCTTGTGTAGATGTTGCTTTAGGCCATCAACTTCGTTTTTTAGAGTCAGAACTTGCAATATTTGTACACCGCGAAATATATTCCGTGAACCGATCCGTCTTTGAAACACGAAGATTGATTATAAAGCAAAACCCCTTACGCACACACAGTTGCCAATAATTCCTTATTTAGTCCCATTTTTTATTACTATTTAATTTTAATGGCTAAATTATACTTTTTCTTTGATAATTTAAATTAAACTGATCCAAAATTTTAATTAAAATGGAAGAAAGAGATAGTTAAAATATAGATATAGATAATAAAACCCCGATACCGTAGACAAGACTGCATATCACAGAACTGCCCTAACCGATTATTCTTTTATGCAAGTGGCTTGCATTTGGAAATGTGGCACACAAATTAGAGATTTCTGAAAACTCGCTACAACAAGAACAGTACTACAGTAATCGATAATTCCAGATTAAGCTCTTTAGTTTCATAGTTATATATTTATATTTATTTTCAATATATTATTTTACAGTTACAATTTACAGAAAAAATAGTACATGTATTAGTTTTAGAAACAAACCATTTTGGATAAAAAATTATCAAACAAAACAAAAAAAAAACAAATTTTTAAAAATTGTTAATTATTCGTTTATCTAATCCACTCTACACCATATTAAGAGATATGTGCTGTTTCCCATGACTTTGGTATTCCGGAACAAATTTTACACATCTTCAATTTTTTCACACACATTATTGAGTAGATGCGACCGTCCTTGTGATTTTATGAACACTATACACTCCTCGGTTCTGTTGCATGAAGTAAAAATTATTTTTAATTAAATTAATATAATTTAAAGTGACAATCTGTAGTAATTACTTTATAGAGAAATACATAAGCACAACAGGAAGTAATTAAAAAATATAAAAAATAAAACTTACAAATTATACGCTAACAAAACTATAAAAGACTGCACAATTGAAAAATTAATTAAAATTAAAATCTCCCGTCTCTACTTTCTTATTTATACAGAATTTACAGGACTCGTCGAGTTGAATCTAAAAAAAAAAATTGAAGAAATAATGTTAAATAATACAAATAAAATGATAATAAAAAAATATAACAATTGAAGTCGTAAAATAGCGAATTAAAAGTGAGATTAAAAAATATAAAAATAGAAGAAAAGAATATACAGAAAAAAAACTTCTCACCGTATGCTTTCCGTCCTCGATCTCAAATAATCCTTTGAGGTATTGTACCTGGAAATGTAACAGATAAAAAAAAATATTTTTATTAGCACAGACGGTTTTGAATACAAAAACAATGCTTATCAACTATCTACAATTCAAATACACAACTTTTGTGATAAAAATTAAATTTCGAATTTATCACCTAAATATGCAGTGGCTTGGAATAGAACAAAAACAACCAACGGCATTTACTCGTAAAAAGAATTTGTAACGTAGAAACAATTCTAGCATTATTATGTAGTTACAATAATCGGTATGTACCAGTAGAATGTACATCATACAATGTATACAATGTACATACATAAATAGAAAGAAGAGTTTTCTATTTGAAAAACATTAAATTTTGTTAGGTTTTGAAAAAAATGTTATATAATTGTGAAATTCCAGCCAGCAATATGTGTCTGAATAATCCGAATCCGAAATTATGCCTAGAGTGTCAATATTTATACTCAAAAGTATTTTTTACGAATAAATGCTGTGCTAACCATTCAGCAAAAATCTTCGAGAAACCAACTATTTCAAGAATCGTTGTATGTCTTTTAACAATATTCGACACCAGCGCACACATTGTTCAATATTTGCATCGAGTGTTAATACTCGGTACTTTAATCGTGACAGTAAGTGCTAATTTGCAGAATCAAAATCAGACGAAAAATGAAATTTGAACGCAAAAAACCAGACCAATTGACATACAACTGACTTTAAGATCATTATAGCCTAATCAAGTGCCTCATTAAAATTTTTGGACTGAGCCCGTTCTTGACCAAGCTTTAGGTCATTTAATTTAAAGCTAGCAAAATCCAAATTGGAAATTGGACCTAAACCTAAACTGAAATTAGAAATGTATATGAAGCTAGCCCGATACTCAGTCCGAAAAACGCGATGGCAACACTAAACTATCACTATCGAGAGAGTTAATTATCCCAGCCCGAAAAAATATCACTATCGCGACAGTAAACAGTATCATGATACAATGTCATGAAATTTTTAACATTCAGCCCGAAATTTTAAAATTACTTTTATGTATTTTTAAGATACATTACTATTGCTTGGTACCCCCTAGTCATACCTAAACTCTTCATTTATATGAAGATAACCCGATTTTCAGTTCAAAAAACTAAACTATGACTATTGAGAAATTTTTATATCCCAGCCCGAAAAAATATCACTGTCGCGACATTAAAATAGAATAAAAATATAACTTTTTTGTTATAATTATAACTTTTATGTTATAAATAAAACATTTAAATATTTTTAAATTATTTCTTTAATTGTTGGGAGACCTAGATAGTCCAAACCTAACCTGAAAACAACAATGCGGAAACTTAATTAGCATTACGAGATTGACCACAATGAATCTAGCAAGAAATTTAAGCCCGAAATTTTTGTTTGCTGTGTATGGATATAGTCGTTTGAAGTTTTGACTACAAACTGAGAGATTTGACCAAAAAATTTGAATGACACGCGGTTCACTTCATATACCGCCGGATTCATTGAAGATTTATTTCACTAACTAAGAGGTTTTCAGAAAAATTCTATCTGGAATTATCTGGATACAGTCGTTTGATTCGCTCCTAATTCCAGATAGAATTTTTCTGAAATCATGTCGGTTTCTAGTCAAAAGTTTTGCATGTCCGTTGGTTTATGTTAAGTGCTTGAGTATCGTTTATGATGCGAGATTTAATATGATTAATTCCAAGTAATATCCGATAAACTTTATTTCAAGCTGAATTTAGTTCACATAATTCCACTGAAAACATTTTTAGAATTAATTTTTTTTTGAAAATTTGACCTATTTACATAATTAATTAATAGTAATAATTTGCGTGTAACACAAAATTGATTTATAATTATAATTTGCATATATTTGGTGTCATGACAGAAGTTGTGTTGCCATAAGTAAAAAATTTCAGGGCTGAAAATTTGGGCTTGCTTCACAGAGGTAAATTAGAACGCAAAACAAGATCTATTGACACTCCGTGAGCTGGCCGTCGATTTTTTCGCAAGCGACTTCATTTCTCCTGAAAAATTTGGAATATGTTGAATATGATCCAGTTTTTGATTCTGCACGTTCTGCTGTTTACGCAGGTTGCAGTTGGACTTGCCTCCTTGAACGCGATTCACTGTCGGCCCATCCTGTTCCTGACCATTATCTGTCCCGTTACATGTCAGTGTTCCTTATTCTCAGCTCAAATGCGTGGCACCTTAGCACATCCGTAGCAGCCTTCTAGACCGTTTTTTCTCTTTTGCGACCATCTCCACTGGAAGACCTACAAGTAGTCTTGTACTATCCGATTTTGAATTCAGTATTTACTTCTGGTTTTGGTGGTTTCTAGAAGCCTCTGTTGTTTTCCGTATTTCCGTGCTCTGTTCCTCTCGTCAGTTTTCATTTTGCTTAACTCGCGAATCATAGTTGTCAATAGTCTCGAACGTAGTGATCGAACTCCCCTATTTCTAAATTTTTTCTGCCTAAATAATTTCATAATAACTTAGAAGCGAGGTTTAGAATGTATGGAATCGATGATTGTTATGTGATCTGATTTACAGAAGTTTGATGAGGGGTTTCGTATTTTAAGAAACGAATGCAAAGTGTTCAGATTTCCGAAAAAATCGTTTAGAGGTCCTCCGATGAGATTATCATGCTGCGTAATGTCACACCAAGTTGCGGTATGTTGCGTGAGATATTGAACCATGGTGAGAATTTGCTAGAGTGGAAGGCAATTATGATTCTAAGATGAAATAGGGTAATGTAGATGGAAATCGGATTCTAAAATTAGTTTTGTGGCTAGTTCTGGATTATGGCCAACTGAGGTAATGAATATTTTTAATGACACGGGCGAGTGGCGGGTTAATTTGAAGATTTTTTTTTGATTTTTTCGAAATAGAGCTGTTGTTTAGTCGAGTAGCGTGTTTTATTAACAGTCGGTAAAAAAACTTATCCTGACTTAGTTGACTTTTGGAGCGAGACCAATGTGTGCCGTTGTTCGTGTGTACGAGCAGGTAAGATATAGATGAATATTTTTTTCTGTGTTTTGTATTTTTGGCGCGTCACGTTCGTTTTCTTTTTACACCGCGCATCAACTGCTTGTGTAAGAGCACGCAAAAGAGACAGGAAGAATTTTTTTTTTTGGATTTAGTTATTGACTGTTTTGAGATGTAAAAAAATCGGTAAAGTATAAAAAATGAGTTGTTCGAGTAGAGTAAAATTGTTGCTATTGAAATGGTGACTGGTTTATTGATTTTTTTTGTTTTGATATATAAAAGACATGTTAAGTCGTAAGAATTACAATTAATACCAATTAACGGTAAAACATTGTGATTACATAAGATAATGTGGTTATGTTTATAATATAAATGTAAAAAGAAATATTATGATTCTATTCTAATTGGACAAAATATATATTAAAATGGAGTCATTTTGTTGTCTTGATTTGTTGATATAATATAATTTTGGTGATATCGTATGATCAAGGGACGTACAAAGTTTTTGTTTTGGTCGTTTGTGAGTTTGGTGCTAATTCAAATTTTGTTTTTTGGCAAAGAAGTAGAGTGAATTGGTATCGGCAATCTCCGATGTCGCTAGCCATACAGGTTGCCATTCGAGGCAAGTTGATATTGTGGAAGATGCCTCCCTATACGGTGTTCTAACGGATACGGGACTGAATATTTTAACGGGTATAATTCAAGCAAGGCTGCCTTACGGGGCCTAAAGTGGGTGATACTCAATTTATGAGTGGACCGTAGCGGCACAACGGGGCTGAAATTTGTGTTGGCGAGACAACGCCCAATATTTACGGTTGGCAACGCCTCACATTTTCGGTGGCCCGAAAGGTCATGTATATTAAGGAAACTAAGGCCATTCATTTTTACAGTTTTTCGGTGGAGTTGTTACAGTTTTGAGCCCAACATGTTTATTTTGGGTTTTGAGCGGAAAGGCGCCGACACAACAAAAAAAAATATATGGTTTTCGGCGAAAGGTCGCCCAACGTATTTTTACAGGTGGCCAGTTGAGGCCACTTCTTCTATTTACGGTTGGCGAGACAACGCCCAACATTTTCTTTTGGCGGCCAATCCATAAGGCCGCAACCCATTTCAACAAGGACGCTGCAACCAATGGACCAATGGACCTTTGCAAGGTCGGAGGTACTATTTTTTTAAGTTTGTAAATCGTTTGGGGGATTAGTTTTGGGTTCATGTTACACGCTGCATTAAATACTGTTATATTAAATGTTGCGTTAAATTGTTGCGTTGATTACGTGACATTTTATCGTAAAATGTTATACAGAAAAACCTCGATTTAATGCACAAATTGGGGAGTCCGTTAAATCCGATTGTCCGTTAAATTCGACTGTTTTTAAATTTAATCTATTCGATCGAATTTAATCTGGGGCGGAACTGAGGCATTTCTTAGCCGATTATTTTGGGATTGGGTATGTTGGATGGAAATGGGATTCTTAAATGAAAGAATTTTGGAAGAAGTTCTGGAATATAGCCACGAGGGATGGAACTCGATAAATTGTTAACCATTATGGAAGCAGGATTCTTAAATGATTTTTGGAATAAGTTCTGGAATATGGCCACCTGGGACGGAACACGATCAATTGGTATGTTGGATTTAAATGAAATCCTTAAATGGTTTCTGTAAGAAGTTCTGGAATATGGCCACCTGAGATGGAACTGCATCCATTCTTAACCGATTATGTTGGGATTGGATATGCTGGATGGAATAAGGATTCTTTATGTTTTTTGGAAGAAATTCTGGAATATGGCCACCTGGGACGGAACTCGATCAATTCGTAACCGATCACACTACCAAAATGCACGAACTATGCAAGGAACTGCAGTGTTTGGATAACCATCGACTTCTTGCAATTAGCGATGACGTACGTAATTTTTAATTTTTGAACTTTTGTTTTACCAAACATTTGCGGTTCAGGTGGAGCTTGAACCTCGTTCGCTCTTTTTATTTTTTTTAGTTGTAAGTAAAATTTTCTTTTTTTTAGAATCAATAATCTAATTTAAATTTCTATTTTCTTAAAAAAAAAAAAAATCCATCATCATCTTGGAAAACTATATTTTTTTCTCTTTCTTTTTTGGTTGTTGTTAATAAAAATTATACGGTGATCTTACGGTTGCATTGGGATTATTATTTCCTCTTCAGTTTTTTAAATAGAATGAATTACTCATTTTTTATTACGGGTCGGTATGATGCAAGGGGATACTCCATTCTGCGTTGGTTCTATATGTACACGCTGGGCTTGCCACTCCCCCTAATCCCCTTGGCATGACATCCACAGGGGTGGGGTGGTGATTGTGTCGTCCATTCGGGGGCAACCGTAAAATCCAGCGGTCTCCTCTTGACACTTCAGCGGTTTCAATCTGTCGAAGTGTGAATTGTGGGAGATTCGTTGGAGGTCTCTCCGGGTGAAGAGAGGGCTTGGTTCTCTAATGCTGCTCGTCGTCGGATATGGGCGCACCCGGTTGTAATTACTTTATTCCGTTCCTCAAGTTTCGTCTGATAAATTTATTTATATATATCTGATAAATCCGGTTTCTTTTATTCATTTTTAATTTGCATTTTTTTTAAATATCTTTAAACACGGTGTAGGCCAGAGTTTTGCAAGCCTCCAAATCCCCACGACCCAATACGGGGGCCAATAAGGAGGCGGCTCTGTGACTAAGTTGATAACTGCGGAGTGGCTGTCCGTAGCAAATTAGTTAGTTAGTTAGTTTTTGCGAAATAAAAAAACAAGAGTTTATTAAAATGTGTTTATTAAGTGTAAGTGTGTTTTGCCAAGTGCCTACGGCAAATAGGGCAAAAAGTATAAATTTAAAGTATTAAATTCAATCACAAGAGGAAGCTTTAGCCTGCAAACTGGGTTAACTTGGATGCAGCCCTTTCCTTATTAACAGTAATTCAGTACTTTTAGTTTATGTAACAGGAAGATGGATTTTCAGTGTCCGCTAGGCCAGTCCAGTAGGAGCCATATCAGCCAGAATTCCCAGCAAGATTTTTGCGATACTTTTCATTTGCGACATGTCTCCCGAAAGCATAAATGCGATACGCTATTCGCAATGTGTTTTATAAATAACCGCATTGCGGCACATATTCAGAAAATGTACGCAATTCAATTGAAATTGAACTCTTTGCGTTATAAAGAAATGACGATAAAATAAAATTAGTGTGGAATAATTCTTGCGATATGTCTACCGAAAGCGTAAATGCGAAATGTTATTCGCAATGAGTTTTAAAAGTTAACGCTCTGCGATATAAGTTTAGAAATTGGAATCATTAAAATTCGCTAACGCGTTATGATTGTACTTTGTATGTAAGTCCAAAGTATTTTCAATCTTTTTGTAGTTTGGTCACTGCAGTCTGATGAGACGACCAATTTTTTAATATAAAAAAATCAATGTTTCATTTATTCAAAACCAAACTACCAACGTCTTGGTAACCTCACCTTGATGTAAATAACACTATCTATCGGGCTATTATCCAGAATGACCAAAAATTTCCTGGCTATTTTTCAGAATGACCCAATTTTAAACTTATGGCGAATTGAAGTTAATCTAGCGACAACATTTGAGAATTATATGCGATACACGGTCGAGTATATACAGGTAATCCTCCGGATTTACGAAAGGTTGTACCAGCGGTATACTATTTATTATTGTTAGATTCGGTTAAAGTTAATCTGGCGATAACGTTTGAAAATTATATGCGATATACTGACGAGTACGTGCAGGGCATCCTTCAGTTTTACGAAAGTTTCGTTCTAGGTAGTACTAGCGATATTCGACCGATATTCGACCGATTATCTTTAGGACACCTCGAGCCTATTTAGAAAAGATAAGCGCAAGAAAAAGAAAAGACAAATTTCATAGTTTTTCGTGCGTGGAGTCAAAGTTATTCGTGCGACAATATTTGCGAATTATAGGCGATATTGCGAGTAGTCGCTGGATAAGTATTCTACAGATATTCGACAGATAATCTGCGACCTTGCTGAGATTAAACCTACTTCGAAACAATATGATATAAATGGGAACAATATTTTACCAGTCAAAACCGTATAAAGCCAGGCAGAACCAGCGTTGTGTTTGAACTTGCACAATGAGCTCATGAATTGAGCACATCAATTGGATGATTTTTTAACACATAACAGCTGCGTTTTTGGAAAACAATCGAGTAGAGTTCGCGATAGCTATTTTCAAATTTCAAATAATTTTTTTTTTTTAATTAAATAATTAAGATTTAATAGGAATCTATACGTATAACCAAAATAAACCATCATAAAAGTTGTATGGTTTTCTTGTAATATCGTTGTTCTGTATAGTTTTGAACTACTCCGTTATTATACAGAACTATACAGAACAACCATATTACAAGAAAACCATCAACTTCTAAGATGGATTTTTTTTGGTTGTACTTTAATTTAAAAAAAATAAAATTTTTAATTTTGAATTGGACAAATTTTAAAATAACTATCGCGAACTCTACTCGATTGTTTTCCAAAAACGCAGCTAACCGGAGCCATAAACACGTCAACCAGAACCACTACAATATCAGTCAGTGTATTGATAACGGCGAAAATACAGTAAACAGTACAAGCAGTTCTGACAATGAAGTATAAATATATAACGACTTATTGACAACACAAGTGAAAACATTGCAATCCCTGTAATTCAGAACCACCCTCTCCATAAGATATAATTAAATTGTAACTCAATTGTTCTTCATAAAAGCGTTTACACATTCGACGATTTCGTGGTATTCATCGGCTGTCAAGGCAGCATATACTAGTTTGGTTCACGGATGGTCTTGCAATTATTGCCTTATGTATCTCTATAATATGGAGTTATCTTGTTTCTTAAAAACTTTGTATAGTGGGTAAATTTTTTAAGCTGAAACTTTCCAGTAATTAAAAATTTAAAACTAATTTCGAGTATTTACTTTGAAAACGTGTTAATTTTAATTCAAACGTATTGCAGAATCGTATGAATGAGAAATCGAAAAAAAATTAATATCGTTATTACAGGGCCATCTATCATGAATCCTACGTACTTTAAGCCGTAGAATCCGAATCTGCAATAAAAAATAGGGGTTCCTATTTTAATTTCAAAGTTACCCCAACCTCACTTACAAGAAGGGAAGGAAGCGTATTAATTTTAGCATTAAAGTATGTCCTCGCACGGAATGATTAAATTTTGATAATGGACATTTTTTGTTTGGTAAAACATTTAGGGGACTAGTTTTGGGTTCATGTTACACACTGCGTTAAATACTGTTATGTTAAATGTTGTGTTATTTACGTGATATTTTAACGTAACATGTTATACAGGAAAAACGGTATGTTGGGTGGAAATGGGTTTCTTGAATGATTTTGGGAAGAAATTCTAGAATATAGCCACGAGCGATGGAACTTGATCAATTTTTAACCGATTATGATGGGATTGCGTATGTTGGATGGAAATAGGATTCTTAAATGATTTTTAGAAAAGTTCTGGAATATGGCTACCTGGAATGGAATTCGATAATTTCTTAACCGATTATGATGAAATTGCACATATGGTGAATGAAAATAATCTTCTTCAATAACTTTTGGAAGAAGTTGACGATTATGGACACCTAAGACGGAACATGGTATTTTAAACTAGGACGGAACTCGATAATAAGCAGGCATCTTTTTTGAAGCAAGCGGTTCATGATGTTAACATGTTTCTGATAAGGCTGGATGCCTTAACATCTATCACCAGTATAAGTGACGCACTCATGCAATTAGTGAGTTGAGCGGCAGGCCAACTACATACTCTCACAAAAACTCACGGGAATGAACCCTACACTAAGGGTTCGGATAAATTTATAATATTCTTATCAACAACTACCTCGAAAACTGTTCACGGGAACATGGAGCATGATGCCTTCTAAGACCTTGCGAATTCCAGAACCTTTCGAACCAAGCGAAAATTTATACTTTTGAGGTACTTGCAATACAAGAGCATAAATGGTTTGGGAGTTAATTCCATAAAACAACCAATAATTACACTCTCCACTACAGCAATAATCAGAAAAGCGGGTAATTATGATTCGGTTTCCATCTTCTGGCGAGTACAGCAGATTCATTTTATAATCCCTTATTTTTCCAACGTGCATTATTATCGGTTAAGTAATAGCCGTGACCCATTCCAAAAGTCCATATTAAAAAACTTCTTCTAGAAATCATGAATGAATCTCATGTACCTTAAATAATGCCATCGTAATTTCGTAAAAACTGCCTGAGTTCCGTCCAATGTGGCCATATTCCAAAACTTCTTTCATAAATCATTTAAGAATACCATTTCTATCTAACAGACCCCAGATGTCATATCCCAGAACTTTTACAAAAATCCTTTAATAATCCAATTTCCATCCAGCATATTATCCATAATCTCATCATAATCGGCTCAGATGTTGTCGAGTTCCGTTCTAGGTGGCATATTCCACAACTTTTTCCAAAAATCGTTTAAGAATTTCATTGCCATCCAACATACCCAATCCCATCATAATCGGTTTAGAATTAATCGAGTTCCGTCCCAGGTTCCAAAAATCATTTAAGAATCCCCAAATTCATCCATCATAACCGGTAACCGAAAAATGGAAAATAAAAAATGGTTCGTTAATACGAGGGTCCGTTAAAACGAGCACCCGTTAAATCGAGCGTCTGTTAAATCGTGGTCCACTAAATCGAAGTTTTACTGTATATCACTAAAAACAATTTCAAATTTTTCACGAACTCCGCAATGAACGCAGTGTTTGGATAATCATTGTTTTCTTGTAATTAGCGATGACATAAGTGATTTTTAATTTTTGACTTTATGTTGTACCAAACATTTGCGGTTTAGGTGGAGCTTGAACCCCGTTCGTTTTTTTCTCGTAGAGTGCTTATTTTTCGAAATATTTGAACGTTTCTGCTTAAGAAAATCACCCGATATAAATGTTCAGTATTCTCTAATCAAATACACAATCGTAGGAAATTCTTCCATTTAGCGTCAATGATAATCGCTACTTAGTTATACGCAATCAATTTCCCAATCACTCTATACTTTTTCTCTCTGATTGCGGATAAATTAAAATTTTTGAAACTCATATAAATGGGAACATCAGTCGTCGCGACCTGATTTTTTAAAATCAATAATCTCAAATTTTCCATCTATGAGTTTCAAAAATTCAAATATATTTTACATTTCATGGTCTGTTATTTTACCAGTGTGATACTATTTTTATTGGATTAAAAACCAAATTTGTGTGAATTTTCTCTATATCGCTAAATTAATCACCTGGATTAAAAAAAAAATATTCCCACTTATAGTAAAACTGTTCATATCCGATTATCCGTTTAATCTCTATAGAACGACGAGTATAAACAAGCAAATTGCAAATTTATTGTTTACAGAATTTAACTTAATAAAATGAAAATTTATTGATCCGATGGTTTTACAAAAATAATTAAATAAAATTGCATTTTGTAAAATAAATAAAATCAATTTATATTTACCGTTTACTTTGGCCATGCGTTGAACTGGAAATATTTCGTTCATCCCGCCATATATTGAAACGATGTCGTATCGCTTGTCTTACTTCTGAATTTAAAAAACAATAGAACAGAGAAACGGAAAACCCCTGCCACATTAAAAAAAAGTTATTAATGCGATTTTATGTCCCGAATATTTAACAATTTACTTCTTACCTGTGTACTAAGTAAAAATGCCCGTATTACAGCAAATATAATACTACCAACACCTTTTTCGGGTCCAGCTAATACAACCAAGTAGGTTGTACCAAGTAATGGTATTAAAACTAAAAGTGCTTTGGATGCCTTACGATATTGGCGCGTTTCAATTGTATTGGCTGAACGTAATTTTGTTATAAGTACCCACATTATTTGTACTAAAAATATTGAATTTATTATTAATACAGCGCACGCTGGCCCCTGGTAAATCCAGTCGACGTAGGACTCCTTAAGCCAGGCACAATCGAATTCCGGCTGAAATTAAAAAGAAAATGAAAAATTATTAGTACTCGAATTAGTACTACTCGTGTAGTATTGTTGGTACATTTACCAATGCATTAAGCGTATTGCATTGGTAAAAGTGGATTAGGATTTAGTTTTGGATTTATAATTTTCCAAATCAACAGCGATTTTCGGATTTAGTTTTTAGCTTCAAAGTTTGTAAGTAAAAATGTTTTTTCTGATGTATATTTGCATATTTCATGATTTTGTTAATATTTTAATTTTATTTTAAAAACATAATAATATTCCTCTTGGGCGCTCTAAAACAAACATTAGTTTAACTGCAACTGTTTAGCGGATAACACAAATGAAAGAAATGAGTACGATTTATAAAAACGATTTGAAGCGCCATTTTTAAGTCCACATCCGAAAGGACCAAAAATGTCGGTTGCAAGTGCAGCAAAATATATAAAAAAGTCGGAAACATTTGTGCAGAAGTGGATTACACATTATTCAATGTATAAAAATGTTGACAATTTGCCAGATAGAGGCAAAATTCGAACCATTACAAAAAAGGAGAATGAAGCCATCACACAGATATTTGATGAAAACTCCTCGTTTATGCTGGATACAGCTGTGAAAAAATTGGCGAAAAAAAAAACTGTTATACCAAAAGCAACAATACGAAATAGAATTATGGAACATGGCTATGCATGTGGAAATACTTTGGCCAAACCACTGGTAATACAAAAATACATGGAAAAGCGACTACGGTGGGTGAATGAACATAAAAACAAAGATTTTACGAATATTGTGTTTACTGATGAGTCATTCTTTTAAGGTTTTAATATTAAAAGGCGTGTTTGGTCAACTAAGCAAAAACAAGAATTGTCCGAACTGTGGAGCACCCGCCCTAGCTCCATGAATGGGGATGCTTCACCAAGCAAGGTTTTGGTAAATTAATCGTTTCCACACGGAGCCTAAATGCACCTTTCATGAAAAAAAAGTTATTCATGAGATTTGTTATCATCTGTCCTTAAATGGTTTTGAGCAGGGAACTCGAATTGGTTCTTGCAAGAAGACAACGATCCAAAACACCGTAGGAAACTTTGTTCGGAGTTTAAACTGAAAAAGGGTATCACAACATTGGATTGGCCATCTCAGCCACCTGATGGCAATCCGATCAAATACATAAGGTCTCTTTGGAAGATTAAGCTGAAAATGTACCACATAAAAAATTTCAGCCATCTAGCTCGAGTGGTCCGGAAGATATGGAAAAAGTTACCACTACAATATACAGAAAAATTAGTTAATAGTATAGAGAAAAGGTGCCGGGCAATTATCAACAGGGGACTTTACTATGTATTAGTTGGTAGCGCCCTAGAAAATAAAATAAACTTTTATAATAAAAATAAAAAAAAATCGTAGTTTCATTTTTACTTAGTTGTTTGCCGTACACGCTCTTGTTGCACATACTGTATGTCAATTTTGAATATTTTAGTACAAACCTTTAGTACTAAAAATTGGATTTGATTTACTTATTAAAAATTGGATTTGATTTGGGTTAATTTTAATGCAATAGTTGTTGTAAATAACCAATGCAATACGCTAATTGTGTCTGTGTTACTGTGTATGGTATACAGTGCAACATTATCCGTGTATGCGCTAAAAAATACCCCAATGTACTTTGTACTTAAAAATTAGTTTCTATAATAACAAAAATTATTATTTTTACTTTACTTCTAATTTAATAAATTTTATACATATTGAATTTTATACATATTGAAGTTTTGTACCTTCAATATGTATAAAATTCCGAGTTCCTTTAATATTTATCTTTTGTTCTTGTTGTGTTTATCTGCGTTAGTTCGTTAAATTTTCATCAACTTCTTCATGTTGTTCAATTTCATCATCAACTATTTCCGAATTAATGTAATCATCACATATGGTTTGATGATGCCTTTTGCATGCTGGTTTATCGCAGAAGTTGCAAGTTAGATTTGTTTTCATGTCAGCACTCCGTAGGCATAATCTGTATCTTTGTGTTTTGCGACTTTTGGTTTGTTGGTTTTGAGCGATTGATGCTAACCTTAATTCTACAATATTAACTGCGGGCCATCTCTTTTAAAAAACCCAAACACGAAAAGTCGTGGCTTTCACCTGGCGAAGTATCAACATCGACGGCACGGTCAAATCGCTTCGGAAAGAAGACCATGCACTGCGTTTGGTCGGACTTGAAAGGAATCATGTTGTATGTGCTGTTGAAGCAAGGCCTAACCATCAATGGGCAATGCTACAACAACAACTCATCAATCTGAACCATGCATTGCTCGAAAAACACGGACGAGTGATATTGCAGCACGACAACACTCCATGCCATCGCACTCCCATCGTCCAGGACACCATCAAAACGCTGAGATGGGATCTGCTACCGCACACGTTTTATCCTCCCGATCTAGCCCCCTCGGATTATCACTTGTTCCGGTCGATGGCGCATGACCTGGTAGGTCACACTTGGCCAGTTTCAAAGAAAAGCAAAATTAGTTGGATGAATGGTTTCGGTTCGAAGAGGCGTCGTTTTATCGTTGTATTGCAAGAAAGATGGCAAAAATGTGTAGATAGCGAAGAGCAATACTTTGAATAAACCATTTTTTATATTTCTATTGAAATTTTTCATTATTCAAAAAAACCCGGAAATTTAGTAGCGCGCCTAGTAACATAATAATTCGATAGACGACAAACGGTATCAATTTAATTTTAGTTTTTTATGCGTTGTTTTGTACAGATACATGCAGGTTATATTGGACTGGTGGCCATGCTCAGTAAATGTTCAAAAATATATCTTCTTGGGGATAAAAACCAAATACCATATATTGACAGATTACATCATGTCAATATGCAATTTTCCGATGCAAGGGCTTTCGTAACAAAGACAGAATACTTGAATGTAACGTATAGATGTCCAGCTGATGTTACTTCTGCTCTCAAAGAATACTACCCTAACATCACTAGTATGAACACAGTTGAAACTTCTACCGAATTTATAAACCTGCCACCAACGTTAGCGTCATTACCTGTGTTAGAGCACGCTTTCTATCTAACTTTTACCAGAGCTGATAAACAACTAATCTCCCAGCTTAAGATACCAGAAACCAGTAAAGTCTTGACTATCCATGAAGCACAAGATTTAACCTCACCTAATGTAACATGTATAAGAACCAATTCTCAACCTCTTGAGCTGTTCAATAGTGTACCGCATGCCATAGTTGCAATCTCTAGACACACACAATCGTTTAAATATTTTTCACCGGTGACTAATGATAGACTACACTCACTTTTAATGAAAGCTCGAACTTATACTATTACTCAAAAGGTAAATCAACCCATAAAGTACAAGTAAAGATTGGTCTACAAAAAATGTGCAATTTATTATCAAAACGTAAACAAAATGGCATCAAAAGCATCCAAATTCTACAACTTCGTTTTAAAATCAAACTACCTCATTTATGTAATTTGTGAAACTTCATTAAAACCCGGCATAAGGAGTAGCGAATTTTTTGGTCATGATTACGTTGTTTATAGATGTGATCGGTCTCCTGAAACTAGTTCAAAGAAATCGGGTGGTGGCGTATTGATAGCAGTACATTCTAAACTCTGGAATGCTCCAGTAACTTTAGCACCATCGAGAGTTGAACAAATTGGTGTAAAAATCAAAATCAACCAAACCAATCTAATCATCTACGCAGAATATATACCACCTCAATCAAATAGTGATCATTATGCAACTTGCATCGATGCGATTGATGAAGTTATTAATACAACGAACTCGTCAGGTTTAGTTCTTGTGCTTGGTGATTTTAATCTACCAAATATAACTTGGAATTTGGACCCGGAACTTAACTGTATTTTACCATGCATTATAACAACAGATGCGGAATCTTTATTTGTGGACGCCTTGCTTGGTTATAATTTGAACCAAATAAACACAATTGCTAATAATCGTGATAGATTATTGGATCTTGAATCCTTGAATCCATCAACTGGCAAATAACTCTCAATTCCAATGATATTAACGAAAATGTGGACAAATTTAATGACATTATGCTTCAAGGCTTCGAACTTTATGTACCTATGTACTGTAAACCACAAAATTCTCATCCCCACTGGTTCGATGATAGACTAGTTAACTTAAAAAATCGGAAGCCGAAAGCGTACGCCAAAATGTTAAAAAGCGGGTTAGAAGCGGACAACACTATGTTTCTACAACATAGTAATGAGTTTGAAATTTATTTAAAATCAAAATACAGGTCGTATCTTGATCAAATTCAAGACAAAATCAAAGTAAATCCAAAACAATTTTGGAAATACTTTAGGAATAAACGCGAAATTGAAGGATACCCTGCTAATATGACCTACAACAATACTAGCTCTTCAAACGCGAAAGATATAGCTGACATGTTCGCGTCGTTCTTTCAATCAGTCTATAGACCAAGCGTTACTAGTGGATTGTACGAACAACCCAGCAACAACAACACATCAATAACTCCTCCTATTATTTTTGAGGACAACATTTTATCGGCTTTAAGAGGGTTTGGAGATGGTTGCGGTCTTGACAATATACCCTCTTCTATTCTGAAGGAGTACGCTGAAATTTTAATAATTCCATCTATTCAATCATTCCTTAAGCACCGGCGTGTTTCCCGAAAAATGGAAAATTTCAAAAATTACTCGAATTTTTAAATCGGGTAATCGTGATGATATCACATGCTACAGAGGAATATCAACTACATCATCAATTCCGAAATTATTTGAGTTAGTATTATGCAACAGCTTTAAATCCACAATTGCACGTCATATATCAATAAACGAGCATGGGTTTATGCCTGACCGATCCACATCGACTAATCTGGTTGAATTCACCAGTAAACTAATTAACGAGATAGAAAAGCACCGTCAAGTTGGTGTAGCGTACACGGATTTCAGTAAAGCATTTGATTCTATCTCTCATCATAAAGCACTCCAGAGTTTATTCGATTTTGGGTTTTCTCTCGATGACATAAATTGGTTTAAGTCATATCTATCAAACCGGCGACAATTTGTAATAATGGGAAGTGAAAAATCAAGCGTTATTAAAGTTACATCTGCGGTGTTCCCCAAGGATCACACCTTAGACCTTGGATTTTTATTGTTTTCATAGACCGAATATCCGAGATAATCAAAAACTCAGACGTGCTCATATTTAAAGATGATGTGAAAATTTTTCGTACTATTAATGGTTTGTTAGATACGGAGAAACTTCAAGAAGACTTAGATAGATTAAGTGAGTGGTGTGATCGAAACTCACTATACTTAAATACTAAGAAATGCAAAATCATGTCTTTTCATCGTAACAGAAATCCGGTTATTACTTCATACAAAGTCAACAACGAAGTATACTGCAAAGAGTCAATGAGATTATAGACTTAGGTGTTACATTTGTCGAAAACGCCAGTTTCAATAGGCATATTGAAAATTGTATTGCGAAACCGAATGCCATGTTCGGATTTGTTAAAAGATGGACGGGTGAATTTAAGGATATTCAAACCTTATATGTTCACTATATTTCGCTTATGTTCGATCTCAACTGGAATGCGCTGTAACGGTCTGGAATCCATACTATGCTGTGCACATAAAAAGAATTGAAATCATTCAAAAGAAGTTCCTGATTTTTTTGTTAAAGAAAAGTGACTGGGAATATGACCACAACTTACCATTCCATGAAAATGTGGCTCGCTTACCTCCATACCCAACAAGATGCACGGATTACAAAATATGCACGCTTGAAAATAGACGACTTCTCTTAGGCGCGGCTTTTATTGGTAACGTTTTGCTTGGTCACGTTGGTTCAGCTTACATCTTGGAAAACATATCAATTCACGTGCCATGCAGAACATTTCGAAACCATGAATTTTTAGCACTTGAACACCATTCTACTAACTATGGAGAAAACAACCCTATTAATAGGATGACTAAATCGTTCAACTTAATTGACGACCTATTTGATTTTAATTTATCAAAAAACAACTTTAAAAGGGATCCGTTCATAACTGCATATTTTAAAATTGCATTTCTCAAAACGCCATATTTAAAATCTGCATAAGGAACAAAATTGCATTTTTCAAAACTGCATATTTCAAAACGGCATAAGGGTTAAAAGAGCATTTTTCAAAACGTCATTTTTCTAAACGACATATTTTAAAACGACATTTTTTAGAATGGCATTTTTTAAAACTGCATTTTTCAAAACGGCATATAGGTACAAAATGGCATTTTTCAAAACGGCTTTTTCCAAAATAGCATTTTTTAAAACTGCATATTTGAAAACGGCATAGGTACAAAACTGCATTTCTCAAAACTGCACAAGACAGAATGAAATATTTTAATCGATTATGAATTTAGAATTATCTTTTCATTAATTTCTGGAATATGACCAACAGGTACGGTTATTTATTACACGATGAAATTTGAGATGAATGAAATTTTTGAACATTTGTGAAAGATTCTTGGATTAAATTCTAGGATAAAGTCAAATGAAAAGGAACTTGACTATTTCTTAGTCGAGTAAGATTTAATTTCACATGTTTAGGTTTAGTATAGGTATGTTATAAGAAAGGACCTTCATGGAAATTAGAAATTATTTGAAGATTTAGTATGCATATAATATTCTCCTTCACCTAAATTTTTCGACCTATGTCGTTTCGAAAAATGAAATTTTGAAAAATGCCGTTTTGAAAAATGTCTTTTTAAAAAATGTCGTTTTAAGAAATGCCGTTTTGAAAAATACCGTTTTGTACCTATGTCGTTTTGAAACATGCAATTTTGAAAAATGCTTTTTTTATAAAATGCAGTTTAGAAAAATGCCGTTTTGAAAAATGCAGTTTTGAAAAATGCCGTTTTGTACCTATGTCCTTTCGTACCTTATGCAGTTTAGAAATATGCAGTTTTGAGAAATGTCGTTTTGAAAAATGTCATTTTAAGATATGCAATTTCGACCTGGACCCCTTTAAAAATATATTGAAGAACTATTTTTTAAATTTTTATTTGTCAAACTAAAATTTGGTTTATATTTTCTATTTTCTTTTTTTAAGTTTTTTGTTTGAAATTACTGTTTTAACTATTGTAAAAAATCTGAAATCATACATGTTAATTACAAAATAGATTTCTTTAAATAAATAAATAAATAAATAAGTAAATAAGTAAATAAGTAAATAAATAAATAAATAAATAAATAAATAAATAAATAAATAAATAAATAAATAAATAAATAAATAAATAAATAAAATTCTCACGATGAAAAATGCAATAAATCAATCGATTATAACTCGTTTCTTTATCTGGTGTATATCTAATTGAAGAAGACATATCTAAACGGGTTTTTAATAATTTTTAGTAATTACTTTTTTATTTACATTTTTGTGGGTCTGAGGTAATTTTTTACCCCCATACACAATGTATAAGAAGTTGGCCCGAAATTTCCATCCCGAAAAGGTTTTTTTTATAAAGTGAGTGTCTTTGCTAAATCACATAAAAATAATTCCATCCTGAAAATTTTGTTGTATTAACTACTATTTGCAGTAAAAAAGCTG
The DNA here is from genome assembly GCA_932526605.1 of Nephrotoma flavescens. Classification (NCBI taxonomy): domain Eukaryota; kingdom Metazoa; phylum Arthropoda; class Insecta; order Diptera; family Tipulidae; genus Nephrotoma; species Nephrotoma flavescens. Next base: position 142,630,829 of record OW052222.1, read on the forward strand.
CATAATCTTTAATTAAATTAAATCTATTTTAATGATCATCTAGAAAATCACTTTTCTATCCATCACTTTCTATATTAACTGAAAGAAAATATGTTCAGTGCCAAATTTCTCGGCGTACACAGAGATGACCTCCTGCCTTGGCATATGGAGTTAGGTGGGCCAATGTGCATAGGACTAATATTCAGGTGTTAACAAAACAAATATAAACAAATTTACAACGGCATATCCATGTGCTTGTATTATTTACTCAAAATTTAAATAAAGGTAAAACTTAGAAAATAAAAAATGATAATACCAAATACTTAAAGAACGGCGGAGTATTTTCGATAAATTTAAAGAAAAAATAGTGTTATGGCAAAGCAGTAGTGAACACTACACAAATAAATTCCTTAAATTGAAAGCTTGGAAGGAAATATTGGTAGAATATCAAAAAAATTGAATCAGATGCAACAGTTGAACAATTAAACCGAAAAATGATTAATATTAGAACTTGTCACCATAGAGAAAGGAAAAGAGTAAATGCGAATGAAAAATCGGGACCAGGATTTGACGATATAATTATACATACAATCATTATGGTATTTTGATAAGTTAGATTTTATAAGTTTGGAACATCATTAATGGATTTGCAACGATTCCGAATGGTATCGTTCCAAGTTGTGCAAGTTTGTAGAGTTGTATTCAAATTTAATTTTTGTGTTATTAAATTTAATTTTTGTGTCTAACCCCTAAATGTTGATCAGCAAATAATAAAAATTCAAAATTAAAGCGATCGAGGAAATAATATCGATTTGTCGATAAGGCAGATAACGGGTCGAATCGAACAGTGCTAAGTAAACTGAAATGACTTAGCAAAATTGAAACGATTTTTTTTGCGCGAGTTTTGTTGCTGGATTTTTTTTTTTGAAAAGATTGAAAAAAAAAATTTGGAATTTTTTTGGGCAGTTTTTGTTTGATCTCGGGGGAAATAAATACGAAATTTAAAAAAAAAAAAAAAAAAACTAATAAAACAAAAAAATTGTTTGAGAAAATTAATTAATATATATATTTAATAAGTTGTTTAAAATGTAAGTTAACATTAACAAAGACAATTTTGTGAAAAATTTGATTTATAAAAAATATTTAAGTAAATGATAAATGAATCATAGTTAAGTGTATGTCATTATATCTATAAAAAAATTAACAATAATTCGTTTTACTTGTTGAGTGAAAAAAAAAATACGAATTTTAACATTTTATACGCCATTTGTGCGAATGAAAAAATATTTTTTTGTGAGTGAGAACAAACGACAATTAAAATTATAAGAATAAAATAATCGTATGAAAGTGAGTGACATAATTAATGTGGTGGGTGCACGAATAAAACAAAAACATAATCACAATTAGAAGACTGAGAAAAACATTTTTTTTTCTTTGATTCGTTGAATAATACTTTATAAAGTATACAGTTAAAATCAATTGATTTTTTTTATGAGAATTGGGTGTGCGCCCAAATGACAGTTAATTAAAAAATTAAATATTGAGTTAAAAATTCAAAGATTAAAACCTTGAGCTTAGTAACCTTATAAATATGAGTGTATATTGTAATAACATATGTGTATAATACCCATTTTAATTGTAATATACCGCTTAAATAAGAAATTTAATAATATAATTTAATCAAGAAATAATAATCGCCATAATAAAAATAGTGAAATAACAGACAAAAAAACCAAATCAAATAACAATTACAACTCTTCCGACTTGACCTCCAATCAACATTCCAACTAGCTTAACGTTCCGGCTCAGTCATCAGTCAACAAGGACATCATACAACCTTCAACAGAACCGTAAGGAAGTTATAACCTAATTATTTTTTTTCTTAAATTTAATTTTTTTTTCGGTTTGATTCAATCATTTAAGTTAAATTAGGTAGTTAAGATTTTATTGGTTTTATTTTCTTATATACTATGGTGTTGGGTAGTTAAGATTTAGATAAGTCAGATTAGTTTAGGTGTAGCTAGGTAGTTTAATTTTTTTTTGTGTGAATTAATTTTCTGAACCAATCAATTTTTTTTTGCATTTATTCTCTACTTGGTAAATAAATTGATTTTGTATGTTATATTTAAAATTCATTGCGTCATTATTTTTCTTTGTATTGAAATGAGATAAATTGAGAAAACAACGAGGATGAATTAGGGTGAGTGCCAGGAATGAAGGTAATTAGCATTTCCTAGTAGCGGTTGAACCTGGCCTACTCATACTCCAAACCCCACCCCACTCTCTGACGCTTAGCCGCGCAACAACCGCTGGAGTCCCTGAGTAGGCCAAATTCTATAGCCCAGCATGTGATGGACGGTATTTTGTTTTTCACACTTTTTTTATTTTTATTAGAATTTTCATTTTTATCTTGCCTTTTGTTTAAATTATTATTTTTTTCTTCAAGTACAATACCCTCCATAACATGTTGAATGCTACAGATTCTAATACGGGAATTTATATTTTGGTAAATCAAAAATTACAATCTGCCGCCGAACCAGAAAATCATAGTCACATCATAATAGACGCCATAATAGAGATCAGTTTTTATGCAGATCTGTGGATTATTTGAACACTGCCAAAACTTCTAGTAGCAATTTAGAAAAAGATGAAGTGGCCTTATTTTCTGATGGGCTTGTAGATTTCAAAAATTTAATATTGAACTGCAAATATTTGCAAAAAAGTATTACTATCAACTAAATAAGATGTCATTGTGAAATACTGTATCCACACCAGAAACCCTATTTAGTTGTCCATCAGCCAGTTTGGAAACTCCATACAGGCATATATCATCAAGATCATCACCTCTGCAGTATTCCAACCGTACTCATACTCGAAGACAACCACGATTTTTTTATCTGATGATTCGAACACAGCATTACCAACCCAAATCAGTTGTTCATCAACTAAGTCTGAAACTCCATCTATTCAAACATTTTCTAGATTATCAACTACACTGAATTTCGAGTATCAAATTCATACTACAAGACAGCCATCTCGGTATATACCCGGGTAAATAAAGTGATTTTCACATTTGAATTTCTCCGTAGCATTTTAACCAATTATAAATCGGTTCAGTGGCCCAATTTGTTTGAAATTTATGAAAATTCAGTTAGTTCGAAAAGTTATGTACGTCCAAGTACTTTTTTTTAAATTACACATTTTTGACCATCTTTACAGTATATACCTGGGTATGTAATTCATTGCTCCATACATTTTGTATGAAACTTCTTGTAAGTTTTATTAAATAGACGCCCAATTTAATTGTTATATATAAAGCCTGCAAAATACTATTGATCCTTCAATTAAAATAGTGATTATATTTGAATTCTGATATATTTAGATGCAATAAAAGATTTTGTTATCTACAATATATTTTTTTATTTCAGTAGTATAGTAGTATTCAAAATATAGAGTACGAAAAAATAAATAACTATAGAAAATTATACAAATACAAGTACATAAAAAAATAAAAGCTACTTATTAAGATGGCATTCTTGGCATTTGGTTTGCGTAAGGCTATGTGTTTGGCAAATGGGCTTTAAGCACTGGATACAAACTTTTCTTGTACGTTTCTTTCTTTTTTCCTCCTTATATCACATATAGCACGCACCAATCATCTGGTATGGATACAACATTCTGGGGCTCTCGAAATTTCTCAATACAAGCACCTAGAACATATTGTACGGCACTTCTTGTTGCAAAATGGCTCATAACCCTTTGGAATATGAGCTCATTTTTTATAATAGGCATACAAGTGTTCCCCTAATTCTTCAAGAAACTGCCTACGTCTTTAAGTTTTAACGTTGTGCTTGAAAGATGGATTATTCTTGGTGAATATTATGTAAGGTGCGAGTCCCATAATGTTAAAGAACATTGCAAGTGGCCACCGGTTGGTCTTTGTCTTTGTTGTACATATATTGGGAAAGCATTTTGTCCATGGTGTCCACGGCACCTTTAGTTGAATTGTAATATACATTTATATCTGGTTTACATTTTGGACCGGAAACTCTAGCGTCATTATGCTGTGTAGAAAGTAACACAACAGATTCATTGGAACGTATGAGCATAATTTTTTCTCCAAACCCAAATTTCGACGATAAAACCTTCCTAGTTGTCGATGCTTTGGATTTCAGGAGGAATGCATGCCTTGTTTTTCTTCATAGTACCGACTATAGAAAGATTCCACCCTAGTAAATCTTCGGCTAGAGAAAGCGATGTAAAAAAATTGTCCGTAGTTACGTTCCTTCCGGTGTTCTTGTATGAGGCAATTAAATCTTTCACGACGCGTTCACCTTGATTTTTCTCTCTATCGTTTTCAATTTTACCGGTATACATATGTCCGTTCAAAGGGTACGCCCTTTTGGAATCGCAGGTCCACCAAACTTTGATACCATACTTTACCGGTTTCGAATATTGCGTGCCTTCGAAGAGGAACAGCTGCTCATCGATGGATATGGTTATTCCTTTTTTCAAAGTTGCCGAACAGCTATATAACTTGACTTTTGTGTCCCAATGACAATAAGAATTCCTATATATGCCAAGAGCCCCTCTTCGTCCATAGGCGCCCAGGTTATTGGTTTTTCATTCGGATTTGCCGCGTTCCATTTTGTAAATTCTTTTTCCGCCTTCTTATTTGTATGTCTACAAATTATGTTCTACATTGATGCGTCAAACAAAGCGCAAAATTTTTCGACATCGTTCAAAATTTTGGTGTTAGGATTGGGCCCAATAAAAGATGGGTCCCTTAACCGGTGTAAGTTTGGAGGTATTTTCCTCCATTTAGTTCCGTCTTAACCGATATAATAATCTTCCAAATCCGGACTTAATTCGTCATTGGTTCTCTCTTCATCATCAATATCAAGGATCAAATTCTCATTACCTTCGGCTTCAGAGTCAGAGCTATCGTCAAAGCTATTTTCCACATGATTTTGGAAATAATTTTGCCGTTTTTCGTACGAGAGTCTAATTAATAATGAAAACGTTTTAAATAATAAATTTTGGGTAATATTTTGGCGTATATAGTATACAAATTTAAATATAATTACCTTGCCATTTGAGCACTCGAAAGATATTCTATTTCTTTTTTCTCCATGCCACTGTTTTAACCCGCAAAATTAAAAAAAACTTTTAAATATTTTTCAGTATCACTCCTCAAACACTAAACACATTTATTAAATAGTTATTAAATCACTCGTATCAACTGTTTTATAAAAATCAAAATTTAGTTATATATAGTAGGAAAAAGCAAAAAAGAAATAAAGGAAGAAGAAGACAAAAAATGGATAATAAAAATGAATCTATTGATCGTCCCAACCATCTATTGTTTATTCGGAAAAATCAATAATAAAAAAGGGAGGATAGCAGGTAAACGATTACTTATCGGCTGAGAAACAAAATTCATGGTACATATATTGAAGTACATTTAATTACTTTAATAATTTTAATATTAACTGTGTTTCGTGATGCTTGATCTGATTCGGTTCTGTTCATGTTTCATGAAACAAGACAAAGACGATTGCTAGATTTCAATTCAAAATTTATGATCTAAAATAAAATTTGGATCAGGTTTTCCTTATAAAATTTGAACTGATCCGGATCAATGGGTGTAATGAAACACGGCATTACGAACGTGAGAATAGAACAGGGTGGAATCCAAAATTGGTAAGAAACGGATTTCTCTCTGTTCGTTAAGGATATTTTGGTTAACTAGTTAACTAGAACACCTGTGTGTAAAGAGGGTACCTTACAAAATGTGCATAGAAAAAAATAAATAATACTCACTTTTACAGTTACAGAAAACAAGAAAAATATAGACTAAATATAGACTAGCTTGTTTTAAAAAATCCAATACGAAATAAGGGTTCGAATCCCACCAGAGGCTAGATGCAAATCGAATTTTCTTCATCGATTACAATCGGTGATATTAATAAACACAACTATGACCTTCTGATGGAGTGCAGAATTCAGCGCCGACCCACCGTCCATGTCAATGTACAGGTTGACATGGAGCTTGCAATGTGCAGGTGGTATACTGTAGTTGTGTGAGTAGGTGAATAGGTGAATGGGTTAATGATGTAGCGTGAATGCGTGGTATCACAATGGGCCAAAAATGGCCTAAGTGTCAAACCACTGAAACCTGAACCGGATGTACATTCAATTCACATTTATATACCCGGGTATTTGTAGTGACGAGTAAGGATTTTTAATTGGTGAAGGTTAAAAGAATGAATTATTTGAATATCTTAATGTTTATTTACATACATTAATTTTGATTTATTTATTTATTTAAAGAAATCTATTTTGTAATTTACATGTATGATTTCAGATTATTTACAATAGTATAAACTAAAAATAAACAGAAATTTCAAACAAAAAACTTAAAAAAAAAAATATAAACCAAATTTTGGATTAACAATTAAAAATTTAAAAAATAGTGCTTCAGAATATTTTAAAGTTGCCCTTTGATAAATTAAAGTCAAATAGGTCGCCGATTCTCCATAGTTAGTTGTTTTCTCCATAGTTAGTAGAATGGTTTTCAAGTGCTAAAAATTCATGGTTTCGAAATGTTCTGCATGGCACGTGAATTGATATGTTTTCCAAGATGTAGCTGAATCAACGTGACCAAGCAAAACGTTACCAATAAAAGCAGTGCCTAGGAAAAGTCATCTATTTTCAAGCGTGCATATTTTGTAATCGGTGCATCTTGTTGGGTATGGAGGTAAGCGAGCCACATTTTCATGGAATGGTAAGTTGTGGTCGTAATCTCAATCACTTTTCTTTAACAAAAAAATCAGGATCTTTTTATGTATTGAGTAATTTTAAAACTTCCATAAATTTATTTCTAATACACTTCGGTATCTTAGAAGTATTTGTTCATAGGAAGTTGAAGTTGATGCTGTATTATTGTCAATGTAAAAAGTACACTGTTCCTTTTTTAGATAATTATGACGATAACAATATGATAGACAACAATATGATTGTAGTAAGAAGTGGTCGAAATCGCAATGATATAATGCCAAATGCGTTTTCAACTCTTACTCGTCATTTGTGAGAGTACATCGTCACCCACAAATATCAAATGGTAGAACATGGGCATCAAAAACATGGCAAACCAAGTTCTCCATTATTTAGATTTTCTAAAAATTTTGTGTTTGGGAAAACTCCTCCGTCGGAAATTCTTCCATCGGTTCCAACGTCCACTATTAGGACCTTACGGGGCCTAACTATTGAATTCGACCTACATTTTCGAAGGCTATCGTTTTCCTATAGTAGAGGAAAGAAGAAAAAAGAAAAATGTATGAAACTTTTACTATTCTTTTCCCTTATGTTTCTACGCTTACTATAGGTAAACGATAGCTGTCGAAAATGAACGTCGAATTCAAACGTTAGACCCCAGAATCTAAATTAACTACTGCCGTCAGGACTACACTAAATGTCTTTTTATAATTGAAATAAAAAATCCAGATTTTGACGGCTTCTTACTGTGGATATGTTTGCCATCTATGGCTCCTATAGGCAGTTCGGGCATCCAGTTTGTTCAAAAAACTTTCTTGCCTCGGCTTTTCAATTTTCTACATTTTTGGGTAACTAAAATAAATGTAAAATTATTGATAATGATAACTAATCATTTATTTTGTTTCAATACTAACCATTATATTTTGTTTTGACTTGTTTCAATAAAAATTCTTCCGATGGTTTGTGGTGAAACCGTATATACAAACTTTAAATACATACTCTAATGCATTCCCAGTTGCTAAGAATCTCAACGTATTAGAAAATTGGATCTCAAAAGATCATTGAAACAATCTTCATTCATTCGCATATAGTTCCAATAGTCGTGTGGGTCTGATTCTCTATTTTTTTAACAATTTTGCATTTGAATACTGTTTTTGATCGACTAACCACTCTTTCTGCCATTTCCTTTTTTTCCCCATTTTCGATTTTTTCGTTAGACAATTCGGTAATCACCATTAACGCAATTACGTAACCCATATTTTTAATTTAAATAGTCAATTAAACAAATGTTTTGGTAGCTAGTTACTATCAAAGCACAAAAACATCTATCAACTGTCGATTCAATTAGTAAGTTTAACCTAGTTGATCAACACGTTGAATATTTATCAACCACGTTGTACATGTTGTATAATGTATGGGCTGCATTAGAAAAAAAGAAACAGAAACCCTTGCATTTATTTTTATTATAACTTATTAAAATCAATCAGTATATTTTATCCAAAAAAATTCAAACTCTTCATGTTGCTAGGCAACAGAGTTTTTTTTATGCTAATATTCCGTGAGTTTCTGATTAATATTTTGTTTTTCTTTACCCGTGTATCGGCTTACCAGAACAATCGGCTCTTCACCATTTTCGGAGCACTTGAATATTAAATTTAATTTTTGTTTTTCATTTTGTCAACACAACCTTTCAAATTTTTTTATGTACCTTATCTTAAAATATTAAAAACGTAAAATATTGAAAAGATTGTTCCGAGTAATGCTGCTTAATTTTTCAATGTTCTTGTTTACCAAAGCAAATTTAATTTGCCTGTTCCTAAAATGTTGTGATTTCATTTTTTATTTTTAAATTTTATTAAATTAACAGCAAATTACAACCAGATTGCATTACAAATAAATTTTTGGTTTAATTAGATGTAGTAGGGGGAGCTGAATTTAGACGAAATGTTTCGAAAAATAAAAACTTACTAATTAGCGAGCGAAACAAGGATAACCAAGATTACTTGCTTCGGGAAAATACAATTTTTAGTTAGAAGGCAAACGAGTCTCTAGTTTCCGCAGCCGCTTTTTCAAATTTGGAAGTACGTGGTAATCACTCATGGAACCATTTGAACAGTAAAATTCTCAGCTGGTAACTTAATTAAATAAATTTAATTTTTATTGTTATATTTATTGTCTTCAAGTATTTGCAAAAAAAACAAACAAAAGGATTTAATTCACTTAGGTCGTGTTTCAATTGGATTAAATACCGCATAAAAAGTTAAAAAGTTAAAAATTTATTTGTGGTAAATTTTTTTTAACTTTTTAACTTTTTATCTGTTTCAATTGGTTAAAATTTTGACAATAACATGGTTGCTTATTTTATGTGTAATTATGAACGTATACAGCAAATTTAAATATGAAAATATATAAAATAAATACTATTTAAATGTATATTAGTTAATTATGGTTAGTTTACATCAAAATCATTACGATTTTTCTCAAAATTTGTACATGACAAATTTCTGTTTACAAACAAATATTTTTGTCAGCCAAATGTTTTCCACATAAAAATTTTATCAGCTCTTGAAGCAGATAAAAAGTTTGACATTTTTATTCACCACAATTTTTAACTTTTTAACTTTTTATGCGGCATTTAAACCAATTGAAACACGCACTTATATGAACAAGCAAAGCATATAAAAACAAATGGATAAAATTATTGTATATTACTATAAAAAATCGCTAATAATGGGAACCCTTTTGTATTTTCGGTTAGTATTTTTTTTTTTTTATCAAGTGATCAAGTGTTCATTTAGTATTAATTTTCGACGCCACGGGATAAGTAATATTTTGGTGATAACAAAGGAGGTAACTTTAGAAATTCTGGCCGCGATGGTTGCGGGTTATAATGCTGGAGTGCCAATTAACGAATTACCTCAAATGTACAATTGCCATAAAAATACAGTCACGTATCCAATTCGGAAATCTCAAACCTTAACAAACATCCAAGGAAAAGGACGGAAAAGAGTAACCACATCAAAAGAGGACAAAATGATGATTCAGCTTCTGCAACGAAATGCTATAAATAAAATAAAATCTGTGCTAAGTCAAATAAATAGCCCACGGAAAAATAAAATCACAAAAGAAACTCTTCGGAGGCGGTTTCGTGAAGCAAATTTTAAAGCTTATGTGGTACAAAAGAAACCGTTCATATAGGCTCGAAGAATAAAGTACAGTGACTCAAATTTCACGTACTTATTTAGCGAAGCCTGTCGAGTTTAGGGGAAGGTATTGTGGACGGAGGAATCGTGTTTTTACTTAGATGGAACCTACCGGAAAACATTTTTTTTACTCAACACCCCAAAACAAGAAAAATTGCAATATTAAAATGCCAACGAGCCATAGTGGAGGAGTCAAAGTAATGGTTTGGGGTGTTTCAGCTTTAATGGCGTAGGAGAACTAATAATGCTGCCGGGAAAGGTGACATCAAGCACACGTACGTGCATGTCATTAATGATGGTGCTTGTGTTTCTGGCTGTAATTTGATAGAAAACTGATTTTATTTTACAACATTTTACAACAGGATAACGTTCCAATCCATAAAAGTAAGTTTATTACTAAATTTCTGAAAGATGTTGGTTCAGAAACATTAGACTGGCCAGTACAGAGCCCGAATCTTTATCCTATTGAAAATCTGTGGCATTATATAAAACAAAAATTGATAGCATTTATTGATAGCCAAATGAAACATTCGCAGAAATAAAAAGCATCTGGGAGCAAATCCCCATAATTTTTTTAGAAAATTTAGTCCAATCCATGCCAAAATGCGTGCATGAAATTGTTAAAAACAAAGCTTCCACCTTTGTTTTTAACAACTTCATGCAGGCGTTTAAGCATGGACATCTTACTAATCCTACCAGAAAAATAAATGAATTATAGATAATTCAGTTAGTTTTAATAAAGTACAGATTAGGTACAAATAATGTTGTCCCAATAATATGAGACACAAATAATTTTGTCTATTTGTTTTTTTTTGCTTCTGAATTAAAATTAATCTGAATTAAAACTTTTTTTTGTAAATGAAGTGATAATAAACGACAATAAATATAAGAACAAAAATTAAATTTATTTAACTAAGTTTCTGCAGAAATTTTTTTTCCTGAAATTTTTTCCTATTTTTACAAGACACCAGTAATTTTGTCCTTGACTGTAGGTTTCTATAGGCTCTATCGTACTCACTCTAACCATTTTATGAGCGGGCCTTCAGTTTCATTTGTCGATTTCGAGTTAGTTATTAAGTAAGTTTTTGAAGAAGACAGTGTTTGATATTTTTAGGGTACCCTCTTTAACCCTCCCATCCCTCTCATGATTTATGCTAGTTCTGCTACGTTTGAATGACACGTGTGATGATTACTGGTGATAGGAAAAAACTGCCAACTTATAAAAACCATTACAATTTTATTATTTGTAACTCTTAACACAAACAAAACAAAATTTAATAACGCACGATTTTCGATTTTCCGTTTCTGCTTAAATTTTGTATTGCTATTAATTTTCTAAAATATAAGACAAGAAAGTTCGGCCAAATCGAACAGTCAGAACATAACCGTAAAAATGCTTAATTTTTTAAATGGAACAAATGGAATCCGATTTAGCAATAAATTACTGCTCCAGGTGCCAGTTCCTAGGGATGTAGAAGATTAACGACCAAAACTTTAGCTAGTCCTATTTCAAAGGTTAACTATACTTAGATAACCTCCGCAAGTATTTCGCATGCCTTCATAGAGGGGCAACTATACATTTGGGAGGGCTGAGAACAAATGTGACCGATGTTCCCTCAAAATTGCTAACCTACTAAAATATACTAAATCGGATTGAAGAATTTCTGTTTCGAGCTGTTACTCTACCAGACGAGAAGGTATCTTTCCTGTGTGGGAGAATGTGGTACAATTCTCGCAAAGAGGAAAGAGACGCTGGTAGCTGCCTCGGTCAAAAACTGGAAAAGCACCTGGTCTCACCTAGGTCTGGAGGGTCTGGAGGGCCCAACAACTGGAAAAGCACCTGGTCTCACCTGGGTCTGGAGGGCCTGGGAATCCGTGACTAACAGTGTTTCACGTTGTGGATGATTTTGGAGAAATGTTGGGGACACAATATTATGATTCACGAACTCTACATAAACTTTCAACAGAAAGAGAATGGGAGGGGGTCTTCATATGATTAAAAATTCCATAGAGGCTTGCCTCTCTCTCTCTCTCTCTGGAATTTTCCGCTATCGGAAAAATCCGACTGCTATTTAGTTGACGAATTTTGTATTCGATTGGTCTTATTTTGACGTTTCATCAAAATATAATGGAAAGTGATTTATATTTTAATAATATTAATGAAATAAATAAATTAATAACATTTTAAGATAATAAAAAAGGTAAAATTAAGATAGTAAAAAATTAAGATAATAAAAGGGTCCAACTGTCAAATTTTTAAAAATCAAAAGGAACCTAAAATTATTTAAAAAAATATTGTTGCTAACTTCAGATTTATTGTTTACAAAATCGATAATACAAATTTCATAATAGGGTAAATCCATGTCGGATCGAATATTTCTAGTAACATAAAAAAATAGCGTAAAAAGTCGAATATTTCCGTTAACGGGAAAATCCAAGACGTAAAAATTTCATTTTACACTCCTGGACCATGGCCACCATTGCCCGTAGATTACTATCGTCTTTCTAAAGAAAGGTCATTCGATCTATTTATGGTTCTGTTGAGCAACGAGAAAAGATATACGAATGAATCATGAAAATATGGCACCTTTGACACTGCGATATTATTAGATCCATTAAATCCAGCTGAGCTATATAGCTTGGCCACGTTGAAAACTATGTATCAGAACGAATGATACAAAAAGCGTTGCGCACGTTTCAAAAATCTTCGAATAATAGAATGACGAGACTGGAGAGAGCGTGCACTGAACCGGGAAAGAGAGGGAGAGAGAGAGATTACGATATCATGGAGAATACTGTTAGAAATTTATTGAATCATTCTACCACCCGAGTATTTTGAAGTATTATGAATTTATGTAAATTTGGAAATTTCTAGCTTCGATCTCAGAATTGTCCGGGCCAAATGAGTAGCGGTTTTAGATATCTGAATCTTTAGATAACACGACAACAAATCCTCATTACGATATCATGGAGAATACTGGTAAAAATAATTTATTGATTGTTTCTACCACGAATTACATTTAATATATCTATTCTAATAATCCCCTAGTTATTTGAAAGGTGGCTAAAGGGTTATTTGTTCTAACTCATTATATAGTACATTTATTCTAGAATTATTTCGCACAGATATTTTTGGGATCGGCACAAGAAATTTTTAAAAAGTATGATTGAGGCTTAAAAATTAAAACAATTGTTCCTTGTAAATAAGATTTTATTTTTAAATGTATAAAAATGAATACCAATACTATTTGCAAAAATTATATAAATATAATTTTACAATTTAATATTTATTCTTATGTATTTTATGTAATGTTGTTTAAATTTTTTGTTATAGTTTTTTTAGCTAAGACACAAAATTAAAAGCCCTTTCGGGCTGAAAAGACTTTTGGCTAAGTTATCATATGTTATCACACACGCATTATCAATCATCATCATTATCCGAATAATACCATCCCGTTGCGAACTCTTTACTTTCGGGAATTGGCCCCACTCGAGTCGGTAATGATCCTAATTCTTAACTCGGCAAACCTTCTGTGGCACTATTCTGGCAATTCCCCGGGAATAGGGAGCAGGGGAAAGAATTTATATGTAATTTCAGTTCAAATATTTTTTTCCAGCCTACTGAGGAGAAAATTTTGATGTAAATATTTATAAATTGGAATTAATTTTTCCATACCTAAATTGTCAAGGAAAATTATTCCCCATTTAATTTTGTTTAAGAAAAAATTAACACTAACTTTTTACCTCAGTATGTCAGAAAAAAAAGTTTAAATGAAAATTACATATAAATTCTTTCCACAATTCCCCATTCGCCGGGAATTACCAGAATATTGTCCCTGATGTTTGAATATTATTCTCAAACCCGACCCAATTTAGGCTTCGGTCTAAGAAATATTTTATTTTATAGAACGCAGGCGCATGTATGCCAAATGTGTTGAAACAGCCTTATCTAGTTGAGTAAATCTTTGGAAGACAATCGATCTTATATTGCTTGAGGGTGGCGGGGGTGCAAACTCAGAGGTCTCTTAGATAGTGGAGCAAACATTAATCCTTTGGGTAATGAAGATTCTACCACTTCATTGTTAAACATAAACTCGTGTCCATCCAATAACGACATATGTTCAAACGGCGGTTCCTCACAACCAGTCGTGGAATATATTAATGCAAATGTGTCGTGCCAAGGGCAAAATGTCGTTCTGAAAATTTTTGTTATTTCCTCGCTCCAGCAATCTTTTTATTTAGGGTGCGATTTTTGGTAGATTTTTGGTATAGCACCTAGAGTGGTTGCAGAATTAGATTTGGATTCAGTAGCTCAAAAGACAGAAATAATATCAAAAAGCACGATCTGACTGAAGATCGACGGCAACAGCTCCAGAACATAAAGGTATGTTTACCAAGCTTAGGGATAAGGTTTTTAGTGCCATGAGATGGTATCGCCATTTCATTCGAAATTACTATATGATGTCGGCCTCCCTGACCGACCGTTTGAGGAAGGGCAGAAAGTTCCACGGTAATGAGGAAGCTCAACTATTTAAATCAGCGTTAGACTCAATACCTGTTTTAGCAACGCTTGATTTCAACAAACGATTCTTCATCCAGTGTGTCAGATCGGCTCTTTTTCTAAAGGATCACTAAACGAGGACGATAACATAACTGCACTGTAACGGAACTTGAATGATTATCGGTATTGATGACTATCGACAAATTTCGAACATATGTCGAAAAGCTTCCGTTCACTGTTATGACGGATCACTACACTTTGACCTGCTTGATGTCAACTAAAGACTTATACCGACCAAATGGCACAATGGTTAAAGCTTTGACGTTTGGATCGAAAAGTATTGGGTTCGAATGCCGATAGGGGCAGGATGCAAAAAGGATTTTTCGTCACCTGATTACTATCGGTGATGGAAATGAACGCAGCTATGATCCCCTGTCAGAGTACACAACTCATGGACCGAATGGAAGATGATGCCAGAACTATAGGCTGACATGGAGCTATGCAATGTACAGCTGGTTCTAAGTAAATCGAACCTATAGTCGTACGTTCTCGATTTGGCAAGCAATGCGTAAGGTAGGACGTCAAAAATGAACCGCGAAAGAGTTAGGAGTGCTTAGGCCCCAGAACAGATTGCGTAGAAAAAGAAAGCTAAAAACTTGACTGGTCAGCTGGCTCGCTCGAGCTCACAGTTTCAGGGCTATAATTTTTAATTGAGGATCATAAGGGTTCACAGAACTGCGTTTCCGGTGACTTTGTCGCGTGTTCATTTGGATGCATTTTGTTTTGCATTTTTCAATCTGAAAAGTTAACAAAACTCATATTGGCTTTGGAAACTAATCGGCCAAATACTAATATTAATTATTAATATTTTCAACTGATGACGATAAACTCTGTTGAAAATTAATTGTCCCTGATTTACTTTAAAGAACAACAAAACCTACACAAAATTTCTATAAATTTGCCAAAGCTTTTCGGCATGAACATGATCTCTGCTTTATAAGAATTAATTTTTTTAAATTGCAACTCCTAAAAAATGATATTTTGATGTAAGTTCAATCAGTCTTAATTCAATTCACCTTGAAATTTGCGTGTAAAGTTGCTAAAATATTGGTGGTGTCAGTAAAGGGGTAGATAGTATTCCAAGTTTGATTCAGTACTCTGTTCCTCAAAAATCTAGTACTTTTGATTTGTTGCCAATATCATCCCTGCCTGATGTACGTCATTATCTTATAAAATGAAGTCTTCCATGGTTGCATTAACAAATAAATCAAAGAATTTTCTGATTGCCGACATATTTTTTACATTCTCTACATTGCTTACACATGTAGAATATTAATTAACTAAGCGGTGTAGAAAAATACGACACAAAATTGATCATGACTTTCAACGGGTAGAAACCATAGAAACGACCACCATAATAAATACTACCTCGGGACTGAGAGGCCTGTATTATAAAAATACTTCTAATACGAAAATAAGAAAGTTGCTAATCAACGACAAAAAATCTTTCTCATTTTAATTACACAAGTATTATGTTTGTTCAAAACTTGGCCTCACGTAATCTTATATGTATGCATGATGATTTGGTGTTAATAGAAAATAAAATCTTATTTTGATTTAATCGGAAATAGAAAATAGAAAATTAATTGCTTAGTAGATGAAAATAACTTTTAGGTGAAACTAATTATTTTGCGGTTACGTTTTATTCATTTCGATCTGAAAGCTTTCAGGATTTGTGTATTATATATATAGTTAGCAAATAACCAAAATTTCCATTTAATCAAACATTTATTGTCCACACGATTTCCATAATGGGGTTTCACTTTTTATGTGGCTGGAACATATACATGCGAACGATCGAAGGGACTTGATATTAATATTTTATTAGCAATACATAATTGAATTGGATAATAGTTGGATATAACAAAAAGGAAGGCGAATACAAAAATTTAATTACAAAGTTTCGAAAGTTTATTTTGTGCTTTCTATATATATTTCTATACTATAATATAATATAAACAGGAGTATGTATCCCCGGAAGGGTAGTAAAGTTTGAAGATATCATCAATTTGTGTTTTTTGTTTGTTTTGTTTTTGGGTCGTCGTTAATGTGAAAGGATAGCATTTCTTTTCCTTCTCTTGATCCTTCATACGATTTTAATTTTTTTATGCTCTGGAATAGTTTTATGGATTCAGATATGTTATCGTTTTATTTGAGAGTATCTAAAATTATGTATTTATAGCTAAAAAGCTTTTTGTGATTTTATGACAATAAAGTTGTACGAATTTATTGAGGAATTGTGATTTAGTCGATTTTTCGTTTCAACTAATTGAATTGTTCTCGTAGCTTGTACCATTTTTTGTAAATAGTTTTTTATGTTTCTTTAGCAATGATTCAAATAATAATCAGGTATTCTTAAAAGACTTGGTTTGGAAATAGCAAATAATCTAAAAATTCTTGCATGGAACTGAAATGGTATATTGCAACGACAATATGAAATACAACTATTACTTGATTTAGAAAAAACAGATATATGTTTATTATCTGAAACACACCCTACTACTCAAAGTCATACAAAAATACATGGTTACGAAGTTCATTCGGCAGTATATCCTAATAATAATGCACGAGGAGGCAGTAGGGTGATTATGAAAAAGATATCAAATAGGATTTCCAATAAAAACTTGAAAGTGACGAAATTTAAGCAATTACCGTTAGCGAGTATTAAGGCCTCGATTCACGTATTTTGCAAAAACACGACTTTTGTGGTACCATAGCATAAAAACTAACCAACAGATCGCCAACATATATATCTTAAAATTTTAATTGAAGTTGTTTAGGAAAATTGACGGTGGTTTTTTCCATTTTTCCCTCTAGATGTTTCGCTATGGCATTACAAAGTAAACAATATTAGCAAAAATCGCAAAAGTTTTCGTACCATTGCGACGATATCACTCAACAAAACTTAGATTATAATATATCAAAAGATGCAGAAAAACGTTTTGCTAAATTATAAGTATTAACTGAAAAATTAGCAAAAAACCAAACTCCTTTCGTAAAAAAAGAAAGAAAAGTAAAGACGCAATCGTAAAATTTATTGATTTTATTCCTAATTAGTTTTACCAGAATACAACAGAGGTAGTTAGTTTCCAGTCTTGTTTCGATGTATATATATGAACATATGTATGTATATGGGAGATAAAAGCAAAAGGACGTTATCGATGAACAGCTGTGAAACTAACAATATTTTTTAGTGGTGTGTATGAAACCGAGATGATTTTCTTTCAATCTCTAATAAATACCATAGTAAATTGTGTTTGTATTTTATTTACTAGAGAATGAAAAGATAAGTATTTTAATGAAATATGAATACATTATATATGTACGTAGGAGTTCTGTATAGATGTGTGTAAATTTGGAGTAGTATGAATATCCTATAACAATAGTTGATGATAGGCTGATGGCACACGGGGTATTACAGAAACCGTATTTTTCTTCATTTCTTTCTCCGTTTACCTATGTTACCGGTTTTAATTGCGACTTAAACAAATTTTCGGTGCAACCACACTAACCCAAACATAAATGAAATAAAAATTATTTCAGGGCCATTTTTGACTTATGCCAGCGTTTCCCAAAGTGGTTCCCGCGGGGCTTCGGGGTTCCGTGGCAATTTTTAGGTGTTCTACGAGCTAGTACCAGATAAAATCCGTGCCATAAGGTTTCATTTCATACATACACACATACATACATACTACATTTCATACACACATACCAAAATTAAACAATAACGTTAATTATTGGGTACAAAACCCTTTCAAAAGCAATGAAAAGCCAACGGGACTACTAACAGTAGAATACGAGAATTTAATTGAAATTAGTTCGGATACTCGCTAACTTCGAAGAGGTGGCGTTAGCAACTTTCTGCTGTAATATATTGGATGAATATAAAAATTTAGCCAAAAAGGATTTTCCATGAATAGGGTTTCATGAAATTCGAAGAATCTTAAAAGGGTTCCGTGGCAAAATAAGTTTGGGAACCGCTGACTTATACATTTTAGTCTAAATTTTATTTTCGAGAGAGCAGAATAAAAAAAAATAAAAAAAAATTTGAAGTTATGTATATACACGGATGAGATGCAATGGCATCACGAGATTTTTGGTTTTTTGAATATGTTTTCAAGGTCAACTAGTCGTAATAGATAATGTATATATTTTACTTTAGGTTTTCGATAGTAATGGTGTTCTCATCAGGTTGCGACGACTGACGTTGTATTATTTACATTGAATTATTGTCTATATATATATAGAGCAATACCATGTAGTTGTACTACTAGCGAATTACTGCGTAGCGTACGAAATTCAATACTTTTTTACATTTCTTTTTTTCATTCATCTATATTCTATTTTTGCAACTAACTTTTCGTGTTTACGAATTTTATTATATTTTACAAATCAGTAATCTCATCCGTTCGAAACTGATTGTTGAGATTCTTACACATTTTCCATCTATAAATCAATAATTCAAATAATGTATATATGTATGTGTGTTTACTTTTGTTTTGTTCTGCTCTCTCTTAAATAAAATTTAAACTAAAATGAGTCAAAAATGTCCTTGAAATATTTTTTGTTTCATTTATGTTTGTGTTAGTGTGGCTGCACCGAAAATTTGTTTAAGTGGCAATTAAAACCTGTATCATAGGTAAACGTGGAAAGACACGAAGAAAAATACGGTTTCTGTAATACCCCGTGTGCCATCAGCCAATGAGATATGCGAAGAGATTTCAATAATTATTTATTTTGTAAATTTTGTTTCACATACATATACATTATCTATTACACGGCTACCCGAATTAAGAAAATTTGAATTAAGAAAAGTAAATTAAAAAAAGTGGTATTTGTATGAAAAATTTCCCCTTATTTGAATTCGTATTTTGAACAAATTTCCTGAATTTAAAAAAGTAATTACAACAAAAAGAAAAAACTCAATTCAAAATGAATGTACATCTTATTTCATTTTTTAGAAAATTTATCTTAATTCATTTTCAAATTGATTTAAAATACGTTTATTTTATTTCATGTTTTGCCCACTTTTCTTAATTCATTTTCAAAATGAATGGAAGATTATTATGCTGTAGTTTACTTTACGTATACTTCGATAAAATCACGTCAGGAGTACACATTTTTAAATGCAAGATTGTTTATTAATAGTTATTAGGAGGGAAAAGCTAAATTTTTCCGGAAAATTTTTAGATTTTTTATTTTTCAATATTTTTTTTGTTTTATTTATTTTTATTAATAATATTTGCGTCGTCAGGCTCCTCTAAATTAAGAAAAGATGAATTAAGAAAAGAGAATGAAAAAAGTGGTATTTGTATGAACGTTGATTTTTTTACACGGTTGGCATGTATCACCGTGTAAAAAAAGGTTTGGGTGAACTTTATTTCACATTATAAATATAAAATTTATATTTGTTTTTAATAACAAAGAAATGTATGCGAAATTTAATGTTTTTAAGAAAATGTTTCTTCTTACAGTTTTTTGTTGTATTGTAGAGAAAAATAAAAAACATGAATTTAATAAAATTCATTTGTGAATTATTATTTGTTTATTAATTGTGAATTAAAATTACATTTATTAATGCATTTAAAAATTTGCGTTTTTGCACATTTTATTAATGAAAATTTTGAATGGCTTTAATTTTCATATTACAGTAAAAACCCGATTATCCGGCATACAATTAATCGGAACACTCAGTTAACCGGAGTTTTAATTTTTAGGATTTTTTTGCTTTTCTCTCTTCCTTTTCTCTTTCATATGCATTTTATGGGGTGCTAGTTGACAGCCTCCATGTGGCGCATCCTGGGCAATGTACTGTAGATCGAACGGTTGTGGTATCCAATCCCTACGTAGTAGAGAAACAGTATAGCAGATAGTCAACAAAAAGATGAGATGTCGGGTATAAACAATAACATACTCCAGGTGGGTCAGAACTTAGATTCTAAATCCCACCCCGATCTATCGGGCTGCTCCACGGATTCTGGAGGGAGCAACACGACATTGCAAAGGAAATTATCGGTAGGCAACCAGGCTGATCCTTTTCCTAGTACTACTGGAAGCACAGAACAAGCGACAAATGAATGGCCCTTTGGTAAAAGAAGTACGGCACTTCCTAGAACACCACCAACCACTCCACCGCCAGAGATCACCACACTGGGTGAACTTAACAATGAGAAGGAAAATACCTCTACTATGAAGCATAACCCAATAGCTATCAAACAAGCTTCTGAAGCCATGCCCAGTGCAAAATCAGTTATAATAAATAACGCGGAGTTAATAAATAAGTTTGAAAAAATGGAGAAATTAATTGCGCAGCTGAATAATGAAGTTGCCGTGCTAAAAAAAGAAAACCTTATGCTAAAGGAAACTGTAAATAAAAATAACAACGCGGGAAACTTAGCAATAATGAACAACCAATTTCAAGTACTCACAGATCAAGTCGAGTATCACACTGATGAAGATGAGCTTGAAAGGGAAACCAATTGGATACTACAGAAATCCAAGAGAGCAAATAAGAAACCAAGAAAAGAAACCAACCTAAGCAAGAGGAAAGCTGAATCATCACCAGAAGTTGAGCCAATTCAAACTCACACTAAAACTGTCATTGCAACTAATGCATTAAAAGTACACGAGCCAGAAAAGAAGAAACAGGCCCCACCCCCGATCAATATTCTAGGAATTACAAACCACGGTAGTATTCAGAAACTGATGAAAGAAGTAGTACGTAATGACTACAAGATAATATCGCTCAGTAGTAATACTTGGAAAATAAATACAACAGAGCCTGAAGATTATAAAGCTCTAGCTAACAAATTAAATTCTCATGGTCACCAGTGGTATACCTACGAGGATAAAAATGATCGACCAATTAAAGTAATGGCAAGAGGTCTTCATCCAACTTGTTCAAAAGATGAAATTATTGAGGACCTGCAAAACAAAGGTCTGAAAATAATCGATGCAGTCAACATCATCAGAAAAGAGAGACGAGAAAACAGAGAGGGAAATGTTGAAATCATGAGAAGAGGTCTCCCACTATTCATGCTAACCTTCAATAACCAAGAAAAAATCGAAAATATCTATAATATTAAGGCTATCCTCAACCTCAGAGTTAAAATAGAAACACCGAGAAAGGTCACTCGACTAATACCGCAATGTAAAAACTGTCAAGATTATAATCATACACAAAAGTACTGCCATCGTGAAGCAAGATGTGTTAAATGTGCAGGAAAACACGCAGGAAACGACTGCACAGTTCCCCGAATTACAACACCGAAGTGTATCAACTGTAATGGCCAGCATCCAGCCAACTACAGAGGATGTGAAGTAGCAGTAGAGCTACAAAAAATGAGAGATAAATCACGCAAACCAGATACACCAAGAAATGTACAATCTATAAAAAAAACCACGGAGCTTAAATCGTCAACTCCTAATTTTAACATACAAAGAGAGAGAGTAAATGAAAACGTTACTTATGCACAAATAGTTCGGCAATCAGAGCAGAAACAGTTAAAAGTGGATCTCGTTTTACAGGACATACTGAAAAATCTAGAGAACCTCAACAAAAGACTCATTTCACAGGAAATGAGTCTGCAGAACACACTAGAAGAAATGAAATCACAAACAAGTTTCAATAAAAAAGTAGAGGAAAACCTTGATCGAGTGTATCAAAATATAAATTATATAAAATCGAATTATAAACCAAAGAAATGAATAAAACATTGCGAATCGTAACCTGGAATGCGAATGGGCTATTGCACCACATTCAAGAACTAGATATATTTTTAAACATGCATAATATAGATATATGTCTCATATCAGAAACCCATTTCACCAAAACTTCATTCTGTAAAATAAAAGGATATAATTGCTACCATGCGTTACATCCAGAGAACAAAGCTAGAGGTGGATCAGCTATCATCATAAAAGATTATATAAAACATAACGAAGAACTTAAAGTCGAGAAACTTTCCATGCAAGTCACAACAATCAAAATACAATTAAACAATAGTAAAACTTGTAGTATATCAGCAATATACTGCCCTCCTAGATACAATCTCAAACAAGTAGATTATACTAATCTTATAAAAACACTAGGAAGTGTCTTTTTAATTGGAGGGGACTATAATGCAAAAAACACCTATTGGGGATCACGGTTAACGACTGCTAAGGGAAAAGGACTGTTCGCAGCAGGAAAACAACTAAAATGCGAATTTCACTCAGGCGGTACACCAACCTATTGGCCTACGGATATCAGTAAGACTCCAGATCTTATAGACTTCTTTATTACAAGAGGGATTTCAGATAATTATATACATATAGAGAGCAGTGAAAGTCTATCATCAGATCATTCACCAGTTATTATGATACTTAGCCAAACAATAATTATGAAAGAAAGCAACCCGAAATTAACGAGCTTCAAAACCAATTGGGATCTCTTCAAAACACAATTAACAGAAAGAATTAGTCTGCAAAACCCAATACAGGGACCAGCCCAAATAGAAGACGAACTAGATAAACTCATCCATAATATCCAAAGTGCTGCGTGGGAAAGCACTCCAAATAATAGTAAAAAAATGAAGCGCAATATCAGCTATCCAGAGGAAGTGAGAGAACTTCTTAAAAATAAAAGAAAAGCACGGAAGAATTGGCAAAAAAATCGAAATTCGGAAAATAAGAGGGTATTTAACCATTTGTGTAACCAACTAAAATATCTCATAAAAGACATTAAAAATCAATCAGTTAATAAATACCTCAGCACTCTAACTGGGCTAAAAGATACTGATTATTCATTATGGAAAGCAACTAAGAATCTTAAAAGACCCAAACTTCAGGTTCCTCCAATTAAAAATAAAGAAAATTGGGCCCGAAATGCTAAACAGAAAGCAGATTTGTTTGCAAATCACCTTGAAGAAACATTCCAACCTTACCCCAAACAAACGGAAGAGGAAAATATCATCCCGATAAATAAACAGGATGAACTAAAAATTACACCTGTAACGTTGCAAGAACTAAAATGGGAAATCAAGAATAATCTGAATGCATATAAGGCTCCAGGATATGATCTTATAACGGGCCAGATAATAAAAGTGTTACCTGATAAAGCGTTGAGGAAGCTAGTGCATATAATTAATGCAGCATTTCGACTAATGTATGTACCAAGACAATGGAAAGTTGCAGAAGTAATTATGATACTTAAACCGAACAAACCTCCGAATGATAAAGCTTCATATAGGCCAATTTCGCTGCTACCAACATTATCGAAACTATTTGAAAAGGTTCTTCTTAAAAGACTAAAACCAATTATCGAAGAAAGGAAACTTATCCCCTCACATCAGTTTGGATTTAGGGAAAACCATTCTACGATAGAACAAGTACATCGAATTACTGATGTAATCGAGAAATCACTAGAAAGCAAACAAATATGCTCAACCATATTCCTTGACGTAGCGCAAGCATTCGACAAAGTATGGCACCAGGGGTTAGAATTCAAACTTCATCGAGATCTTCCGGAGCAATTTTTTCAAATTTTAAAATCATACATATCAGAGAGGCACTTTCGAGTAAAGTATGAGAATGAATACTCCCAACTAAAAAGAATAACAGCAGGAGTACCACAAGGAAGTGTTCTTGGGCCAATCCTCTATCTCCTATATACTAGAGATATACCAACTACAGAAGCAACAATGGCGACTTTTGCCGATGACACCGCAATACTTGCAACAGCAAAGAACATCCATGACTCCACTAGTAAATTACAGAAAGCTACTAACCAAATATGTAATTGGACAAAGAAATGGCGAATCAAATTAAATGAAGCAAAATCAATTCAAGTCAACTTTACAAATCTAAAAGTTGATCATATACCAATAATGATAAACTCGATAGTAGTACCGCATGCAAACACTGCTAAATATCTCGGCATGACCTTAGATGCTAAACTTAGATGGAAGGAACACATAAAAAAGAAGAGAGAAGAACTAAACATAAAATTTAGAAAAATGCATTGGCTCTTAGGGAGACAATCTGAACTTGCGATCCATAACAAACTGCTGCTGTACAAACAAATCCTGAAACCTGTATGGACATATGGTAGCCAACTCTGGGGTTGTGCCAAGAAAACAAATATCAAAATCATACAAACAGTTCAAAATAAAATCCTGCGATGTATAGTTAATGCACCGTGGTACATTCGAAACGACAACCTCCATCGAGATCTAAAGATCGAGCTTGTCGCGGATGAAATTAAGCATCATGCAACAAAACACCTACAACGTCTGCATCAGCATGAAAATCTGGACATACGCTATATGCTGACTACTACAACAACAAGAAGACTGCAAAGAACCAAACCACTGGACTTATCGCGACCAGGAGGTCAGTAGACTTACTGTGGCGAAAAATCTGAGGAGTTACATGAAACTGGGGATAATCACTTGATTACGCCGACTAATCAAAATACTTTATTATGCAATGTAAATTACTAAATGGGTGCAAGACTCAGTCGTAATATAAATAAATAAATAAAATTTTATTAATAAAAAAAAAAAAAAAAAAAAAAAAAAAAATATGCATTTTATAATTCATTTTCAAATTTGCAATTGTTTTTTGCACATTTTCATTATTGAAAGCATTAGTTGAAAATTTGGAATGGCTTTAATTTCCATATTACAGTAAAAGCCAAATTATCCTGCATCCAATTAACCGGAACACTCAGTTAACCGGAATTTTAAATTTTAGGAATTTTTTGGCAAGGGAACATTCTCTTTCACAAGGGATAATTTTTTTTATTATTCGAAACTTCACAGAAAATATACTTTACTAAAAGCTCTGTCATCCGGAATGCTTGGGGATGAGAGCATTCCGGATAATTGAATGTTTCATTAAAACTAGAAATTTTATAAGAATTTTGCTTGATTTCATTATTTTTTAGGATTCTCGTTTTTTTATTTTCAAATAATGTACCAGAAAACATTTTTTATACATCAGTTCATTGAATTTATTGCAAATAATAAATACATACTTACATAATATGTATATGAGTACATCCACACAAGTACCCAACATTTAATAATATACTCAATATTTCACTAACCTAACTGTAATACGACTTTACACATTCAATTCAACTAGAATAATGCATAAAACAGAAAAGAAATAAAGGGAAGTATATTTTCTGTGAATCTCTGAATAATACAAAAAATAATTTCGCTTGTGAAAGAGAAAAAAAAGCAAAAAAAAACCTAAAAGTTAAAATCCGGTTAACTGAGTGTTCCGGTTAATTGTATGCCGGATAATCGGGTTTTTACAGTAGTACATTTTTACGTTTTATTTCGATTTTAAATTCACATTTGCTTTCATTCTCAAAATGACTTATTTATAATTATTTAAACTAAGTAAAAAACAATTGAAAAAATTTCAAAATTTTCCGGGAAAGATTTAATTACATATTTTTTGAATACTTTTCTAAAATCATTTCCTAAATATTTTTTTAAAAAAACATATTTCAGAACACATCTCATAAGTAAAAAAACTATAGCACGTGGGTACAAATAACTGATTGGGGGTTGTAGAGGAGATCATAGCGAATTAAAATTTGGTAAAAAAAAATTTTATCATTGGATTTTTTTGAGAAAAACTCAATTTTATAAAAAAAATCATTTTTTTTAATTTTTTTTAACTTTAAAACGTCATAGCTCTTAAATGGACCCAGATTCAAGATAGCCAATCTTCAAGATAGCCAAGATTATAAATATAGCCTATTCAATTGTCCATCAAATGAGGCTTTGATGGTTGCCATCCGAAAATTTTTTTGTAAGTTACAGTTTAATATTCGCTTGTACTTTTTTCCCTAACCAAATTTTTTAAACACCCTGTATCTCAAAGGATATCAAAAATTGACCCCCCCCCCTTTCGTACGATTTTTTTCATGAAATGAACCAAGGAATCACCCCTTAACGGATTAGCATCCCAATCGGGGACACCCTGTATATATCTGGTTGTTTGTGAAACCGTTAGTCTTGGTCGCACACTGTAAATAATGGTGAATCAATAATAATGCTATTGGCCTCTTAATTTGGCTTCTTATTTTAACTCTCCGGAACTTGCCAATAAGCCTTCAATCCTGGTGTGCCGTCGATGCAAGTCCCATTTATAGAGAAAATCAAATATTCATGCGTCAAATTAATATTGGAAGAATTTGGAACCCGACACAAGTCGGGATAAATGATGCAATGGGAAACAGTTCTACAATATTATGGCCACATTATCGACGTGTTTAAATATACAATCACCATATTCTATCGGCTATCAGAAGCTATGTTACCTTCGCAATCCTCTCGTATTCTAAAGAGTCGTATCGAAATATGGTGTTATCAACGCTTTGTATATACTTTTTACAACGCTTATATTAGCTCACTCTGTGTGTCTGTTTGTATCGTCAAATTTTGTAATCAATTTTTCAACCACTTGCGATAGTCCAATTGAGCTGGCTTAACTCCGATGACAATACAAGATTCTAACATTTTTGTACATTAAAAAATTTCGATGACTAAAATGTAGAAAATAAAATATATTTAGAAAAAAACGTTTTAAAAAACCACGCTTATATTTAAAGGCTCTGAAAAGTAGATAATATAATAAAATGCTTCGAAAAGTAGAAAATAAAGTTTTTTTTAAATATATTTTTTAGTTTAGTCTTTGGGGAAAAATTAAAAATTTTAATGATAGTTTGTAATTCGGTTATGTAATTTTACCATGCGTAGATTCTTGCGCCATATGGAGATTATATTTTGCTCATATATCATCGATTATATGTTATCAAACTTTCTCATCCTTCAATTTACCGTGTGGTTGCTTACGCATTTTCCGAGGTTACAGTCTTTTCATGTAATTCTACTTTACAATCGCAAAACAAATTTAAATTAAAAAAAAATGTGTCAATTGGCATGGCAAAATAAATCTAGTAACCATATTTCGCCTCGTAATTAAATAATTTGCGGCCGGATAGAGGATACACCCCTTAATACTAACTGAATAATAACTGAGTTTTAAGTAGTTTTGGAATATTTATTTTCTGATGATAAATGCGGTCTTACTTTGGGAAATCATTCCTTTCCGAATAGGAATGAAATTTCTGTTCAAAGTAAAAGTCAAGCGATTTTTGTTCACTTTTATCGGTTGGTACAAAAATTTAATAAAAGCCAACAAAGCCATGCAGTGTATTTCTGTGTCATAGCAAATAATTTTGAAAAATGTAAAATACGTTTTCGACATAAATATTTCTTATTTGTGAATTTCATGCATCGCTGAAATCCTTTTATTTTTAGTTTATTTCATTTGGTTGCTCGTCCAAGAAATACAAAAAATCTACAATCGAAATTAATATTTCTTGTCAAGAAAACAACCAATAAAATTATAATTTTAAAAATGTTGCTCTAGTGAAAATTTTGCGTAGAATAATTTTATTCCTATTCCTACAAAAACTTGAAATAAAACTATTCTGGTTGGAATGAAATATATGGCATTGTTGTTGTAAAAGTAAGACTCTTAAATGTTAAAAATAATCCCGGGAATTGACTTTTTTCCTCAGGAAATCGGAAATAAATATTTTTTGCGGATTTCCCGGGAGAGAAACCCTAGTAGAGATCACCCCCAACAGGTGAAACTTTTAAGGTTTCCAATAACAATTAACCATTATACTGTTTTTTAAAATAGGCATCCAAAGGACGACTCGACCTAATTTAACCACAGAATTTTGTCTCAATAAAAAAATTAATTATTCAGTTTACTTATTTTATCTAAAATATTGAGTTATTCTGGTAAATAGTAAGTAAAAGAGCAAGTATAGTTTGGATTTTTTTCTTTTTTCTAGTACGATCTACATTAGCGCAAAACCAATGAAATTATATGTAGAAAAACAAAATAAATCTTTAAAATTTTCTTGGAAACTACCTGAAATTTTTTTCTAAAATTATCTTCGTATAGCTAATGTTATTAGTTATTCTCAAGACATTTTTCCAGTGAAATCATCAACCACGGCGAACCCATTATGTTCTTTAGAAAATGTATGAACAGACAAAATATTTTCTGTTGCTTTACATTTTTTAATAACATTTCATGTTAAATATTAATAAAAGTTTATAGAACAAATAATTTAATAACAAACAACACAAGGGAACTCAAAGTTTATAAACTAAAATTAATAAGTCGCAAGAAAGTTTTGCGTGCAACAAGTTAAACCGGAAAAATTTATTATGTTGCTTTATGTACTATAAAAAATATATAGAATCGATAACTTACCATATTTGAGTATTTTGTTATAATTCCTTCATCGATGGATATAAGTGCGGCTTTAACAATTGTCCAACATATAACGAAAATGGCAGGACAGCCTTAAATAATTTAAACAAAAATAAATATTTTCGGTAAACATCTCAAAATATTTTTGGTCGACTTACCCCATCCAATTAGGGCATACATTCTTAAACTTAAATTATCACCCGAAAATGTTTGCACCACCAGCGTATATAAATATAACCCTAGAAAAGTAAATAAACAATTAAATCCGGTTGACTACCTCATTGTACGACATCCTGTAAACATTCCTTCCTCTAAGTGAATTTTGCATAAAGCAATGCTTTATTATAATTCTTAGAAGAAAAAAAATGTTACGGTTATTCTCTCTTTGTAAACATAATTATTTTATTTTATATCTACATATATATTTTAATTGTATTTGTGTGTTTATAACATATGTATTTATCTAACACAATAATACCTTCAACCATCATCCAAAAAAAATTTGTTAAACTAAAGTAATGTAATAAGATTACAAGAAATATACATCCTGATCCATCTTCTTGGATAAATAACTGTGCGTTGGGAAAAATTTGCAGCATAACCAACGATAAAAAGCCCGAGAAATAAAAGTAGAAATAAAAATTATATGTAAAAAATGTTTAGTGTTATACGGAAGACAAGACATCTGGAAGATGTACACGCATAGTAATAAGATTTATTCGTGCCTTGCTATTATATTACATACCTGAATTATTAATGTTAAAATCCATAATAAGGCCGTTAAAATATATGTTAGGAATAAATTTAAATGGATTTTATTTCGTAGGCATCTCAAATCCCTGAAACGAGAAATAAATAAAAATACTATATTGTGTACGGCATGTGCATAATATTTTATGTTAATTTATGTGGGGAAACCCGACATACGATTCGGGCGGGTTATAAATATTTATGCGGAAGCCAATAGTTAGGAACGTATGTATATTGAATTTTTCATAAAGTTGACCTCCCAAGAGAGCCTACAAATATTACAGCCACGTATATGAAGGGCAGGTACTAGTGCAACAAAAGACCCTCAAGGTCGAACATTTTCTGTTTGTATATTAAACTGGTCTAGAAAATCACCCAACAAAACACTCAATAGCACGATATTGCTTCACATTATTCCTATATTTACTCATGTGAAAAGGCATCAGACAACAATTTTGACGATACTACTTCACTTCATAAATCCAACGTTTTGACACTGATATCCCAGAAAAAATAAATTTTTGCATCAGGCAACACTAAAGTTATATATTTATACCAGCCCAGGATTTCATTAAAATTATTTAAATTAATATTAGTTCAGCCCAAGAAATATTAAAACCTCGTAATAAAACATATTGGAGGGAAAGAAAAAATATATTCAGAGTCCAAACATATTTGAACGAAAAAATTTCAAATAATTACATTACAACGCATGTGAGATTATAACGTTAGTCACAATAGTAGGATTGCTTGAAATTTGTATGGTTGGTAACAGACATAATGACAAGTGGTTATAACGAGATTTGATGATGACGAGTATACTGACGAGCCGTTGCTATTAGGTTTGGTTTCCGAAACTCTTTGTTTCCAGGAGCTATTGAAGCAAATCCCTGGTTAGTGTATTGGCCAACTCAAATACGAGCCTGTAGCGCCAATCGCAACGGTAGGATTTTGTAAACATTTTCATTGTTTACCTTGATGAAATTTGATGTATGTACTACCATGAACACATTATTGACATTCGCCTGCCTAAGCCAAACATTTATACTGAAGTTAATGGTCATATTGAAATTCCGCTTATAACCTGGAATACTATTTATGATAGCACTTCAAAGAAATTAGATTCGGAGGCATATCCAAATATTATTTCAAATTTATTGATAACTAAAATAGATTATTATATTTATATTTTATTACATTTATATTTATTTTATTTTATTCAAAATAAATACAACGAATTTTGTGCCGAAAAAACGACAGAAGCAAATTCGCGTAATACATAAAAATACAACATAATCCTAATATTTACAAAATTAAAATGAGTATAAAATGTGATAAAAGCTTACAATAAAATCACTAAGATACTACTACTATTACTACCATTACCACTACAACTACTTTTACTAATAAATTTCAACTTCATAACATGTGACTAAATACATCAAGTTTTATGTAATAACCCTGAATAAAAAGGAGATATCAACAGTTTCAAATAGCCATTGTTTAACTTTAGGTAAAAAGGACTTCAAATGAATGTTCTTCCTAATGCAAATTGGTAACGCATTAAAAAAGGTTGGTGCAGTGACCTGAATAGAGCGTCGGAAGTGGTCATTGAAGAATCTTGGGATGTTACAAAGAAATTGATGGATTGCTTAATTAACATCAAATCTTTAGACGTGGGTTTGAAAAGAATAAGTATTCGTGCATATTGTGGACACAAAAATTGTAAAAAATACAAATTGTTTAATAATAACGTGAAATTTGGTTTATTTGAAATAAGAAGCACCGCGGGCCCCATAATCCATATGAAAATTAAAACTCGACAATTAAGAGGTTTTGAAAGAAAAGCAATAAAGGAAGTTATTATTAGCAAAACTGCATCGGAAGTGTTCAAAAACATGGTAAATAAAGAAGATCCTAAATATCTTGAAAATTCAAAAACCACCCTAGTAAAATCGTTGGATGTTTTGAGGAAAGCTCGTTCGGAAAAACTTAAAGAAGAAGATAATGATTCCGATGATATTGTCGATATTTTAAGAGATACCCTGAGCAACGATTTAATTCAAAAATTTTCAATTAAACCATTTTACATAGTAACATATAACGAAACCCAAATACAAATGATGGAATTATTACTTAGTAATAGAAAAAATGAAAGATTAATAGCGTATCTGGATGCAACCGGAGGTCTTGTTAGAAACCCTTTTAAAATAGAGAAATCTATTTTATATTACGCGTTGGTTGTACCTGTTTCCGTTACGCCAAGTGAACCATCCGACCCATTTCCGGTTACAGATATGGTCAGTTCCAGCCACAATATGGACACGATTGGTAATTGGCTAAGATCATATCGTATTGAAGTCGAAAAAAAATTTAAATTTTGGCCAAATATTCGAAACAGTGGTGACTGATTTTAATTTTGCTGGTATAAACGCAGTTTTAGATGCGTTTAATAAAACGCGTAATCTTGCGCACACTCTTATAACAACACAAACCAACAAATCTGATTTGGTAAAACTGCAACTTTGTGTGTCACATTTAATGCACAATATGATGTCCGATATCAACAAATATTTCTCGAAAACTTCAAAAAATAACCAGATCATAAAAGAAATCATGGCCTCTATCTATTTATTGGCGGACTATACTTTAATTCAAGATATTTGGCGTAATTTGTCGGTTGTTTTGAAAAATAAATATCTAACACCAAATGTTATAGATAATTTAACTATGATCCTACAACAAATTGCAACCATAAAACTGGAAATTGTAATACCAATTTGTTTCAACTGACAGAACAGAAAGACTATACTTCTTCATCAAGAAAATTGAATGAAAGTATTTATAGACAAACTAAATTCTACAACGACTTTAAAATAATTTCAGACTCCTTTATTTTCGAAAGTTGTTCAAAAGAAACCTTCGCGATTAATTTGTATTACAACCCGCAATTCGTAGAAATGTTTCTAAAAAAATATATGACATATTTACCACTCTGGTCCAATGTTTTTCACGAGAAGAATCACAGCAATAGTCATATTGAGAGCTATTTTGCAACTATAAAAAAACGAACTAAACGAAGTTTAATTCTTGGGGAAGTTCCACTGAAAGCCTTACGATTTCTAAAAGAATTAGATCGAAGAAACAAATATGTTTTAAAAAGAAAAATGTTATCCATTCCAAAACGATTTACAAAATTTAGAAATAGTTGAAAAAAGTAATAGTAATGTCAATTTTGTGGAGAAAAGATTGGTAAATGTAATGGGTGAAGTCGAAAATTGGAGAGGACAGCCAGCTAAGGCATCCCGTTCGAATTTTAATTTAGCAACACTGAAGCGTCTTAATAATATTAATGAAGAAGATAAAAAATCATCCATAATGAAATGTTTGACTACGAGCAGAAGCAATAACCCTTATGACACTGCTAAATCTTCGAAAAATACAAAACGAACTAAGTTAACCGAAATATCAAACATTTATCGTATTTGCGCAATGGATTAATCACCGGAGAGAATTACACTCACCCGTGCGCTTTTGATTCACTAGTTCAATGTTTTGCTAATTTGGAATGTACGGGTTTCTCAATAACAAGTGAATACTTTGAACTTGTTAATTCTCTCAAAGTGGGTAATATGGAAAAAGCATACGAAAAGCGCTTTAATATTTTAACCAAATTATACGGAGTAAAAGTGAACTGTTCGTCGAATATAACGTATGTGTCTGAATTTATATTTAAAAATGGCAATATTTATAGTATTGAGGCACAATCAAAATGATTACCTGCAATACAACATCGTCAAAAAATGTTATAAAATATATTCCACTAAATTTGTACCAGCTTGACATTTTAGGAGTGGAAAATTTCCAAGAATGCCTGTGTTAATTTCCAAACAATATTTTGATCACTTTGTAGAAAATATTTTAAGTTGCACAAAAATATTATAAATGGGATTATAGGAAACTCGCAGAAAATAAAATCGCCAAAAGAAAACAGGTATATTTTCGTTTCACAAATAACGTTTATAATATTTTATTAGCCTTTTTTCACAAATATATAATCTTTATAAAAGTACCTTTATTTTAGGAAAATCCGCCAATATCGCAAATATGTCTATATTTAATTTATATTTAATATTTTATCTGCTTTTAAACCTCTGTTGTTTTCACGTCTGCAGTCGCCAAAAGAATAGGCAGAGTTGAGTTTTCAAAAATAGTAAATCACTTATTTCCCCTCTACAATTTAGATTCTCCATAGCTCGATTATCTTCGAAAACTCTCACTATATATATTCCGCGCATTAAATCCCGCTTAAACCAAACATGGCATAAAATCAACTCATTATGCTGAATACAAATCTATTATATTTTTGTTTTCATGTACTCGGCATAATTGTTTGCTGTCTTTGTTTACAAAAATATAAAATCAATATTTGGCGTTATTCGTGCCGATTGACCTTGACATTGAAAGAAATATTAAATATAAAGTTTAAATATAAGTATGTGTGTGATAAATTATCTACAAATATAAATTATAACTGGGGCGGATGTTCATACAAATTTAGGAAAATTAAGATAAGTTCAAATTAAGATGATTCTATATAATTCTAATTTAGTTTCAATATTCAATGATTCATTTTTGGTGTTTATTTTAGGTAGTCATTCTTAACAGCCTGGAACCATTTGAATTTTACTGTCGAAATTGTTATGAAATTATGCTTCAACAAAATTTAATTTTTATTAATGCAATATTCTTATATGTAGAGCCATCCGTCGATCGCAATAGACAAATAACATTAACCAATTTGCCATTGATGATAAAATTAAAATCAGAATCTTTTAAATTGAACAGTTTGGTGAGTTATGTGCCTACTTCCCAGCATTATGTCAGTCATTGTTATCGAAATAACCAATGGGAGAAGTACGTCGACTTATTGGAGAGTTCACTCAAAATTAAAATACCAAAAAATCATAAAATCATACCGCATTTTCTCATCTACGTCAAACAGGTCTAAAGATCACAACGCAGTTCGTTACTGTACAAACATACATTCCATTAAGCAACACGCAGTTACAAAAAGTTTTGGTCCATAAACATTTAAATAAATTTAATATAAATCCACAAAAGTGGTACGGGGGGCGAAGTCCGAGATTCATACCTCCTCGCGGTGCTCCCTGTGTAATTCCAAATGAATCAGGCAATGTAGCGTAGACTAGCAAACAAATTCTATATACAATTCTGAGTGATTGCAATTTATATGTACGGCTTCTCATTGACTCAATATAACATTCAAAATCTATTCTTCAAGTTAGGGGCCGCTGAAATACTCCCAGTCATTAGGCAGGCGAATGGCTATAATGTGTTCATGGTAGTACATACATCAAATTTCGTCAGCATGTTAATGCGAGCTCAATAATTAAAATATATAAAGGTAAACAATGAAAATGTTTACAAAATCGATTGGCGCTACAGGCTCATATTTGAGTTGGCCAATACACTAACCAGGGATTTGCTTCAATAGCTCCTGGAAACAAAGAGTTCCGGAAACCAAACCTAATACAAACGACTTGTCCTTATACTTGCTACGTACCATACAAATTTCAAGAAAATCGTACCGTTCTAATTGGTGCTACAAGTGCACACGTGTTGGGCCCAATATATAAAATATTTTACTCCATGGTTCCCAGAAACCGCCAGTTCCGGAAACCAAACCTAGTGGTAACCACTTATAATCAGGACCGTTACTCACCATTAAAATTTCAAGATAATCCTACCGATGCGATTGGCGCTACAGGCTCATATTTTAATGGGCCAATACATTTAACAGAGATTTGCTTCAATAGCTCCTGGAAACAAAGAGTTCCGGAAACTAAACCTAATACAAACGACTTGTCCTTATACTTGCTACGTACCATACAAATTTCAAGAAAATCGTACCGTTCTAATTGGTGCTACAGGTGCACACGTGTTGGGCCCAATATATAAAATATTTTACTCCATGGTTCCCAGAAATCACCAGTTCCGGAAACCAAACCTAGTGGTAACCACTTATAATAATGACTGTTACTCAGCATTAAAATTTGAATATAGTCTTGAATATACTCGTCATCATCAAATCTCGTTATAACCACTTGTCATTATGTCTGTTACCAACCATACAAATTTCAAGCAATCCTACTATTGTGACTAACGTTATAATCTCACATGCGTTGTAATGTAATTATTTGAAATTTTTTCGTTCAAATATGTTTGGACTCTGAATATATTTTTTCTTTCCCTCCAATATGTTTTATTACGAGGTTTTAATATTTCTTGGGCTGAACTAATATTAATTTAAATAATTTTAATGAAATCCTGGGCTGGTATAAATATATAACTTTAGTGTTGCCTGATAAAAAATTTATTTTTTCTGGGATGACTTTCTGGGCTAACTTCACATACATGTTTTTTTACCTTAAATTTTGCTGGAGTAACTTAGTACTGAAAAGTACCGTTATGGCTCTGAAAACAGTTTCAATTTTCGTCCTTTCCATATAATCATTTGGCATATCATTTGAAAGGTCTTGTAAAAGGAGCAGTTTTATAATCAGCGCTTAAGCTCATTAATTGACCATTTCAACGCTGGTAGATAATAATTACATTGTCTGTACATTACACTGCCATCTAATTAGCACTTTAGTTAATCAAACCGTCGTTTTAGCACTGGTAGCTAATTATTTTACAATACATAAGCGTAACTTAGCATTGAGTTCCTAGTACTCCAAATCAGACAAAGTAAACATTTGGTGCCGGCAATTTATTTCGCAAATCCTCCGTTTTGACAATGGTGGCAAATTATTCCGTTCATACTGATTATATATAAATTGCGGTTCAATAGACTACCACTACTCAATTAAAAGAAGCAAAAGTCAATTTCCAGCCGATGCGTGTGTGAGATAGAAACCATTGTGAAATAGAGGTAGAAAGAGTATTTAGTACTGAATAAAATAGCAAAGACCAAAAATCGCGCACATCAAGATAACTGTGTTTTTTGTTTTGTTTCGAAAAATGAGTCAGAAATTCATGACTTTGTTTCGGTTCATCTGATTATCGCCGCAATATTAAACATATTGTCGTTCATGAATCTGAACAGTTTATTTTTTAATATTTGAAAGTGAAGTTAAAAATTAATATTTTTGTTATTCAGTTTTTAATCAATGTATAACCAGAAGTGTTTAACTTTATCAGAAAGGGCCAAAATAGATGTGTATCAGCAGGAAGGCTTTTCAAGCCGTGCTATAGGCCGTAGGATCGAACGCGTTTACGAATTCAACGGCACTTACACCTCAGGATAAACGAAAAATTGTAAGATTAGTCTCCAATTCGGCTGTTTCTACAACAACAATTGCCTTTCAAGTTGGTCTTAATGCGAGAAAATCGACAGTCTGAAAGAAAAAACTAGCACTGAATGATGGATGGAAGCAGAAATGATTGGAATTCGCAAAGGTACACATGACCTGGAATGTGATGCAAGGTTAAAATGTTAATGACTGGTGAAAAGTCGTATTTTCTGAAGAGAAATATTTGACCTGGATTGGCCCATCCATGTGTATAATTAACATTTTCACGACCTTATGAAAGAGGAAGCGCTGTTAAATTACCATCATAGTAGAGAAGGGGTGTAACGGTCCGGGGTTCGATCTCTCGAAAACAGTATGATACTAAGATCCGATTCTAGGGATTAAACATTTTTAAACTCTCTTTATACTCTCGCTCCTATATCGATTTTTAAATTCCTATAGACTGAAATAATTTCTCCTTCACCCGAATGATGTAACCCGATCCTAAATTCTAATAAATTCGAGTTCATGACTGATTTCTGCTGTATTCAAGACACTATCTGCATTATCTTTCGGCTGGAAACTTTCGGCTAACTTTAACAGTATCCATTCGCCCCGTTTGCACAGTAAAATAATTAATGCCTAACGAAATTCGAAACTTATAAATCAGCTATGCTGATTTATAAGTTTTGAAAATTTTATGTCACAGCTGCGACATAAAATTTTTGTTCGTGAGTCCAAAATGAAAAAAATTGAAATGAAAATAAAAAAATTTAAGGACATTTTTGAGATGTAGATTTTTGTTTAAAATTTATTTTCGAGAGAACAGGATAAAACAAGATAAAAAAATTTAATGATTTAATTTAACAAGGATTTAAATTAAAAATTAAAATCTATTGCGACTTAGTTTGAATCCAGAAACCATATTATCGTGTAGCATGGCTGAACAAAATTAGGAGAGAAAGAATTTTGATCCCGAATTGTAGTAAATAGTAATGAGAAATATATATATATATATATATATATATATATATATATATATATATATATATATATATATATATATATATATATATATATATATATATATATATATATATATATATATATATATATATATATATATATATATATATATATATATATATATATATATATATATATATATATATATATATATATATATATATATATATATATATATATATATATATATATATATATATATATATATATATATATATATATATATATATATATATATATATATATATATATATATATATATATATATATATATATATATATATATATATATATATATATATATATATATATATATATATATATATATATATATATATATATATATATATATATATATATATATATATATATATATATATATATATATATATATATATATATATATATATATATATATATATATATATATATATATATATATATATATATATATATATATATATATATATATATATATATATATATATATATATATATATATATATATATATATATATATATATATATATATATATATATATATATATATATATATATATATATATATATATATATATATATATATATATATATATATATATTTAAATATATATATATATATATATATATATATATATATATATATATATATATATATATATATATATATATATATATATATATATATATATATATATATATATATATATATATATATATATATATATATATATATATATATATATATATATATATATATATATATATATATATATATATATATATATATATATATATATATATATATATATATATATATATATATATATATACAACTAATTTTGATACATTTTAATTGATAACCAATTTTGGCGCTATTTTAATATAATATTATATACAACGAGAATATAAGAGAAGGAGAATGTATTGTGTTCTAAGATTCAAAATACAATTTTTTTGGTAAAATCCATCGTATTATTATGAGTACATATATACTATATACCGACCAAAAAATAACAGAGAATAAAAAACAAAAGTTGTGTCAAATATAGTTGTGTTTAGTTTGATTTGTTTTTTTACGAGTACGTTGCAGTTGCAGGTTAGGTTGTTGCAATCGGAGAAAGAGAATACATATATTATTTCTTTTTTGTGTTACGTTACGTTATAATTATTATTTGAGTAGGTATCTTAATAAAGAAATTTAACCGATTGGTTCGAATTGTGTTTTATTAGAATTTTCGATATTTATAATTATAATTGTTTGCAGTTAAACATTTTTGGATTTCGCTTTAAAACGATTTTCGAGTTAGTAATTTTTTTAATTGGATTATAAAAAAGCTTAACTTATCGTAAATTTCAAACCAAATTCATTTTTACGTAATTCATTTGTCTACCTAGTTGTTGATAATATTTAATTCCATTATAATGGAACCATACGAAAATAAAATTTCTAAACGTTTTGTAAGACGTTCATATCACATTGCAAAAAATGCACAGAAACTGAATGCGAATTCTCTATTGAAAGCTGTGTCAGAAGTGGTTGGGTCAAATCAATTATTGTCTATAAATATAACCCGGAAAAACTCCGAAATATTTCAAAAGCTTATGCAATAATTTAAAAATAAAAAACAGTATTAATAATAGACTGAAAATTTATAAACTGTGGCATTATAAAATAAAAAATTCTTTAGAAAGAAATATCATACCTGCTGATACTGATTTATCTGTTGTTGGAGAAGGGAACGAAAATGTGTTTTCCAATTTTGAATATTTGAGTCAGGCCCTAAACAGTCAAATCGAAGTTATTGATGCGTCTAATAATTTGGCACAGATTACTAATTTAAACACAGTTGTCCTTTGTGGGTTAGATTCCATACAGAATAAAATAGAAATAATAAGCATAGAAATTTTAAATAGAGAAAACATGTTTCATTTTGTAAATGAAGAAAATTTTGATTTCAAAGATTCGTCCGTTGTTAATTATAATATAAATGATTCAATTTTAATCGAAGCTGAACCAGAAATGGACAAAAACGATAATCACAACAGGTTCTGTGAACGTTCGAACGATATAACCGATGTTGATACAAACCCTTTAAACAACTCGAATGTTGTAATGAATAATAAGAAAAGTAATTTTAGAAAAACATATCAAAAAGCCCCAGAAGTTCTTGAATTTTCCCTTTTTGAATGGGCAAATGATATATTTAATAACGAAACTAAAACATTAATAACCGATTCTTATATGGACAGCTTACGACAGAAATTTTCGATTTTATTTCCGTGTGTTATTAATGTAAGGGATGCCAAGGTTTCTAAAGAGGTAGTTACTATTGCTACGACTGTGTGGTCGCAACAACGATTTTATGTTTTGTATTTTCCTCTGGTTTGTGTCTCCACTTTCTATGATTGCTCAATGTTGGTATTTTATATTCACCTCGGTTGTTGTCTCCACTTTCGTAGTTGTTGTGTTTTGTACCTCATTGTAAGGTGGCGTAGGGGTGAGAAGAATGACGAGAAAGAGAGAACAATGCGCATCGAGTGTGTGTGTAAAGCAAAACATTCCATAAGAATGTTTTTCTTATATGCCTCTCGTTTACATCAATGCGAATTGATGTAAACGCGAAACAGCGAAGAAAGACATTCTTCTGGAATGTTTTGCGCGTCGTTTGTGCGGTGGGAGAATTTTTTTTGCTTGAATTCATTCGAGTTGTGTTTTCATAAAAGAGAGTCGAGTTTTGAATTTGTTATGGATAAGTCGAGTGTAATGTGATAAAACTCGAAATATTTTTTTAATGGTCTTCATTTTGATTTTTTTTTGTGAAAATTAATAATAAAACAAAATTATTTTGTGGATCGTTTGAGTATTTTTTTAACGAAATTTATCGTATGATTATACGGACAAAACGCTATAATATAATTGTATGGATAAAACTATAAAGTTAAGCAAAATATAAATTTATTTGGTCTGTTTTTTTTATATATAAAATAAATTGAATAAAAATACAATATTGTGTATGTATAGTGGTATGCAGTTTCGAAAGTCAATCCCTAATTTATTATTGGCGCATAGTAATGAGAAAAGTGAATCAACGTTTTAATAGGGATTGTGCTGCAGGATTTATAAAAGCCGAGAAACTCGTTCACCTTTAGATAACGGCAAAAGTGACGCAATAATCATCGGCCATTCGGGATCTTATTTAATTCATTGTTGAAATTACCGCAATATATTGGTGGTTAAATACGGGACCATTTTATGGTGGCAAATTTTAGTATAACGGAACGATTGTGCTGCAACGATTACAGGCTGCTTGTTGAAGCCTAATAGTTGAGGTCACTTCTTTACGCTAGACGAGGCAACGCCCGATAATATAGTTTTTGGTTTTTGGCGAGCCATCGCCCCTCACGATTGGGTAGTCAACCGGCTATTGTGTTGTTATATCGGTATCGGGGAAAGGCCCCGCAACATTGTGCCCAACCAGGCACGCGCTCGAGCGCAAAGGCGGTACCACGCCCAACGTAACGGGTTGCCAACCGGCACCTCGTGTTAGTGTTTTGGTATCGGAGAGAGGCTCCGCAACGAACGACCGCTCAAGGTCGCACCGACACCGGTGGGGTAACGGCACCTCAAGCCGCAACGGTCCGGAGGACAGGAGTCCCTTGTGGCATGACGGCCGCGCAAGGCCGCACCAGTAATTCGCCTAAATAGTATTAAGGTACAATTTTTTATTTTTATTTTTATTTTAAATTTTTTGATTTTATTTTTTTTTATATATAAATTTCTTATTATATTTATTGTATATAATTTTCAAAATTTTGTAATCGAGCGCCGCACGCTCGTTGCTCATTGTTCTTTCTCTCTCTCGTTCTCTCTCTCTCGTTTTCTCTCTCGTTCTCTCCCTTCCTTGCGGTTTTTCTTCGTGGGAAGTTGGGTTTTATTTTTTTTTGTTTGTAAATTAAATAAAAAAATGAATTATTAAATTTTCTCGGTTGGGTATGATGAGGGGAATTTCCCATCCTGTGTCGGCGTAGGGTAAGCGGTTCCTTGGGGCCCGCATCCGGATTCGGAACCGGTTGGTACCACCGTACGAGTTCGGGCGGATGCGCGCACCAGGGCACCTCTCTACCATTATGATTACTTTATTTTTTTTTATTTTTGATTCTGGCTGTTCGTTCCTCAGGTTCCGGCCGACGAGTTTCGGCGGAACATCCGGTTTATTTATTATTTGCGTTTTATTTTTATTTAAATTTCTGTTAATCACGGTGTAGGCCAGGAACCATGCAAGCCTCAAACCCCACGACCCTTCGCACTTCTCGCTGAGAACGTAGCCGGCAAAATATCACCGTGGAGGCCTCTGCATACGCTTAAGTGAAATCTGCCGGTTGGCAGTAGCCAGCCTGTAACACTATATACAACCGAAAATGTCAACAAATTTTGTGTCCCCGATATTATAAATTTGTTCTTAACCGAAATATGTTAAAAGATAAAACAACGTTTTCAGTATTTTTTTATGGCGGAGAAATAAACCATACGCAGCAATTATCGAACCAACTGAGAGGAAGAAATAGAGATAACCTTAAAAAGCAACTAAAAGCTTCTTATGCAACAGATGTGCAATCTCAATTGCGAAAGGAATGCAATTTAAATCTTAAAAGACAGGGGAATTTGGGAAACTACAAGGTCTTAGGGGTGCTTAATGTCGCTTGATCTGAGGCAATGTCTCTTTTGGATGAATGACGTAGACGATATTAGAGATTTAAAGAAACGAATGGATACTGAAAGTTCATATTCATTTAATGATAAATCCGTTTACAATTTACTCTTTAACTAAAGAGCAAATTAAAGTTGTATCTAGATAAAGAGAAACGAATAACAACTTAATTATTCATATTGATGCCACAGGGTACGTAGTACGCAAACCTGAAGGTGTTTCCCATCATATTTTGTATTATGTTGGTGTAATAAATGTTAAAAATGTCGATGGTCAAACTGGCACTAACTTTCCATTTATGGAAATGATAACTAGTTTGCAGTCGTCTTTCACCATTAGAATGTTTTTAGAATTTTGCCGTGCAATTAACAACGCCATTTCTCTGGGTTGGAATAATTGCGAAATAATTGATTATATTAATGTTTGTCACGATTGGGTTTTGAACGTAAAACACGAAAATTTCGATAATTTTGTAAAAATCCATTTATGCTACGCGCATTTAAAAAAAAATTTTATAAGAGTGATTAACAAACATTTCGATCAACCTAATGACACTCTAGTAGTGAAACGAAAAATACTTGGTTGCCTGGATCAACGCCTTCTATACTACTGGCCTTTTACTACTCTCATTTTTCGCACATGACGTCAATTTAAGTCTATACCGAGACTGCGCAATAATAATTTTAGGATATTTACACTAACAAAGCAACTAGAGAAAGCAACAACAACGTCGACTTAGTGTGTCGTCATCATTTGATGTAAGCGGCCAGTAGTTTAGAAGGCATTGCCTGGAT
Organism: Nephrotoma flavescens; assembly: GCA_932526605.1. Classification (NCBI taxonomy): domain Eukaryota; kingdom Metazoa; phylum Arthropoda; class Insecta; order Diptera; family Tipulidae; genus Nephrotoma; species Nephrotoma flavescens. The sequence continues at coordinate 142,674,242 of OW052222.1, forward strand.
GCAATCATGCACGAAGAAAACTACAACAAAATAAAACTTATTTGGCAAACATTTTCTAAAATTTGTTTTGAAAAAGACAGCGATGGAGCTGAAGAAAGTATAATTGACTTATCCATTTTGTTATCAGAAAAAAATTTTCATGAACCCGATTACGACCTAACTCTTCAGGACAAAGATGACTTACCATTAAACTTTGAAAACGAAGGAAGTAACTTGAAAAAAACGCCTTTATATAAAAATAGTAAATTTTACATCGATTTAAAAAAAATTTCTCCAGCAGCTGAAATCAATTTAAATTCAACGAATAACAATATATTTTATAGGCCAAAATTTATTTATCAAGTAAAAGCTTTATATAAGCTTTATTATAAGCTTTATTTATTTATCAGCTGTCGAAAGCTACTTTGGGGAAATAAAACACACGTTAGAAAAAAACGTTGTAACAATTGGAAACGACCTGTAAAAGCAGGAAGATTTTTTGACCTGATGATAAAATATATACTTTTATGAACGGTTTTCCAAAAACAGGATTTACCAATAAAAGGCAAAATAAGGTGAAAAAAGTGAGATTGAACCAACAGAAAATTGGGGACGAGCAAAAAGTGCTAAGATGAAACATTTTTCAAACATTGTTGATACTCGTTCATTTAGTCAAGAATCCGGAGAAACTACGATGGGAGATGATAATGACCCAAAGAATGCAAAAATGTCAAATAATTTGTTTAAAAATATTAATTATTATTATAAACGATTTGAAATTAATCAAGAATATGTCGATTATGTTGTGGCCAAAGTATCTGGAAAGAAAATTCATTTTGACAGTTTCAATTCGTTGACAGGCAGTAACTGGGTTGAAAATGAAATTTGCGATATTTGGCTGCAATTGAAGGCAACACGTTTCCCGGAATATCAAATAGAATCATATTCTTTTGATTCTTAATTTTTTCCCCCTAATACGAATGATGATGTGAAAAATTTGGCTAATTCATTTATACTTCAAAAATCGTTTCTAATTTTGCCTGTTTTCGACCAAAATAAGAGACACTTTCATGTTGTAAGTATAAATGGTCTAAAAGGAGAATATACGGTCTATGATTCGGCTAAAATTTCTAAAGATCTAAAGCAAAGTGCAACGAGCCATTACAAAAAATGCTTTGAAAAATTCATGACGTTTGTAGAAATTTACAATTCTATCAAACCACTGAAATTTCCTTCAAAATTTCAAGCAAATTTTTTTCCATCTAATTGTTTCAAGCAATCGGGTAATAATGATTGCGGAATATTTATGATGTTTCATGCTTTAGATTTAATGCAAAATAAGACAGTTACATATACCTAAAACGTTTAACATTTTGGACGAACGTAAACAAATTCAAAAATTCTTGCTCGAAAAAAGTGAATTTATGCAAGATTTGTGTTTAATTTGTGGTGAAAAACGTAAATTTTTCAGGAAACTCTATAAGATGTTCGAAATGTCATCGTTACATGCATGACAAAGAAGTTGACGAGGATATATATAACATGGATTTAACTGAGGCATTTTATTACTCCCTTTGTTTCTCATAGACTAAGTAATATCCTAAATAATATTAAGAAAAAATATTCGTATGGAATGAAAGTGTAAAGTGAATTATGTATTTTTATTTTTTATTTTTATAATAATTTTTATTTTATTGCTCCTTGTGTTTTAATTTAATGGAGCTACACAAGGAGGATGGGGAGCGAAGTCCGAGATTCATACCTCCACGTGGTGCTCGCCGGGTAGCTCTAAATGAATCAGGCAGTTAAATATAGAAAGAAAACAGTTTTTTGACACCCCAAACCTGCAAAGTATATCAGCCATTGCTCCTCGAATTAGCGTAGTCAGGTTGGTGTCTATATGCCAAAATCTCGAATGACGAACGATTTCATCGATTCTTGACAATGCTTGATAATTTTCAATCTACCAATGGTCATAAGGTATCAAATTGGCATAGCCAAATTGGTGTGTATATGCCAAATTCTCGAATGACGAACGATTTTATCGACGAAAAGTAGGGGAAATCAAAATTTCACCCTTATAACCCTTTCAGACTCACCGCAAACCTATACTCAGAATCTACCTATGGTGATGGACTATCGTATTGGCATAGTCAGATTGGTGTCTATATGCCAAAATCTCGAATGACGAACGAATTTATCGACGAAAAGTAGGGGAAATCAAAATTTCACCTTTATAACCCCTTCAGACTCACCGCAAACCTATACTCAGAATCTACCTATGGTCATGAGCTATCGAATTGACATAGTCAGATTGGTGTCTATATGCCAAAATCTCGAATGACGAACGATTTTATCGACAAAAAAGTGAACTATTAACAGTCATTTCCGTGAAAAACCGTAAAAAAAGGAATGTTAATTATTAAAGTATATTTTGATTTATAGCTTCCATGTATGCAGATATTTCGGCTCTTGACGCAGAGTATTTTACTGATCATTGAAATGTTAAAATTTCAGAAGAAGGTTTTTTTGGAAATTTTCAACGAATACAAATCGCATCCTGACTTTGAATTGAAACTAGTTCTCAAAAATAATCAATCTGGTGAGTATTTGTCAACAAAAAATATTTTGTAATATTATTAATAATACTTGAATGTGTAAAGTGATGTTCATTCCTTACTTGAACCTGTTTCATCTTGTTTCACTCTTTTCCGTACTTGTGTTGGAAAGTGTTTTTGTTGTTTATAGAACGAGCGAAAAAGCAAACTAGATGAGATATTTACAGCGGTATTTTTATATTTTATGATTTTAATAAACTGAAATTGTTTCTTTTGCACTTTCTAAGCGGAATTGTCTACTATAAATACAACAAGACACACCACTAAGTCGTCAGAATTGCAGATTTCAATATGATACGTATATAAGTTCAGATATAACAAAAATGATTTGCACAGGCAAGGCGCAATATTAAATTTAATCTAATTTACAAATATTTTTTAAAGGATTTGGAAAGTTTTTTCTGACAAATGCAAAATTCTTTCGTGCTAACTAAAAAATTAAAGAAACCTGAATCATTAAACGGACTATCGGAGTTAGAACATCGAGTGATCGTACGAGAAAGTGTCAATTATCTAGTTTCTCGCTTTACATTCCGTCCTAGGCCATCGAAGATTACAGCACTAGCACGAGCTGTAGTTCAATTGTTTTCACGACTTAAACATAAAATAGAAGAAAACGGTGAAATAGTAAGACTATTATACCAGTTAATAAGGATTACTTCAATTTGTCACATTTATTTACAGGATTCCTAATGTGCAAAACTAATCGAGGATACATCATTTCACGGTTATATAGAGTGCACCAAGAGTTATATACCATCGAAGAAGGCTTCGGGCAATGCGGTGGACGTATAACCTTATCGGCATCAAATAACACATTTCATTTCAAAAATGATAAACTTTTTTTGATTTTAAAAAATTTGAATGTGACCAGTCAAAAAGAATTAATTAAGAAAAAATCGTTAGAAACACTAAGTATAAGACTTACGGTATCAACTGTGAAAACTACTGAATTTTCTCAATTTTCCCATACTGTTAAAGTTAGCCGAAAGTTTCCAGCCGAAAGATAATGCAGATAGTGTCTTGAATACAGCAAAAATCAGTCATGAACTCGAATTTAGGAGAGTTTAGGATCGGGTTACATCATTCGGGTGAAGGAGAAATTATTTCAGTTTATAGGAATTTAAAAATCGATAGAGCGAGAGTATAAAGAGAGTTTAAAAATAGTCAAGACACTATCTGCATTATCTTTCGGCTGGAAACTATCGGCTAACTTTAACAAGGTAATTTTCCCTTTTTTACATCAAATGATTTGGTAATTATTCGAAACGAATCTTTACTAATTATTTGTTCTTTTATTTATGCTTTCGGATCTTGTAAATATACATCGATACGAAAGGTCCGAAGTTCAAAAATTTGCCGGAATTGGAAGGTAAAAATCTAATACAGTCATTTTAGGTATAAGATGTTGACATACTGTATCAAATATGTAATTCAAATATGAATTCCATTCATAAAACGCTTTTAATTTATATCCATAAAAATTAATTATTTTATTTTATTTTTAACCGTTGTTTGCAAGCACAAACTAAAGTGCGAATTTCGAATCTGTTGGCATTTGTAATTTCGATGTAACTTGATATTAATTCTGATATAAGTTGCTTCTTCGTCAATTTTGATGTAAACCTATTCAAATTCGATATAATAAATATCAGAAAAATTGGAGACATTTACCATTAGGTTTTGATGCAGTTTGCGCTGTGAATAAATTAATTGCAAGTTGTATTAAAACTCCACGTAAATTGTATCAAAAAAGTGTTAACGCAAATTGCTCTTAAGTTCATTCCCGTTGCATCATATATAAAATAGATGCACTTTGCATCATATATCGATTTATTTAATTTTTTTATTTTTCCGTGCAAACCCTTGTGTCACGAAGCGATATTATTTTGCACTGGATTTATATGTGTATCGCTGGAAGTCGTTACATTTTGCCTATTCATAATATAATATTTTATAATTTTATTGAATTCGATCCCGCATACAATCCGAGACGAAAGAGGTAAATAATGAAGAATACAGTGTTGGCTACACGTAACAAGTTGCGCGGGTGTAAAGGTAATCGACGATGACAGAAGAGAAGAAAAACAGGAAATTTGAACTATATGGATCGCACTACCACTCGTTTTGCCATTTTTTTAAAATAACTGATATAGAAAATTTGAGGAAATTGATGCCAAAAAATAAACCAAAGTATATATGTGATTCGCCATGGAAAAGCCCGATTTAGGATTCCGTTACCTTAAAAAAAACAATGATTTTTCAAAATAGCCATAACGATACCATCACAAAATTGTTTGATTATATTTTTCTCGCTAAGCCTAATAAAGGAATAAATATTTTAGTTTTATTTGGTCTGTCAAATAGCCAAGTGCTGTATAAAAATAATGTCGCGTGGAAAATACTTATAAGCCCTTTTCGGAGAAAGTTTTGCTTTTCGGAAAATTGGCGAAAGATTAAGCCGCCATCATGTAACGATTGCAAATTATTTAAAAAATCCTAGTATCTACGGGACAAGAAAAACCGGAGGACCTAAAACGATCAGACGAGCGTTGATTAAAGTCGCCAGTAGTTCCATGAAAACAATTTTTTTTTGTCTGTATGGGCCAGATCGTGTTCAGTACTACAAGGAAATTAAATTCCATAAACTAGAATGCATAGCGCGGAATACAATAGTATCTTACAAGACCATCTCTTACCTTTTCTGTACATTCATAAAGAGGAAAACTGAATTTCCCAGCAAGGTAACGCTCTTGTACATACCAATTTTATATTGGCCCGCTTGTTCTCCAGGCCTAAATGCCATAAAAAATCTTTGAGGAATATTAGTTAGAAAGGTTTACGAGAGTATCAGACAATTCCAGGCCACCAATGAGTTGAAATTGGCAATTGAATAAATGCCTGGAACGAATTATTTCCCGAAAGCATTGATTTATTGATTGGAAGTATGCCTAACAGGATTCTGGTGTTGATCGAGAACAAAGGGAGTTCTGGCGACATATTATTTTTTTAATTTGTATTTATTTTATAAAAGTTTGAATGTCTAATAAAAGGTGTTATATACATAGTTATGGCACATTCGCCCAAACATCACGCAAACCCCCAAATTTGTGGAAAAAACTTAAGTGTTAAATTTTATCGTAATCAGTCAATTCAACAGCAAATTGATGGAACCGAGATATTTCAATAAAAGGTAGGATACCATCAAAGTTAGGACGTGTGCAAACCTAATCAGTTTAAGATTACTTCAATCAAGTTGAAAGTAAAACACGTGGAATCTGTTGCATATTGTTAAAAGCAGCACGGCCACATTCATAATGAATGCTTACATTATTAGTCTGTTAACAGCCATCACATACGGTAGTTTGAGCCGGCAGTAATTCAGGTGTTCTTTGAAACGACCATGCCCACCAATAAATTGTTTAGCTCTACGACAGCCGGTTGTGTTCAACCATTGCTGCTTCAACAGATGTTGGAAGAAATATTTGATTGCAATTTTAGTATTAATAAATGATAAAGGAATAACAGGTTCTGGCCCAATAAAAAACAAAACGTGAACCCACTTTTGATAGAGAATTTGCAATCTCATTCATGAACGTTATTTGTCATCAATATCAGTGTAGGCTAGCATCCAAATAATTGTAACTTTATTATAACTGCAAAGAAATTTATGAGATGTTTACACTCTATGATGAGCTTAGCATCAACCAAGAGTTACTCAAAGCAGTAAGCAGCACCTTCATTTTGATTGGTAATTAGCGAACAAGCAATTTAAAAAGCTGTCGAATCAATACCCGCTACAGATCGCAATACACTAGGTGAGTGCAGCAAACTCGACAGTTTTCTGAAGTAAACTTTTGTTAATTTTTTATCTCGATAAGGTTTTAACGGTGGCCTCTTAAAATTAAGATTGAAAGAAGATCTATGATAAGAAGTTATTATATATTGTTCATTACTTTCCAATTTAGTACTTATGGATGATGGACATGGAACACAAACTAACGTTAACCACTTCACTCAACTGATGGCAAAAAGAGTTTCAGTCAAGCAAAACTCTGCTAATTCTAAAAGTCACGAAAGGGTCACACGTCCATTGGTCTTAATCGAGTTTTAGTCGAAGTAGCTGAGATTATTGGCCATTAGTTTATAACTGCAACCGGAGTTATATCGAAATTTCATTTTCATCACTAAAATCAATGTATCGTTCCCGTGAAATATCTCTTCGTTCTATACCGGTGTGAAGATTACAACATTTATCAAAAGTGTAGCTAGAAAAAAAACAAAAATGTATATACACAATTTAACAAAAAGTGTAGAATAACATAAAAAAATTATGGCATGGTTGAATTTGTTATCTATCCCACTGCAACTTGTTTTTACAAGAAAATTGGGAACTCGCTAGATACAATTTTCAAATAAGTAAAATATTACAGAATTATTGGTGTTGATTCCGTGTGCAACTTCTATTTTCTTTCCGTCTATTCTGCTGAAATTTGCTAGGCAACTTGATGTTCAATTCAAATTTTGAAACTGAATATATAATTTGTTCGATTGCGAACTGGCTGATCTCTATAATAAAATTGATAATCTTCCAGAACTGTTTAAATTCGATTCCAGAACTATTACAAACTCTCTTAGTATCCTTGAAATGGTTAGATCCAATAATTTCATCATAATTCATTAAGAAATTATTGATATCCACCTAAATCGCAATACCGGATTTCTTGACTTCGGAGGTCAACCAATTGGTTAATTATTTAAGGGAAACCTTTTGTTTTCCCGGAATATTTTCTTTTGTGAAGAAAGGAACAAAAATGTATTAAAAATGTCCACCGGTTACAAACGAATTTATCTCCACTATTTTTCGTTGGGAAGTTTCCGCTATCTTATACAGCACGCCGACATGCGATTGGCACGCCAATCTTCATTTTAAAATTTTAAATCTTTTGTTAAAGAAGGACAAAATTTCTGTATACAGATGCCACAACAGGGATCGGTACGCGTTTCAATATCACGCTTTTCAAAATGCCGCTTTAAACCGCTTGTTAAAATCACGATTTTGCTGAAATCTTAAAAAAAGACATTAGAATATATTTTTATCTAAACTTTTATTAAGGAATTGGCCATTTCTTGATTGATCTTGGCCAAATTATGAATTTTTCAAGAATTTTTGAAATTTTTCCGCAACTTATAATTGTTAAATTTGAAAGGCAGAATTGAATTTGAGTTCTAACTTGGATTTTGAGCGAAGTTCCGGAATTATCCATGCCGAACGTAACTGGATTTTGATTTTAACGTGAATTTAGAATGAAGTTCTGGAAATAGACCATTCTTAATGGAACTGGGCCATTTCAAAACCAATCATGGTCAAATTTAAATTGTATAGAGCTGGATTGGAATTCTATTTTGGCCATGTTAGATTTATCTTTGCCATTTCTTAACCAATAATGGTCATATTTGATTTGAATTTTGAACGCATTTAAGGAAGCAGGCATTGCTTAATGGAACTAGGCCATTTCTTCTTCATAATGGATGTAATTTCGAAATTTCTTGACCACTTATGGTAAAATATATTATGTACAACTAGATTAGAATTTGGAAGGTTTTCTGTAAATATTTTAATAAAATAAATTTTTATGTTGTGTTTCAGGATTTTTGAGAGGAGTTTGTGATTTCTCTTGATACAACTCTAGAAGTCAATGTATAGTAACTATTTAAGAGGCAAAATTAACGGTCCCAAATAAAAATCAAATACATTCAAGTTGTTAGTTATTGGCCACAACTTTCACAACTTTTCACTATATGACAGGTCTAAGCCCTTAAGCTTAAGACATAACCGTAAATAAAGTACAAAAAAAAAAATATAAGTCGCTTTTGCTTTATTCATCTTCCAATAAACGTGAGAATTTCCTCCCGTAACTCTAAATCTTGCTGACATCAAGGCCTTGATCGTTGTTAAAATAATTTTAAATGGTGCGGAAAATATTAACTCAACTTTAAAATAATTTTATTAGAATAAAATCGCTGTTCTGTTGTCGAGAAAAATCATATAAAAAAATTGTTATTAAATGAATAAAAAATACCTTAAAATAAAATCAGTAAAATTAATGAAAATTGGTATAACACGTTGAAGAGGGTGAAGCGGTGAGATGAAATTTGTTTAATTAAAAGTTATTTTCCATTTAATTATTACATAATGGAGGCGCGCTTGCTTTTAATTTTATTTATTCTCGTTAGTAAAATACATATAGTCGTAGGTATTGGTTTTTGTTGTTGTTGCTGACGACTACCCGTCTACCCTTCTGTCACACTTATGATTTTTATTTAGTTAATTATGAAGAAATTATTTTTTCAAAATTGTGCTCAATCAAAACGTAGGCACTTCTTTTATTGAAATCACCAAATTAAGGGTTGCTGAATGAATTCAACGATACTTTTGACTTTGAGTGTTGACAAGTATAAACGTTTTGGTGTGGTATTACTTTGTATAGAGAATTTGGCATTTATACGTGTAATTGACACGCGAGAAAATATTTGGATTTTTAATTAAAAATAATTGATTTTTTTGGTTTATCAAAATTACATTAATTTATAGTTAGCTACATTAATATTTCCGTAAAATTCAACAATACATACTCGTATATTAACAGGTGGCCTATTACAGGGTGGCGCACGAATCGTGCTACAAAAACAAAACGTAATAACTATTTTTCTGTGTGACTAATCTGTTTTTTATTTTTTTTATTTTGCAGATTATTATTTAAATTTACTAAAATGGATGCTTGGAATACCGAAACGAGGATTTGGATAGTGCAGCGCTACCATGCTTTGCAGTCCATCATTTCCGTCCAGAGGGAATTTAGGCGGGAGTTTGGCGGCACTCCCCCGAGTAGATGGACCATTATGAGGTTGGTACGCATGTTTGCTGAATCTGGAAGCATCGCACGTAGACCGTACAATCGAGATCCCTATGTTCGGGTCGAAGCCACAATCGCAGCTGTAGCATCATCAATGCAGGCAAATCCAAGTGTTTCGACTCGAGAGTTATCGGCGCAAATTGGAGTTAGCAGACGGTCATTACAACGGATAATTCATGATGACTTAAACTTGTTTCCGTACAAAATCCAAATTACAAGCAAATTAAAACCTCTGGATTTGCCTATTCGCCTGGAATTTTGCCGGAAAATTATTGAAATGGCCGAAGAAGACAACAACTTCATAAATTGCTTGTTTATGTCTGATGAGGCCCATTTTGATCTAAACGGCAATGTAAACAAGCAAAATTGCCGTATATGGAGTGAAACTAATCCAGAAATACTCCATGAGACGGAACTGCACCCAGAACGAGTGACAGTGTGGTGCGCAGTTTCATCAAGATGCATTGTCGGGCCATACTTCTTTGAAGTAAACGGTGAAACAGTAACTGTAAATGGGGACCGTTATTTAAACATGTTGAAAGATTTTTTTTACCCAGAACTGCGGCGAAGACGTATCCCTTTTAACAGCATTTGGTTCCAGCAAGATGGAGCAACTGCACATATAGCCAGACCGGTTATGGAGGAGCTCCAACGAAAATTTCCAAATAAATTAATATCCAGAAACTCCACTTTCCGCTGGCCCCCAAGGTCACCTGACCTCACTGCACCAGATTTTTTTTTATGGGGTTATGTCAAACAAGAGGTGTTTAAAACGAAACCAAGGAATTTGACTGAATTGAAGCAGTCCATTTCAACAATAATTGAGGCGATCCCGACTTCAACCCTTCAGTGCGCAATGAATAATTTTCTGATCAGGTGTCGCACATGCGTGAATGAGCATGGAGGTCATTTACGGTCTATCATTTTCAAAACTAATTAGTTAAATAAAAATAAAATTGAATTATCTATACAATAAAAAAAAATAAAGCCGATTAGTCACACAGAAAAAAAGTTATTACGTTTTGTTTTTGTAGCACGATTCGTGCGCCACCCTGTATTTAATTATGTATTTGTTCCTAAATTATTCATATTCAATTATTAATATTTTTTTTTAAATGCGAATGTAAATTTACAGTGTAAACCGTAATAATTAAACAACTGAATAATATTTTGTGGGTGAGATAATTATTCTACTAAACGTTGGAAAGTTTGGCGTTCGAATTTCTAATCGAAATCTATTTTAAAAGAGGGCTTCGGTTGTTTTGACACAAATATTGTGAATGTTTGAGAAATCAATTGGGAATCGTTTTGATACGATTTTTCGTGATGAGGTGTTTCGATGAATGAATTTTGAGTTAGGCACTCTCATCACAGCAAATATTTTCGTTTTGAAAATGCATAAATGGTTGTTTGTAGATGTTTATTTAAAATCGATAAATTGACCACCCGAAGAGTAAGTGGAAATTTCCTTAGTTGATTTATCGATTTTAAATGAACATCTGGCAGGAAATTTATATTCAACTTACAAACAAGCATTTATGCATTTTTAAAACGAAAATTTTTGCTGTAAGAGTGACACAACTCAAAATTCACTTATCGAAACACCTCACCATGAAAAATCGAATCAAACGGTTCTCAATCGATTACCCAACAATTCACAATATTTGTGTCAAACATAATTTGTAAGCTCGGTATTTCTAGAAAATTATGAAATATCCGTATAAAAAATTACTCAATTCGCGCTAGAGATCAATATTTTAAAATATTGGAAACTGCTCTAAAAAATTTTGCAAAATAGTAAAGGACTTTTCTTTACTTTTGAAAAATACTGTTTTTACTTCTTCTTTTTCTACTTTTTATTTTTTCATTGCCTCAATAGCTATTTTACTTTCTTTTACGTATAGTTAAATAAATTATAATAATCATGATACATTTTGGCCTCAAGACTTTTGCAGATTTACTGCTCGCTATATCGCCGAAGACAAAACATTATTTTTTTAAAAAAACAGTGGGTGTCTAGTGCTATGCAGTATAAATGTTGTTGAATATCTAAAGCCCAGACGGATTGACTAATTATGGGGTGAAACTTTATACTTAAGGTTGTTCCATCAATTGCATGATCCCAGTGATTTATGGAAGAAATCAGTCCACCGGCAGTTGCAGATGCAGAGCATTATCGTTTTTTGTAAATATTTTGAAAAGTTTATCATTTAAGAGAAAAATGACTAAGACCTAAAAGATTTTAAATAATAGTTATTTGCGACAGTCAAGATCTGATTTCCAAAATTTAAGCAGAGTTAATGGTTTTTGGCAAGAAACTGATTCCAACAAACAAAATGCTATGTACAGCCCAGATGGATTGATTAGCGGGTTTAACTTTATACTTAAGAGTGTTCTTTACTCGTTGTGCAGGTAATTCGATAAGCATTTGCGTGAACATCTTCTTCTACAGTTTATTGATATTCAGTAGCTATTATGTGCTTAGTTTTATTCTTTTCCCGAAATTTTCTTTTAGTATTTTGTTATTATTTCTCAAACTTGTAGAAATTTTGCAAGTTCGATCGGAATTTACAACACCAATTGACTCAACTATTTTTCGCAATAATAAAGTTAAATCTGTCTAACATTTTAATTTTAGGTTGTAGAAATTTTTCAAAATTCTACCAACAATTTAATTTCCAAAATAAATTATGAAAAATGCCTCAGAAAATTTCAGATAGAGGGCCGGTGATTAAAGTAAATACAGAACACTGTTAGCTCTAACCAAAAATTGCAAGGAATCTGTGATGTTAACCCGAAATCGGTTCACTGAAAGTGGCAGATTTTATAGCACCTTCTCTTTTTTTGCAAATATTTTGACAAGGAAATCGTTTACGAGAAAAACGTCAAGAAACTAGAAGATTGCAAATAAATTTTGCAACAAAAACGGTCCAGATCAGTTTTCCAAAATTTAAGCGGAAATGACGATTTTTGACAAACAATTGAATTTCAGCAAATATTTGGTCCTTGTACGGTCCAGATGGATTGATCAATCGGAATGAAACGTAAGTCAATTTTGCCCCAAAACGGTCCAGCAGAAGTAATAGACTCCATAGGAGCTTTTTCGTTTTATGAAAATATTTTGAAAAACATATCATTTATGAGAAAAACGATTAAAATGATTCTAAATTAATTTTGCAACAATTCCGGTCCTGATTGGGTTGACATAATTTAATCAGAAATGACGATTTAAAAAAAACGGATTGTCAGTATCTATGCAGCCTATACGGATTGATTGATCGAGATTACATTGATTTTTGTTCGACATCGGTCCACCAGAAGTGGCAAGTTTCATAGGAGCTTTTCGTTTTTTTGCTGAAAATATATGTACCAAAAGTGGTAGCTCCCATGGGAGCTTATTCAATTCTTGGAATGTTGTTGAAAAGTTTAAAATTTATTATAATTATATTAGCTGGAATGAGCCTATATGGTTAATGAAAAAAAATTATTTTCTTATGCCGACGTTTCGAACAAAGTTCTTGTTCGTCTTCAGGGCGATATATTTCTATAATTTTTAACAAAAAAAAATATAAAATTTATAAATATGATTTAAAATTAGTCAACAAAAAAAAAAAAAAAATTACAGAAATTGTTTGTATATAAATTAATTAGAAAATTTGTATACAAAAGCACAACAAAAAAGAAAATTGAAAATGACTGTTAATAAACAAAAAGCCAGTAGAAACAATATTTTAAATATACAAAAGCAGTATTGATATAATTAAGGCAAAAAAACGTAGAAAATGTATGTATAAAATGCGTATAAAAATTAACAACACGTATATGCAAACCATAAAATGTAAATGTATACAAAAACGTAAATATAGGTAAAAAGATGAAGTAGATAATTTAAAACAAATAAAAAAAAAGAAAAAACAAAAAACATAAGAAGATACAGATTTATAAAAAAATAAATTCGTTAAAATAACATCAACGTCAAAATTATAAAAAATGATTGTACGTGTTTTGTAGATAAGTGCAATCAGATTGCCTGTTGATGTTATTTGCTGTACCCTTTATATGCAACATTTCCAAGAACAAAATTAACAATTAACAAATTAATAAATTAACAATTTTTTTGATGCATTTAATTCATTTAATGACAAAATTTAATTTACAATGGAATTGGAATCTAATAATAGTTTACCTTTTTTAGATTTACTTGTAATACATAACAGTGATCGTTCTCTTTCGACAGATTGGTATCATAAAAAAACTTGGTCAGGCAGATATCTAAATTTTGATTCGCATCTTCCTTTGGCATATAAACGTAATACAGTTAAATTATTATCTCAGAAAATTATAGAACTGTCTGACCCTATTTTTCATTTTGACAATTTTAGACTTTTAAAAAATGTTCTTATTAAAAATAATTATCCAAATTCATCCATTAAACCTATAATAAATTCTGTTTATTTAAATTCACAAATAAATTTTGGCCAATCTGACGAAAATCTACCTCCATTAAATAATACAACCAAAAAATATATTTTAATTCCTTATGTTAAATCACTTTTTGAAAATATCAGTTATTGTTTAAATAAATTTAATTTCAAAATTGTTGGTAAATCATATATGAATCTTGGAACTTCTATTTTTTCACCTTTAAAAGACAAAACAGCATTAAGTGACAAAAGAAACGTTGTTTATAAAGTAACTTGTGAATGTGACAAAATGTATTTTGGGCAAACTACACAATTGGTGAGTAGTAGATTTAAACAACATAAAAAAGATGCCCAAAAACTTAAACTTAAAAAAGTTAATCGCGAAAGTACTAGTGCTTTATCGGTTCATTTGTTTGAAACTAACCATGATGTGCTTCTGGACAATGTTCAAATTTTAGAGAATGAATATAATTGGTCTATTAGACGTGTCTTGGAAATGTTGCATATAAAGGGTACAGCAAATAAAATCAACAGGCAATCTGATTGCACTTATCTACAAAACACGTACAATCATTTTTTATAATTTTGACGTTGATGTTATTTTAACGAATTTATTTTTTTATAAATCTGTATCTTCTTATGTTTTTTGTTTTTTCTTTTTTTTTTTATTTGTTTTAAATTATCTACTTCATCTTTTTACCTATATTTACGTTTTTGTATACATTTACATTTTATGGTTTGCATATACGTGTTGTTAATTTTTATACGCATTTTATACATACATTTTCTACGTTTTTTTGCCTTAATTATATCAATACTGCTTTTGTATATTTAAAATATTGTTTCTACTGGCTTTTTGTTTATAAACAGTCATTTTGAATTTTCTTTTTTGTTGTGCTTTTGTATACAAATTTTCTAATTAATTTATATATAAACAATTTCTGTAAGTTTTTTTTTTTTTTTTTGTTGACTAATTTTAAATCATATTTGTAAATTTTATATTTTTTTTTGTTAAAAATTATAGAAATATATCGCCCTGAAGACGAACAAGAACTTTGTTCGAAACGTCGGCGTAAGAAAATAAATTTTTTTAATTAACCATAGGCTCATTCCAGCTAATATAATTATAAAAAATATATTTACAGCCTAATATTTATATAATATTTTAAAATTTATATAAATGTAAAGGAATTAGATTGAAATAAATTTATAGAATAAATTTTCAACCAACAAGGGTTGACCTTGGCAATTACATACAAGGCAGTTTTACCAAAAGCCCGGAAAGTTTAATTTCTCGTTTTAGGAATCAAGTGTGGTATATTCGTGAAATAAAGTCAGCGTTGGCCACAACATATTCACCTTTCATTGTTTTGCTGAATTTTAATTTTCTTTATGTAGTGACGATATTTTTACTTAGATCTGAATGGCCTTTATCATTTCAAAATTTGTGATATAGGTGTCACAATGTGTCTTTATTGGATTAGCGACACAAAATTTATAAACTGGTCATCTTCTTTGGGTGGGCTCATCTTGCGTTTGTATGGCAAATTATCTTAGCATGAACTTCCGAATATTTAAACCAAGGGTTCGTGACCTTGTATAAACTCGAAAACAGTTATTTTTAAAGAAATAAAATAAATGAAGAGCAGCAGATGTTTAAATAGCTAAAATACGTTTATCTGGATTGTTCTAAATTAAAAAATATAGAGGTGAGTCGATGGCCAACACCCGACTTTCTTTTACCATAAATGCACATATATCTCGAATACACCAAACTTGATTTTTAAAGCGAAAAATTAAAATTGGATGATTTATGATAAAAACTATCTTGTATAATCAAAAGTCATTATTCCCGCATTGAAAACCAATAAGGTCAACCCTTGTTCAAAATTTAATCTTTATATTTGTTTGAATATTTCAATTCTTTGTGAATGCTATATTTTTTAACGTCCTTCAGATGTCCACAGCATTGCGTAAGGATCGACCAATTTATGGAAAAGCTTAAGTATGGAGATTCATTCCGAATACTTAATTTGCCTGAATTGTAGATATACCGGAAATTTAAATTACATTCAATTTGTTTATACATTTTCGTAAATGTTTAGACTTTTCAAAATATTACTAAAAATTGAAAAAGCTCCTTTGGAAACTGCTACTTTTGTGTGGACCGGAGACAGCCAATTTATGAAAACAATTAAGTATGGCAGACACCGAACTTTTGTTGTAAATGATATACTTTTAAAAATATTTGCCAAACACAAAAAGCTCCTATGGAAGCTGCTACTTCCGTTGCACTAATTTCGGCCAACAAACACAGAGATCTACCAATTTGTGGGAAAAGTATAAAGTTTAATCCCGATCAATAAACCATCACTGAGATTTAATTTTTGTTGAAAAATTTTTTATTGTAAAAAATGGAAACTGCGCTGAAACGGTATTGTTGCCAAATTTCTTTACAACCTATCGGTTCTTAGTTGTTTTTCTCGTAAATTACGTTTGCTTCAAAATATTTGCAAACAACTTAAAAGCTCCTATGGAAGATACCACTTCCGTTGGATCGATTTCGGGAAAAAGTCTCTGTGATCTTCCAATTTATGGACAATGCTTACGTATGAAGTTTGACGCCAATCGGATTGACTAACTAGGTGGTAATGAAACAACAGACATTTATTCTTCATGGTAGCACACACACACACAGAGAACTTTTTGAAAACTTTTTCGGATTCCGACGATATAGGCAATGATAAATCTGCAAAAATTTCGAGATTACTCGTACTATACTGTATTTGGCTACGTAAAATAAAATAAAATAAGTTTGGATTCTTTTATAACAATTACGACAAACTTCACAATTCTCCCACGTTTGACGAGGGTTCAACAGATTAGCTGTCATCTAAGGTTACAGGTCTTCTGTTTTTGCGACCAATTTTGTGATACATAGATAAAAAATTTATAATTTTAGCATCCAAATGTGAAATAAAAATACAAGTCCCTAAATGGAGCAGATTTCGGTACAAATTTAAGATGATGATAGCGGCTAACACTAATTTGTTGTCCCATAAATTGTAATTTTACAAAATTGTATCTAGAACAATCAGGCTAGAAAGGAATCTTCTGTAACAGAAAGTAAGAATAAACCTGTATAAATATTCAATTAAATCAATTAATACTAGCGCTTAAAAATTAATCTATCTAGTTATATAGCCTATAACACATCACAAAAATCAAGAATTGTTTCATCACGGTCTACTCAAGCTACTTAAAAATATTTTATTGATGAATTTAATAAAATGTGTATTACGAGTAGATCTAAATTAAGAAGTAACAATTTTACAAAAGCTACCTATCCGCAACCTTTATTATTTGTTACAATATTTGAATGTAATTAGACTAAGTACAATTTTGACATACTTACTTTAATCGAAGAAATACGATTACGGCAATACTAAGTGCAAATAAACTTAAAATATACCCGGAAAAATAAATAAATGTTGTTATTTCGACATGCGGTGCAAACGGCGAACCAGTCGCCGCTGGTATTGGTATATGATAACATCGTTCATAA
This sequence comes from Nephrotoma flavescens, assembly GCA_932526605.1. Taxonomy (NCBI): domain Eukaryota; kingdom Metazoa; phylum Arthropoda; class Insecta; order Diptera; family Tipulidae; genus Nephrotoma; species Nephrotoma flavescens. The sequence goes on from OW052222.1 coordinate 142,691,745, forward strand.
TTTACATTATCCCAGGTTCCGTCTATGTGGCAATAACGGGTGGCATTTTCTGTAAAAATATAAAATATATAATAAATTAGAGTACACGTATATATAATTTATAGTTGTATACATCTATCACTCAATAATTTACATATATTCAACCCAATTAATTAATTATTCATACATAATTGTAAAATCATAAACATATATAATATGTATGTATATTGTTTTGTATAAATATCGTATCATTATAATCAGTATAATATTCTGGGCTCTAAAATAAATTAAATTTCAATTTTACAACAAAAATTAAATTAAACTAAATATAATGAACAACATAACATGTAAAAAATAAAAACACTATAGTCGTATTTTTTTGCTGAATTTTAATTAAATTAAAATCAGATTGAGTCAAAATTTAGGTAATGGTAGTATGGGTATAATGTAGATACAACAAGGTAAAACAACATGGTAAACATTTATTAAATCGATTTTCCAATCAGAATATTTTTGTGTATATGTATTGTGTCCAACACATGACTTTCTTTTACCACGAAGGCACGAACTGTAAAACAGCGGATACGCCAATTTAATACTAAATATGTCTGGCGACTAAACGTAAACTTGTCGCCAAATTTTCTATTTATTTGTATAAAAGTATAAGTTAAGTATAAAAGTATAAAAGTATAATAGTATAAAAGTATAAAAGTATAAAAGTATAAAAGTATAAAAGTATAAAAGTATAAAAGTATAAAAGTATAAAAGTATAAAAGTATAAAAGTATAAAAGTATAAAAGTATAAAAGTATAAAAGTATAAAAGTATAAAAGTATAAAAGTATAAAAGTATAAAAGTATAAAAGTATAAAAGTATAAAAGTATAAAAGTATAAAAGTATAAAAGTATAAAAGTATAAAAGTATAAAAGTATAAAAGTATAAAAGTATAAAAGTATAAAAGTATAAAAGTATAAAAGTATAAAAGTATAAAAGTATAAAAGTATAAAAGTATAAAAGTATAAAAGTATAAAAGTATAAAAGTATAAAAGTATAAAAGTATAAAAGTATAAAAGTATAAAAGTATAAAAGTATAAAAGTATAAAAGTATAAAAGTATAAAAGTATAAAAGTATAAAAGTATAAAAGTATAAAAGTATAAAAGTATAAAAGTATAAAAGTATAAAAGTATAAAAGTATAAAAGTATAAAAGTATAAAAGTATAAAAGTATAAAAGTATAAAAGTATAAAAGTATAAAAGTATAAAAGTATAAAAGTATAAAAGTATAAAAGTATAAAAGTATAAAAGTATAAAAGTATAAAAGTATAAAAGTATAAAAGTATAAAAGTATAAAAGTATAAAAGTATAAAAGTATAAAAGTATAAAAGTATAAAAGTATAAAAGTATAAAAGTATAAAAGTATAAAAGTATAAAAGTATAAAAGTATAAAAGTATAAAAGTATAAAAGTATAAAAGTATAAAAGTATAAAAGTATAAAAGTATAAAAGTATAAAAGTATAAAAGTATAAAAGTATAAAAGTATAAAAGTATAAAAGTATAAAAGTATAAAAGTATAAAAGTATAAAAGTATAAAAGTATAAAAGTATAAAAGTATAAAAGTATAAAAGTATAAAAGTATAAAAGTATAAAAGTATAAAAGTATAAAAGTATAAAAGTATAAAAGTATAAAAGTATAAAAGTATAAAAGTATAAAAGTATAAAAGTATAAAAGTATAAAAGTATAAAAGTATAAAAGTATAAAAGTATAAAAGTATAAAAGTATAAAAGTATAAAAGTATAAAAGTATAAAAGTATAAAAGTATAAAAGTATAAAAGTATAAAAGTATAAAAGTATAAAAGTATAAAAGTATAAAAGTATAAAAGTATAAAAGTATAAAAGTATAAAAGTATAAAAGTATAAAAGTATAAAAGTATAAAAGTATAAAAGTATAAAAGTATAAAAGTATAAAAGTATAAAAGTATAAAAGTATAAAAGTATAAAAGTATAAAAGTATAAAAGTATAAAAGTATAAAAGTATAAAAGTATAAAAGTATAAAAGTATAAAAGTATAAAAGTATAAAAGTATAAAAGTATAAAAGTATAAAAGTATAAAAGTATAAAAGTATAAAAGTATAAAAGTATAAAAGTATAAAAGTATAAAAGTATAAAAGTATAAAAGTATAAAAGTATAAAAGTATAAAAGTATAAAAGTATAAAAGTATAAAAGTATAAAAGTATAAAAGTATAAAAGTATAAAAGTATAAAAGTATAAAAGTATAAAAGTATAAAAGTATAAAAGTATAAAAGTATAAAAGTATAAAAGTATAAAAGTATAAAAGTATAAAAGTATAAAAGTATAAAAGTATAAAAGTATAAAAGTATAAAAGTATAAAAGTATAAAAGTATAAAAGTATAAAAGTATAAAAGTATAAAAGTATAAAAGTATAAAAGTATAAAAGTATAAAAGTATAAAAGTATAAAAGTATAAAAGTATAAAAGTATAAAAGTATAAAAGTATAAAAGTATAAAAGTATAAAAGTATAAAAGTATAAAAGTATAAAAGTATAAAAGTATAAAAGTATAAAAGTATAAAAGTATAAAAGTATAAAAGTATAAAAGTATAAAAGTATAAAAGTATAAAAGTATAAAAGTATAAAAGTATAAAAGTATAAAAGTATAAAAGTATAAAAGTATAAAAGTATAAAAGTATAAAAGTATAAAAGTATAAAAGTATAAAAGTATAAAAGTATAAAAGTATAAAAGTATAAAAGTATAAAAGTATAAAAGTATAAAAGTATAAAAGTATAAAAGTATAAAAGTATAAAAGTATAAAAGTATAAAAGTATAAAAGTATAAAAGTATAAAAGTATAAAAGTATAAAAGTATAAAAGTATAAAAGTATAAAAGTATAAAAGTATAAAAGTATAAAAGTATAAAAGTATAAAAGTATAAAAGTATAAAAGTATAAAAGTATAAAAGTATAAAAGTATAAAAGTATAAAAGTATAAAAGTATAAAAGTATAAAAGTATAAAAGTATAAAAGTATAAAAGTATAAAAGTATAAAAGTATAAAAGTATAAAAGTATAAAAGTATAAAAGTATAAAAGTATAAAACTATAAAAGTATAAAAGTTCACCGATATACAATAATAAGAAAAACGCGTAGCATTTAGTAATGAAATTCAGCTACCTGTGTAGCAACCAATCTAGATATTTGGTAGTTAAACAAAAAATTAATCGATAACCAGGACCTACAGAAGAGAGGTAAACAAATCTCTTGAGGACCCCTTGGGAAATGAATGAAGTTGGAAGGTTCGTTGAAAACTATAAGATTCACTACTACAAGGTATTGTCAAATTCAAAACGACATACTTTAATTTGTGACATTTGAAGCCAACAAAAGTAAGGAATTTCATTTCTCGAATTCAACTTGGGCTTCAGAGTTTCAACAAAGTTATTTTTGTTTAGGATGCCAACCAAATTGCATAGTACTCAAAGTTTTCGCGTTTGGAGTAAGAGCTACCTGATTCGATTACGTTTGCTAATGTAAATGAACACTAAGACTCAATATTGCTGAGCACTGGCATATAATCAGCGATGAACTTTGTAAATCAGACCTATCTGAACGTAGATGGGTTCTGATTTCGGTAAAAGAGGTCTAGAAAGTTATCTGAAAGTGTCAGGGTTCCTACTTTTACTTGATTCTTCAGCTCAAATGGCTTTGACGAAATTGATTTCACCGATTCCGGGAAACTTCATTTAGAGGTTCCTACATGGGGTTCGATAGCAATGAGCCAGTATTTTAGGAAAATTCGTATATGGGGTCCTTCGGCAAGCTTATGGGGGTCTTTCATTTTTGAGTTTTGCGGCTCATGATTTATTTATTTATTTATATATAAATGGTGCATACAATGATTATAATCGGCACAACAAAACAATTTGTATAAAATTACGGCACATAAGCTCGACTACAAAAGATCATATAAAGGTTTCTTAAATGAATCTCTCGACAAGTGATAATCAAAAGCTTCGTAGAACTTGTTAAATACCCGCAATACTCTCGGAATTGGATCGGAAAGATCGTAATTCGTTACCGCTAGGTCGATGAATAAAGCTCCATCACGTTGACGCATCCAACGTTCTGGAGCATACAAGTTGATACGTACTAGTAACTCGATACAATCGACACGGGAATTTATGATATCACGCACAAACAGCGCGGAAGCTACCTGGAGCATACAAGTTGATACGTACTAGTAACTCGATACAATCGACACGGGAATTTATGATATCACGCACAAACAGCGCGGAAGCTACATCTCGGCGATTATCTAGACGTTGCAGGTTCAGTTCCCTGAATTAAAAAAGCTGACTTAAAAATGGTGTTTTTTCTGACCTAAAATCAGCGTTTTTATTTCATTTTAAAATTGACTTAAAATCTGTAATGAAAAAGAAACAAAAAAAACTGACTTTATTTAAGCATATCATAAGTCATTTTGAAATTGATTTAAGAAGTTTGTTTATAAATGCCATAAAATGCGTATTTTTAAGTCATTTAGAAAATGAAATAAAATGTGTATTTAAGATCGAAATAAAACGTAAAAATATATAACAGTAAAAGCCCGATTATTAGGCATCCAATTAACCGGAACACACAGTTTTTTGCTTTTTTATCTTTCTTTTCTCTTTCATATGCATTTTTAAATTCATTTTGAAACTTTCAATTGTTTTTTCCACATTTTCATTTATGAAAGCATTAGTTGAACATTTTGAATGGCTTTAATTTTCATATTACAGTAAATTACCCGGCATCAAATTAACCGGAACACTTAGTTAACTCTTGTTTAATTTAAATTTAATTTTTATGATTTTTTTTGCTTTTGTCTCTTTCTTTTCTCTTTCATATGCATTTTTAATTCATTTTGAAATTGTTTTTTGCATATTTTCATTAATGAAAGCATTAGTTGAAAAGTTTAAATCGCTTTAATTTTCATATTACAGTAATAGCCTGATTATCCGGCATCCAATTAACCGGAGCAGTCTCTTTCTTTTCTCTTTCATATGCATTTTTTAATCCATTTTGAAATTTTCAATTGTTTTTTGGACATTTTCATTATTGAAAGGATTAGTTGAAAATTTTGAATGGCTTTAACGTTCATATTATAGTAAAAGCCCGATTATCCGGCATCCAACTAACCGGAACACAAAGTTAACCGGAATTTTAATTTTTAGGATTTTTTGTTGTTTTCTCTTTCTTTTCTCTTTCATATGCATTTTTAAATTCATTTTGAAATTTTCAGTTGTTTTTTGCACATTTTCATTAATGAATGCATTAGTTGAAAATTTTGAATGGCTTTAATTTTCATATTCCAGTAAAAGCCCGATTATCCGGCATCCAATTAACCTGAACACTAAGCTAACCGGAATTTTAAGTTTTAGGATTTTTTTTGCTTTTCTATCTTACTTTTCTTTTATGCATTTTTTAGTTCATTTTGAAATTTTTAATTGTTTTTTGCACATTTTCATTTATGAAAGCATTAGTTGAAAATTTTGAATGGCTTTAATTTTCATATTACAGCCAATTAACCGGAACACTCAGTTAACCGGAATTTTAAGTTTTGGGATTTTTTTTGCTTTTTGTCTTTCTTTTCTCTTTCCTATGCATTTTTTAATTCATTTTGAAATTTTCAATTGATTATTACGCTTTTTCAATAATGAAAGTTTGAAATGGGTTTAATTTTCTTTTTACAGTGAAAGCCTGACTATCCGGCATCCAATTAACCGGAACAAGCAGTTAACTGGAATTTTAATTTTTATGATTTTTTCTCTTTCATATGCATTTTGAAATTTGCAATTGTTTTCTGCTAATTTTTTTTTTTAATGAATGCGTTAGTTCAAAATTTGGAATTGCTTTAATTTGCAAATTACAGTAGACGCCCGAGTATCCAGTATCCAATTAACCGGAGCACTGAGTTAACGTGAATTTTAATTTTAAGGATTTTTTTTTGATTTCTCTTTCTTTTCACTTTCATATGCATTTTTTATTCATTTTGAAATTAACAATTGTTTCTTGCACATTTTCATTTAAGAAAGCATTTGTTGAAAATTTGGAATGGCTTTAATTTTCATATTACAGTAAAAACCCAATTCTCCGACAAAGAAAGAGAAATAAGCAAAAAGTATTCCTAAAAATTAAACGGTTAACTCAGTGTTCCGGTTAATTCAAAGCCGGATAATCGGGCTTTTACTGTAATTTGAAAATTAAAGCCATTTCAAATTTTCAACTAATGCTAACATTACAATTTCAAAATGAATTCAAAAATGTATATGGAAGAGAAAAGAAAGAGAAAACAACAAAAAATCCTAAAGCTAGAATTCCGGTTAACTGAGTGTTCCGGTTAATTGGATGCCGAATAACCGGGTTTTTACTGTAATATGAAAATTAAAGCCATTCAAAAATTTCAACTAGTGCTTTCATTAATGAAAGTGTCAAAAAACTCAAAAATGCAAAAAACAATTGAAAATTTCAATATGAATTAAAAAAATGCATATGAAAGAGATGAGAAAGAAAATATTCTTAAAAATAAAAATTCCGGTTAACTGAGTGTCCCGGTTAATTGGATGAAACTGTAATTTTAAAATTTAAGCCATTCCAAATTTTCAACTAATGCTAACATTAGTGAAACTGTGCAAAAAACAATTGCATATTCAAAAATAAATTTGAAAATGCATTTTAAAGAAAAAAGAAAGAGAAAAAAGCAAAAGAAATCATAAAAATTAAAATTCCGGTTAACTGAGTGTTCCGGTTAATTGGATGCCATTTAATCGGCCTGTTACTGTAATATTTAAATTAAAAAGCCATTCCAAATTTTCAACTAATGCTTTCATTAATGAAAATGTCCAAAAACCAATTCCAAATTTCAAACCAAATAAAAAAATTCATATGAACTGAAAGAAAGAGAAAAGCAAAAAAATCCTAAAAATTAAATTTCCGGTTAACTGAGTGTTCTGGTTAATAGGATGCCGGATAATCAGGCATTTACTGTAATATGCAAATTAAAGCCATTCAAAATTTTCAACTAATGCATTCATTAATGAAAATGTGCAAAAAACAATTGCAAACTTCAAAATGAATTAAAAAATGCATATTTTAATTCATAATTAAAACACAAATAATAATTCACAATTGAAATTTATGAAAATGCATTTCTTCGTTTTTTAGCTTTCTCTACAATACAACAAAAAAAAATCAAGAAACTATTTTAATAAAAACGTGAAATTACGCATGCATTTTTATGTGTATTAAAAACAAATGTAAAATTTATGCTTATAATGTGAAATAAAATATGCTTTTTTTTAGTCATTATGAAAAAAATATATTTGTAAAACGACATAAAATATGCCTTTCTTGTGTCATTTTGAAATTAAATTTGTTTTTGTAAAACATCTTTGTTAAGTCAGAAAATTTGTTAAAAGTATGACTTAAAAAAGGTCCCATTTTTTCATATAAAAATACCATTTTTAAGTCCACCTTTTTAATTTCAACGATTTCAATTCAGGGAGCCAGGCGGAAGAAGATAATCCACAGCACACATGGATGGTAAACGTCGTAGCGCGAACCAAATAAACTGTTTCTGGATACTCTCAATCCTCTAAGAATGGCAGTGGTACGAGGGTGACCAAACAGGCATACTCCAAAATAGATCGAACGTTTGCTATATAATGATGTCAAAGTTAACGGGTCACTAAAGTTCTTGCAGTTTCGTTTAATGAAATCAAGCATAATGTACGACTTTGAAATAATGGCGTTAACATGTTTGGAAAATGTAGCATCAGATTCAAAGATCATGCCAAGATCTGAAATGAACTCAATCCGATCAATGGTTTCGTTGTACAGTTGATATTGATAAAAGAAGCAGGCGGGCGGATACGGAAGAAAGAAAGAGTTTTGCAATTACTCGCGTTGTCAATTGACCAATTGCAAAAGCGGTTTAAGCCATCTTATAACATTCTGCAGTCTAACACGCTAGAGACCCCGGCGAAAATCTTCATATCATCCACGAAGAGGAGGCAGTTGGCAAACTTAAAACATTTAACAACGTCGTTAATAAATAATGAAAATAACAGTGGGCCGATGGCGCCCGAAATAATGGGGGAAACAGAATCCAGAATCCTAATGATTTGCCAGAGAGTATGGCGATCTCACGATAATTACTTACCTCACTTCTATTTCCCGCCTTGAAAATTGGATGAACACATGAGATTTTCCAGGAATCTGGAAAAAACTACGACGAAGGCTTTCGTTAAACAAGAAGGTAACTGCAGGAGCCAGACTGACAGCACAACGTTTGAATAGGATCGGTGGAAGACCGTCGTGACCCGCAAATACCAGATCTGACTGGCGATGGAGGTCTGGTAAGACATATTCGACAGAAAACCAGATACCTTTTTCTTACTGTTAATGAAGTTCCAAAATTTTTTGGGATTAGATGTCAAAACTTACTCGATGATTTTGAAATACATACCAAAAATATTACCAAAAATTTGTCTTTGGGCAAGTTAAAAATCATCAAAATTAGATCCCATTCACTACACTCATAGGCTTTTGACTGATCTATGTGGCCATGTAGGTGAGACCCAGTGAACATCTCTAGGTTCGTATGGTACTGTAAATATCGCCATAACCGAGCCCTGTCTGGAATTTTCGAAAGTCGCATCTTTGAACTATTCAAAAGTATAAACGTGAGCCAGTGAACATCTCTAGGATTTCTGTTATTTGATTATTATTACAATAAGTCGGGTTCGTAGCTTATTTGGAAATGTCAATTGGGTAAAAATCGTATTGGAGAAAATATCAAAAATTTCCAATTGAGAAAAAAATTGAAAATGAAAAAGTTTTAAATTTTGAAAACAAGTTCCAATTTTACTACAACAATGCCATACATTTCATTCCAATCAGAATAGTTTCATTCCACCTTTTTGTTAGAATAGGAATAAAATTATTCTACGCAAAGTTAACATATTGACCACTAGAGTAATTTTTTCGAAAATTATTGTTTTATGGGTTGGCGTCTTGACAAGAAAAGTCAATTTTAAATTTGTCAACAATAAAATAAATTAGATTTTTTTTGTTATATTACCAAACGATATAAATCAACGACACAAAAAATTAGCTCCGATACTAAATTAATCCGAAAAATAAGACACATTTACGATGAAAACGCATTTTATATTTTCATAAATATTTTGTTATGACATAAAAGTAAAACGCATGCTTCGTTTGATTTTATTAGATTTTTGTACCAACCGATAAAATTATAAAAAAAATCGCTTGGCTGATACTTTGGGCAAAATTTCATTCCTATTCGATTAGGAATAATATTTCCCAAAGTAAGACCACAAAGATGAAAATCATTATTCGTGTTCCGTTTTCACAATATTGATTTTAAAATTCATGGAATTTCTAAGTAGCCTGTATGGCACAGTAACCCCCCGATTCTAACGTACAGTCACAGACGTATTTTCAGTCTTAGCGAAAACTTTTGTCTTAACGAAGACTAGATGCTTTAAATTCGTATTCTACACTTAGTCTTATCTGTCAGTAGTCTTAAAAAGTTGTCTTCGTTAATATCAGCGAAATAGGTGGTCTTAGGAATCATAATTTTGACATTTAAACAAAAACAATAATTATATGTATTTGACTATAAAACCGGAAAAAATATTCAAAATACAATAATATGTACTCTCTCAGCATATATTTAACATAAATTTGAGTTTTTTTAACAATTTCGAATTGAACTGTCGCTTTTCGTTCATAAATTTGAAACAATATGGTAAAAATTTGGTTTCGACAGCTCTACAAAAGTCTTTGGAGAGTTTCTAATATATGATTTAAGACTACTGTCTTCAGAATTTCAATGAAGACTATAGTCTTAAAAAAAAAGTCTTCACAAGAAAGTCTTAGCTAAGATAGTCTTAGTAGTCTTATCGTCAGAATCGGGGGGTTAATATCATTTTAAACTATATCTATGTTCATTTCAGTGTTACAACTTTGTCTACGCTATCCTAAATTATATTTTAAAAACTGTGATTGGCTGTAGGAGCGGTAACAGAAAAATTAGAAAATATATTGAAATCAAAAACCATAGTTTTTTAGAAATGCGCTGAACTTGGTAAAAACCATCATAATTAAATTCTGTTCGCTACACACGTGCGGTTTTGATTTAGCTATTTCATCATCGTATAGGTGGGACCCCGTGAACATCTCTAGGATCGGATATAACAAAATAGAAACACAGTCTAAAATAGCCTTCTTTAGAATTAAAAAAAGTTTAGTAAATTGTTTTACGATTTCCTCGTGTTTATTTCAAATCGTTAGAAAATTATTTGATCTTTACAGCGACAATATTAGAAACTTAGAGACTTATCTAATATAAATGGTAAAGGTTATATAAAAATGTTTCAATCCCACCACAAAACAAATCCAATTGGAATATTTTTAAATTTAAGTGTAAATTTTTGGTACTATTTTTGGTATGTATTTCACAATCATCTTTGCACTACGTAATTATTGTAAAGGAACCAATTGAGGGTCTTAAATTCCTTGCGGCCTTTGACAAAATCGGGATAGTAATCTACGCCATAAAGCCTGTACAGGGAATGAAGCTTGCTGCGTCGTTTCTCGAGCACCATCAATTCGGTATTATACCATGGCTCACGAAAGCTGGATTTATTATTGATAATTTGGGGAACGTGTCTCTCGATACCACTAACAAAAAGCTCATTGAATCATTCATATTCGGACCTCGCTGTAAAAAGCCCCAATCGGCAATGCTGAGAAATTCATTCAAGGATGCATATAGTCGGTCACAAAACCACAGTTTATAAAAATTGGTGAGGAGAGGAGGTCCTCCTGTTGAGCCGTTGTGTTTAATCATTTCGCACCATGTTGTGCGATATTGCATAATTCGGCACATTTGGCTGGATGTTACATCATCATGTGGCAATATGTTGCAATTCGTCATGTTGATCCATGTGTTTTCATTGCATCCTGTTTATTAATGTTTTGTCACACTAGCTGGTTGCGTTTCGGTGAGATGCTGTATATTAGCGTTAATCGCTAATTAATATTTTTCAGTAATGTATCGATATTTATGCGTCATAAAATTGACTATTTGTGTCAAAAATACCGAAAATTATTTTTGTTTTCGATTGCTAGAGATGAATTTCTATGAGTACCAATTTTAGTAAAATTCATTTGTTTTCTAGTAAAACCAGAGTCCTTTGGTCGAATGATTTTGATGAAAATTCGTGCGAGCAGGTTTCGAATAACCAGAATCGATTGCGATGAGGTTCAAATTCATAAAAATTTGTTTATGGGATTTCCAGATGGAACCCGAATCTCTTTTTAATAAAAAGAAATCGACTCAAACAAATGTTAAAAATTGAGAGGAATAAGTGAATGTCAGCGATTGAAACCAATTCCAATGAATAATAATTTCGGAAAATTCATTTTGGAGTCCTTTGGTTTGCCCGCCATGTTAGGGTTTGATTCATAATATAACAAAAACATTTGTTAAACGACCTGAAAATCTCTGGAAAATTGCAAATTTAAAAAACCTAAGCCTATTTTAACCGTTTTATCTCGATACTATTTTTACTGTTGTGAATGGAGTTCTAGACGTGATTTTAGAAAATGAATAAATTTGATGGAATGAAGCCCTTTCTCAAACTATTATTAGGAACTCGGTTGTTCCAAAACCTTCCAATTTGATGGGAACAAAATTGCATCCTCAGAAAAATTGACCATTTTGAATAAAACCAAACCGTTGCTTAGCTAAATGTGGCGTTATTATTTTATTTATTAGCTACTGATAAGAAAACTAGGCAGAAAACAAGCACACATTTTATCGATACAATTCTTCATAAAAATAAAAAAAATTGTTTGGAAAAATTGGAGAAAGGGAAGGCAGCTAGATTTAATGTTTATTTATCGAGAAAAATTATCTATTTAGTTTTATTTTTTATAACCCCTTTTATTAGGGATTTTATGGATATTTTATTGCTTTTTTTAATCGATAATATTTGCGCTTGGTTCCTACCTTGATTTAATATTACACATACGTCAAGCCACCGAGGTTTAAATCCGGTAAACTACTAGTTCGATTTTAAAAATCCACAGTCTGTCTATAGTCGTTTAAGGGCGGTTCACAAGTTCAGTTCATGTGGTGATTCATCCAATCAAAATGCTATAATTCGGCTACAGTTTTCACTATAATTCACTATAATAAGCTATAATACAGCTATAATTCGGCTACAGGCAAAATATTTTATCAATTCACAATATTTTCAGTCTTAATCATTCCACTCATTTCCAATAAACAGGTTATTCATTTAGTAAATTTTATACAGAGGATTTACCATAATTTCATACAATCCGGCAAGCAAATGTATTACATATGTGGTTGTAGTATGTTGTATTTGGGATGTGGTTAATACATTTTCGATTTTTGGGAAAATAACAATAAATCGGAAATTAAATTCTATATTAAGAAAAGTGGTAGGTAGAGAAAAATATTTTTCGTTTTATTTCCCTTCAAACTACTTTAAAACTACTTTAAACTTCTTTTCGATTTAAGGAGTAGAAATTAACCAAAATAAACTATACGGTGCTGTAAATCTGTACCTAACCATAAGCAGTCAAGCACGTTCCTATATTTATATGTACGATGTACGAAAGTTTTATGTAATCGTAATTTAATTATTTTATTATGAAAATCGTCAAGAAGCGTTTTTCTCTCGAAAGATAGTAATTATCGTTTAAGCATGTACACTGTACGTATACAATGTATGGTATATACTAGGTATATACATAGCGTTATATACATATGAGTAATCGGGAATTATAGTCTCCTAAATATGAAGTTTAGTAATTGGAGCAGAATACAATTTATAATTTACAATTTTAGAATTTTATTATAAAAATTTATAAAAATATGCGAAGCATGAAATCCGTTTAAAAAATTCTTAGAAAAAATATGTTCAAATTTACTTTAATAAACGTTGCCTAAGCATCTATGGTATTCATGTCTTTCCGGAATACCTTCTCAAATTGGTGACTTAAAATAATCATTTCGAGGGCGCTTTGCGGACAACTAAGGCAAATCGAGGAACCAGCAGCTTGTCGAAACAGATCTCCTCTATTTTTAGTTGAAAGAATTTAATAGAAAGGAACAGTTCATGCAAAACCAACACCGGAGACACCTGAACCTGAATTAACCTGCACACGTGAACTGATAGGTGTTAATAATTGATCACATTAATCCGTTCCATACGGATGAAGAAAAACTGGAAGGACAAATAGATTGAGTATTACGAGAAAGAAAATTGTCAAGTTATTCTGCTATACTAGGTTGTTCAGTAAGTTTTGCCGTTCGATAAGAGGTACTACTTTTACTACTTTAAAAATGGTACTACTTTTTTATGAACACGTGTGCTGTATAGTAACAGCTGTTCAAAGTTGACGTTTCAGAGTATTGAACAATGGAAAAATTTGAATACCATGCAGTTATAAAATTGTACTGTTCTACTTGAAGGTGAAGAGTTAACTTTTAGAAGTTGAATTTTATCAATGCACGATGTTCAATCTTTTCCATTGTAAAAAAATACTGTGACACGTCAACTTTGAGCAGCTGTTAATATATGAATGAGTTAAAATAAAACGACGAACTTAATAGCGCTATCTCTTATCAAACAACAAAACTTACTGAGCAACCTACTACAATCGATTAACCAATTATGAACTCGGTTACAATAGCCGAGTATATCTATATCCATAACTGGCGTCTGGAAAATTAATATTGGAGACTCCGAATCTTTAAAGCCTCGGCCAGGAAGGACATGAATGAGGGCAGATACATTACACAGAAGTAAAATATCGACTCTCAAACAGCTTCAAAGCAAGGCTGAATTTGCTAGGAATTTGGACTAAAACTTATTTAGAATGTAAAAAATACTTTGTATAGATTAAGTTAAGGAAAATGATTAAATTGGATCTCTCAACTTCCTCCAAAAACACAATTTTACAAATAATTATTTAAAAGCGGAGACGAGTGTTTTGTTTGTCACATGAAATTTAAATTCGAAACATGACGTTAGTGGTATGAAACTATATAATGTGCAGATGGTCGTAACTTCGGTCAAAATAAGGCTATGTAAAGATAGCATTGCGGAAGCCCAACGCGAACGACATTTCACTAATATCTAACTGTATGTTGATAGCAAATTTTTTAAAGGCCTCTCTAAAAGTGGTTGTTTCATTTGAAAATGAGTTTAGTTTTCAATTCAAAATCGTTAATATGTATTAAAAATTCCTATAAGAAGGCAAAAGATGTTTCGGCGACTAAGGGATTGTTATAGCCGATATACACCGAAAAATTGACGGCGTTAAGATATTATGTCCCAATGAAAAAAGCCCCAAAAATAAAATGAAAAATTGTCTCAGAAATTTGTTTGGGATTGAGGCATTTATGCGTATGAAAAAATACTCCAATAAAATTAATTTTCGTCGTTTATTGTTATCATAGTTTTGAAGGTTAGGATTAGTTTCAAATTTTTGTTTGTCGTTATGATTCCAATTATTATTTTTTGAAAAATGTGCTTGTGGTTCATTACTTGTATCTTCATGTTTTGACCTAAGCTCCTGTTTTGCAGCACATTCTTCCAATAATTTTATTTTCAATAATTTTCTATGGCACAACGGAAATTCTCATATTCACCTGGAATGCTATATAAAATGACAATAGATAATAGATCATCGGCTATTTCGATTTGCATACCTTTCAGTTTATCAACAATGTTGAACAATTTATTCAGATGATCTATCATATTTCCATTTTCAGACATTTTTGCAAATAATAATTGCTTCAATAACGTAGCTTTCCTACCAAGACCTTTTGATTCATAAACTTGTGATAATTTTGTCCATACCTCGCTAGATGTTTTGCAGTCTTTAATATTGCACAATTCAGATGGTGATATTGCTTGAATCAAGTCAGTTTTTGCTTTTCCATCATGCATATTCCATTCAGAAATCATTTTTTTCGTAGCTTTTTCACCTGGCTTCGATTTTAATCCATTTGCGTACAGCCAGTGATCATTTTTAATTAGAACAGCTTGCATTTGAACCTTCCAGATATCATAATTATCTTTGGTTAGTTTTTCAATCTGTATATTTAACCCGGATATTTTTATTATTTTTATATTATTTTATTTTTATAGGAGTCTGGGCCCATAACCTATTAATAATATTCTATATTTCAATTAAAAACTTTTTATTAATTATTCAAACAAATTAAAGGTTACATATATGAGAAAATTTTATGACACAAAACTTCTCTTCAACTGACTAACAAAAAACAAAAAACACACGATGAACTATAGAACTTTGGTTACGTTGATGAAATAAATTCAACAGTTTTTCAAAAAAATTTTTTTTTTTTGCGATAAAAATGTTTGTCTTACCGGTGCAATTGCAAAAATAAACAAAAATTTTACAAAAAGTATAATTTGAGATTCAAATTTTCTTGGTAAAATTGATTGGGTATAAAGGTTCGGCTAACAAGCAAGCAATTTGCTAGCCGATCGAGTATCTACCCATGTATGATTGTGTATTTATGCCTCATCTGTTTAGGATTCATTTTTATTTGTTTTTGGGGAATTTATGCATTGATTTTTGTCATTTTTTAATTTATTTTCTGAGTATTTTTTCATTGGGACGTAATTGCTCAACGCAAATTTTAACACCTATACCAATATCACTATCTAGTAATGACTATAACTTAAAGGAACAAAAGAATTGGATTCGACACTCACAGTTTCTAGAAATTATTAACAAATCGTAAATATATTCGACCCTTCCTCGTGTACGGCCATATCACTTTTATAAATTCGGATGGTCTTGACAATTTTTCACAGAGGCACTAATGAATGAATTGCAGAATTCAGCTTTTATAGGTGATACAATCGAATTTACTAGCACGAATTTGGCGCAACGACGTCGAACAAGATCTACTCGAATTAGGATGTCAAAACTGGAGGACGAAAGTGATGGACAGAGACGGAAGGAGGAGCATAGTGCGGCAAAATCCCTTCATGTGATGTGAAAGCTAGAGAGAAAGAGAGCTTTTAGGCAAAACTATAAACATTAACAACCGCAAAGTTCTCACTCTAATTATCAAAACCCCACCAACAAACTCATAGGCGGAATGGATGCCTCGATGTACACATTCAGCAGCTAAGAAAAACCAACAAAGCTTTCGGAAGCAACAATTACAGAAAGTGTGGATGAGTTACTATGTATTCAGCAAGAAAATGTTAGCAAAATAACCGTACAAAGGAATTACTAAGTCCAAAAGGAATAACTAAGTCCACCATTTTCTAGAAGACAAGTTCATCAGGTCTTGAAAAATATTGCATTCAAAAAAAATAAATTAACCAAAGCTAATTTTAGATAATAATCTCGGAACTTTGTTTTATTCAATAAATTTGTTTATCTCTTGGATTGATTTATTGAGCTAAACTTATCAAAAATTTATTGTTTCGTGAAATTCTCAAATAAAAGATGTTTCTTAAAAATTTTGAATATTTTTTGATTTTGAAAATTTTGAAAACTATAAAAATATAGTCTAGAATCTGTTAACTTTAAAATCTTGATTTGAAACCGATTTGGCTTAATCTTTTTTGTTGTGTTCGCAATTGCCTGGAGATGGTTCTTACGAAAGAAAATTGTAGGAAAAACCACCGCAAAAGTCGGAAAATTGAAAAATGATGTTTTTCAGTTGAGAACGCCTGACAGATTTGGTTCAATCTTTTTGTTGTGTTCGCAATTGTCGAGAGATGGTTTTAACGAAAGAAAGTTTTGGGAAAATCCACCAGAGACGCAAAATTCGAAAAAATCGAAAATGATGTTTTTGTACGGGATTTCGCACGTATATCGGATACGTTCCGATAGACGGTCTTTTAGAAGAAAAAAAAAATGAAAACTCTGAGTGGGAAAACTAGGAAACTGCCGGAAAAACCCGAAGAAAATAGAATTTTTTTTCTAGCGTATCAGTTGAGAATGGCTGAACCGATTTGGCTCATTAGTTTTTTGTTGTATTTGCAATTGCCTGGAGATGGTTCTTGAAAGTTTTCCTAAAAGAAAATTTTAGGAAAATCTATCGGAAAAGTCGGAAAATAATGAAAAACGATGTATTTTAGTTGAGAGCGGCTGAACCGATTTGATTCAACCTTTTTTTGTTGTGTTCGCAATTGCCGAGAGATGGTTCTTACGAAAGCAAATTTGGAAAATCGAAAAATGATTTTTTTGTACGGGGTTTCGTACGTATCCGATCCAGATGCTCTTTAAGAAGAGAAAATTGTGAGTGGAAAACTCGTCCCGAAGAAAATTGATTTTTTTTTCTAGTGCATCAGTTGAGAACGGCTGAACCGATTTGGCTCAATCCATTTTTGTTATATTCGCAATTGCCTGGAGATGGTTTTTACGAGAGAAAATTGTAGGAAAATCCACCTTCGGAAAATCGAGAAATGATGTTTTTCAGTTGAGAACGGCTGACAGATTTGACTCAATCTTTTTTGTTGTATTCGCAATTGCAAGAGAACTGGAAAAAAATGTTGTTTTTGTACGGGAGTTCGCAGGTATCCGATCTAGATGGTCTTTTAGAAGGAAAAAATTGGAAAATCTGAGTGGGAAAACTAGGAAACTTCCGGAAAAACTCGAAGAAAATTGAATTTTTTTTTTCTAGCGCATCAGTTGAGAACGGCTGAACCGATTTGGGTCATTAGTTTTTTGTTGTGTTCGCAATTGTCAAGATATGGTTCTTACGACAGAAAATTTTGGAAAAATCTACTGGTAAAGTCGGAAAATTTGGAAAATCGAAAAATGATTTTTTTGTACAAGATTTCGTACATTTTCAACCCAGATGCTCTTTTAGAAGAGAAAAATATGAGTAGAAAACTTGGAAACTTCCGGAAAAACCCGAAAAGAATTAACTTTTTTTTCTAGCGCATCAGTTGAGAATGGCTGAACCATCCCGACTCAATCGGTTTTTGTTATATTCGCAATTGCTTGGAGATGGTTCTTACGTAAATTGTAGGAAAATCCGTCGCAAAAGTCGAAAAATTCGGAAAATCGAAAAATGGTGTTTTTCAGTTGAGAACGGCTGATAGATTTGGCTTAATCTTGTTTTTTTGTGTTCGCATATGTCAAGAGATGGTTCTTGCGAAAGAAAAATTTTGGGAAAATTCGAAAAATCGAAAAATAATGTTTTTGTACAGGATTTTGCACGTATCCGATCTAGACGGTTCTTTAGAAGAAAAAAATTGGAAAATATGAGTGGAAAACTCCGAAGAAAATTGATTTTTTTTTTTAGGGCATCAGTTGAGAACGGCTGAACCGATTTGGCTCAATATTTTTTTGTTATATTCGCAATTGTCTGGAGATGCCTAAAAGAAAATTTTGGAAAAATCTACCAGAAAAGTCGGAAAATTTGGAAAATAGATAAACGATGTTTTTCAGTTGAGAGCGGGTGAACCGATTTGATTCAATCTTTTTTTAATATGTTCGCAATTGCCAGGATATGGTTCATACGAATAAATTTTTATGGGAAAATCCATTGGAACGGTCAAAATTGAAAAATGATGTTTTTGAGTTGAGAATGGGTGAACCGTTCTTAAGAAAGAAAATTTTGGGAAAATCTACCGGAAAAGTCAGAAAATTCGGAAAATCGAAAAATGATGTTTTTAATTATTTAAAGTGTGTTTAACTTAATATCTGAATCTTAGTAAGTATTAAATTATATCTACCTCATTTCATAACATTCTTAAATTGCCTCAGTAGAACTTGTTTAAAGTGACCACCGACGGGACCGACTGAAATCGGTCAGTTTAAGCAAGTCGTCACTATACACAAAGTAAATACGTGATAGATCTATGTTCGGGACTCTCGGAAATAGGTCATATTAGGCAAGTGGTCACTTTGTACAGGTGGTCACATTAGCAGGTTCTACTATATACATGTATATATATACTTGTATCACTCACAATATAAAACATTTACAGGGTGGCTGAGACCAAGTGTTACCAAATGAAAACGCTGTAAGTTTTTTAATTTTGATTATTTTTTATTGAAATTTCGTGGAATATGTTGAAAACATATTACATTTTATGAAAAACATGTTACTGCTCGATATGACCTCCTTTGGTTCTGATTATTTGATTCAGTCTGCCATAGAAAGCATTGCATGCTGACCAAACGTGGGCTTGCGGAATTTTATTCCATTCACGAACAAGAGCTGACTTCAATGCATCAACACTTTCGTATTTTTTAGTGGACACCTTACTCTCTAAAATGGACTATATGGAGAAATCCATGGGATTCAAGTCTGGTAAATATGGTGGCCATTCTTTCGACGAAATCAGCCAAGGAACGCAATTTTGTAAAAATTGCTGTGTCGCTCGAGCTTTGTGTGACGGTGCCGAGTCCTGTTGGAATGTCCAACGGTTCGTACCAAAGTGTTTACGTGCCCAAGGTAGCAAAGCATCGTTTAGGATCTTTTGGCGGTACACCTCTTGGTTTACCTTGACTCCATGTTCGATGAAAACCA
Organism: Nephrotoma flavescens; assembly: GCA_932526605.1. Taxonomy (NCBI): domain Eukaryota; kingdom Metazoa; phylum Arthropoda; class Insecta; order Diptera; family Tipulidae; genus Nephrotoma; species Nephrotoma flavescens. The sequence goes on from OW052222.1 coordinate 142,711,384, forward strand.
GAGGAGTTCGATGAAAACCATCTGCAGTCACTGCAGCCCAAACCATAACATAAGCTGGTGATTGCTTGCGCATGGCAACTCTTGTGTCCAAATTATCGTTGGACTTGTGCTCTAACCAAACACGATCATTTTGTTTATTCACATACTGTTGAATGGTGAAAATTTTCTCATCAGAAAAGACAATTTTTGGAATCTCATCACGTTCGGCCAAGGCCTTCAATGCTCGTGTTCTTTCAAGCCTAACTTTTTTTTTGTGCCTCCGTAAGATCTTGAACTTTTGTATCTTGTAGGGCTTCAAGTGTAGTTCATTTTTCAATATGGTTTGAATGCTGTATCGTGAAACATGTAGACGATTGGCACTTTGACGAGGATTTCGATGGATTCGTTTCTTCACCTTTCGTATCATTTCTTTTGATGTTGTTGTCTTTTTAGGACCGCCTCTGTTGCGTTTAGCGATGCTACCAGTTTCGTTGTATTGAGTTATGGTTCGATATACAAACATTTTATTCACATTCAAATGCTGGAGCTGACGAACTATTGCTGTTTGTGAATTTCCACCCAAATACAGTGCAATTACACTATTACGTTTGAATTCCATTACGATTTTTTTATGAAGATATTAATTAAGAACAATTATTTGTTGACCACATGTAAACAACTAACCAAACTTCAATCTGTCAAAAAATTGACACGCGAAAATGACAACTACACAAATGACAGCAGAGTGAAGTCAGTAACATTTGGTCTCAGCCACCCTGTATAAGATATTAACTCTACATCTTCACGGAAAATCGAAAAATGAAGTTGACTACGAAATTTTCAAATTGGCAATGATTTGACTAATAATGACAGGTGACCTGAAATCGCCCATTTTCATTTTCGTTTTGTAAACGTGTGATTTTTCTTGCAAGAAAAAGAATTTGAAATTTGACTATGAATTCACTGTTTTATGATATTTGAATATGAAGTTCGGTGTGATTTTTACGATTTAAATAGTTTCTTCCATAAATTTATCAGTGCGTGACAAAATTCATTTTTGTGGATTAATGATTTCAAAGTAAATGAGTCAAATGATTCAATGTAATTTTTAGGAATTGATTATTGATTAAAATGCCGGCTATCAGACGGTAGAAACTAGGACGAAGAAACTATAATTCACAAAGACTGCACGTGGTGTCCGTCAGAATGAAATACAAGAGCAACGCGAAGAATTAAATGAACAGAGACGTGGTCATATTGGATAAGTTCGCGCTGGACGGCATCAGGTCAGGTTCGTTGAAACGTTACTCGACGAAGAAGTTCAAGAACATCAACTTAAATTGCGCTACTTTCAATTATGACTCTACAATCGCCTACAAAGATCTTCGCTGCCTTATGATATTGGCGTATTTTCTGCCGTTTGGCGACATTGCCAAGCATTGAAGTTCCAAGCAGTAACACCAGGGCTATGCTGATGACGTCACCACGTGTTCATAATTGTAATATATAATGTTGAACGATTGTACTCAACATATTCAAAATTGCACCCTCTATTTTAAAAATTCAAAGGCAAATTTATCATCGAAGCGGAGCGTTGATGCCACCAGCGAATGAAGAATCCAAGTTCTTTCTAATTTATTTCGTTGGAAATTCCGAATTTGAATTTAGTTGTCGTTTTCCGCTTTTCAATGCGTGAGATATTTGGAGAACTTCAATGTCTTCTACATGAACACAATGCGCTGGTTCGTTTGTTTAAAACTGCTTTAGAGACAATGTCTTCCGATAATCACAAAATAATCATCAGAGCAGACAAAAGACCAACCGGAGGCTATGTAAGTCAGTACAATGCTACCACTATCGACGAATTCGCAGTTGTGATTGTTGGTGAAAATGTGGAATTGCGTGATATTGTTATCAAGCGGCATGATGACGGACGACTGCAGCGCGTGTATGAAACACATCGATCATGCACATCAATATCCATTGATGTTTTGTCATGAAGAGAATGGCTAATACTTCCAGATAAAGATGGTCAATCCGCTGACCGGTTAGTTATTGAGCTGTCGATTGTACTTGCATTGCTATACAAATAACATATTCATTTTGTAGGTGAAGAAACGAATACGAAGGTCAGTCCCATACATTTTTAGGCGTGGACAATCATCTTTTGAGATATCGTCGATTGTTTCAACAGTATCGCGTCGATATGTATGTCAGGATCGAAACGGAATGTTTAAATTTCATCCGCTTCAATCAATCAAAACTACGTTCCGATTAGTACATTCATCTCCACGATGCCATTGTTTCGAAAGGAGATGCAGCCAACATCGGTCAATTGACCATTCTCCCAGCGAAATATGTTTGTAGCCCACGGCATAAGCATGAATATGCGCGCAGGAAGTTATGACGTATGTGCGGCATACGGACGGCCAGATTTTTTCATCACGTCCACATACAATCCCAGAGTGCCTGAAATTACCGGTAATCTACTGCCAGGGAAACATCCAGCAATCTCCACGACATTACCGCACGTGTATTTAAAAAAACTCATTACGCTAATGGACTTCAATTCAGTTTGAATCGAAATTTCATTCTCTTTTCAACACATTAGTGTGAAATTCGATGAAAAAGTGAATGGAATGTCCATTCAACTCAATCGTCTATTGAGGATCGAGTTGAGTTGTTTGATTTTTTCTCTCATCAAAATCAATGTTCGCTAAGGCAAAAGTATTTGCTCGAAGTAGTTTGGGGCGGAACGAGGTTCTCCGAGTCAGCTAGTAATTAATATAAAGTACTTATTCTTAAAAATCAAATATCTATGATAAAAAAGTGAAAAAACAAGCCGTTACTTAAGATTGACACAGTGGGCATTTAGTAGGATAGGCCCATATGTGTTCGCTCGAGTTTTCTTATTAATCCGAATTCCCAGTTTTGCATTAAATATAGCTTATCAACGCCATTCATAGGCTAATAGCTACTGTCATTAATACATCGCTACATATCTTGAGTAAAATTTGAGATTAAATTGAAAATTATGTTGATTAAAATTTGATTAACTTGAATCAGATGTTCGCAAAAATAATTCTTTCCACACGAAAGTTATGATACATCCGTGCGTGAGAACCTAACATTATTTTAACACATGATTGCAGTGGATCTATTCCATATGGTTACACTAAATTTGTTAAGCAAACCGTTAAGAAAATTATAAATCATGACGCAAAAATCCCATGTCACAAAAAATCCAATGACCTTTACTTAAGAAATAGAAACTTTACACTTTATAAGTGGCCGATGGTATTATATCCAAAACAATAAATCCTTAAAAAATCAGAAATGTTATTAAATTTTTAATTTCACTTTTCCAAACAATCTCAAGAAAAGCGAATTTTCCACAAATTTTCCCAATGGTTTTGTTTTGCTTTCTATCCATATCTCTTTTACTTCTCGAGGAATGAAATGTGAAACATGGATACAACAAAAAAAAAACGAAAAAAGCAAAATTTATGTTTGGCAAATTTAAATTAATGGTGACAGATGTTTTTTGGAAGTTTGATTTCATGTTACTCGTGTGGAATGGGATTTTCTGCAGGTTGTGTATTGTGATAAATATATACGGATACGAATAACATACATATTATTATCTGTTATTGAATATATTAAATATTATTTTGTTATGTTACAAAATATCTTTTTGAAAAATGAGAAATAGCATTGTTGTGTATGTGTGTGTATATAAGGAATTGGGTTGATATAGGTTGTGACAAATGTGGAAAAAAGGATAATACATGACTTCGTTGTGCACAACATGGCTTCGTAATGTGTTTATTGAGGCTCGATTTATGTATTAAACAGAATTTGTTTGTTCAACTCGCAAAGGGTTAAATTCATTTTGTTAAACTCAAACAAAACTCAACTTTGTACTTTTGATAACTTTACTGTGTACACGAAAACCTTTTTGCAATATGCTGTTTTGGTAAATATCTTTTTATATTTTTAAGTTTATATAAATATACTGTAATTAATTTACTTACGTGTACTATCGTATTGTAAACCATTTAATTCTTTGAAACAGGGTAATATGGCCGTGTGTCCGAGCTGTGTTTTTGGCCAGCATAATATTGAATCAAATGATATTGGGCATCCAGATGATTCGGACTCTAACTCGGCAGTTATATGTATAGCACATTTTGCAATTGATTCATTTAGCGCGGCTAAATCATCCAATGGGATGTTTAATAAGCTTTCTTCAGTGGCCGCCACTCTGATGGCTGTAAATAGCAGAAATAAAACGGAAACAATTAGCATTCGGTTAATATAAAATTATAATATTCTCAGTAAAGTGAATTTTTGCCGTAGCAGTAAAACCTAACAATTAAAATTAAAAACTTTTTCATATTTTTTAGTATAGCTATGTGGCAAATATTTGAACATTTTCATTTTTGGCTTTGTGTTGGCAATGTTATCACCAAAAACCATTTGTGTGTTATCATTGGAATCTGTAAAAATATTGGATTTGTGATAAGAATATGTGAATGGATGGTGTTTTTAACTGTGTTGATTTTGTGATAAAAATAAATAAATTTTGTAGCTTGCTTACACATTATAATCAAAATATTTTGAATGGGGAAAGATCATCTAAAACCTTAAATTATATTTTTACTTTTCGTAATTAGTTTGGTTTGAAAATAATGAGAGCAATATACTCGTGCACAAATGTAATCCAATAACCAAACTACAAAAACTAATTCATGCCTATATACTTCAAGTATGAACAAGTAAATCTAGCGAATTATATTATGCCATTAAATATTTATTGAACCATTCGTAATAGTAATTGAATTATGCCATTGAGATTTAGGTGTTTCAATGATTGAGTTCAAATCAACCATTTCCAATGGTTGAAATTTATCCCTAATATGATTCTTAAGAATAAATTCAAAAAAAAAACATCCTGGCCACACTGCCGGGCACCATGTACTAGATGGCGGTGGCACGTTGTTGCAATATTAGTCAAAAGGAGCTTGTCTGTCCGACCATTAGTGGCCGATAATGGTCAGAGAAAACAGATATTGAAGTTTTTAATATTTTTAGTCGAGGATTTTTACGAGAAATCAACGTTATCTACGATTAATCAAAGTTGCGACGTTGACGACGAGTTATCGACGTGATCATGTAAAAATTATAAATTCTATATCCAAAGGATTAACCTGTCAACAGCGCCAAAGCGGTGAATTTGTGAACTAAAGTGCTGGTAACAAAATTGTTGTTTGGTCCATGGTATTTCAAACGATATAAAAGCTATTGAATAAAAAAGGATCTGCATCTACCTTGATGTGACCATAGCTTTGAAAGAGCCTTGCGCCAAGTTCTTAACAATGTTTCATGTATATGTTACGGTTAAAGTGTATAATTGGTTATTATTATAATTACTGGTTACTATACATAATTACCAAGAGCGTCGGTTAACATGATAAACTTTTTAGAATTATTCACTTTTACCGGTAATCTATCTATATCTATCTATATTTACCGGTAATCTATAGAGGTGGTCATAGACATAGTGCGAACTTTTTACAATAGGTGTCACACGACTCGCACTACCAAATATCACAAACTGCTCAACCGATCGCCTTGAAATTTTGACCTGTGTATAAGTTGCATGCCCAGAACCAAGCTTACAATATTTTTGAAGGGATTGAACCCCTAAGTCTAGGGACCCCGGTACAAATTTATCTAAAACACTATCAAATATCGCGACCCGCTCAACCGATCGTTTTGAAATTTCGATCGTATATAAGTTGCATGTCCAGGGCCAACCTTACGATATTTTTGAAGGGGTTGAATCCCTGGCATGATTAAAGGAAAAAGCTTATATGAAATTAGTAACATACTTCAATCCAAGGAGCCCGTTCCCTAGGTCAAGGGCACTCTCCTTATAAGCTGCCACAACATTCATCCAATCGGTTACAAACATTGGATAGACATTGTATACCAATGAACAGGGTTTCATAATTTTTTTGAAGGGATCGGCTTCCGAGGCCTATACAAATATTTAAACAAAAGCTCTAAAATTGCATTGCAAATTACTACACTTCTATCTAAAATATATGTAGCCCATATAAACGATGTATTTCTATGAGAATCCAATCGTCAGCAATTGGGAATGGAATTGCCTCAGTGAACAGAAGAGCATACTGTTGAACCTGAAATATTGTACGAAACGAATTGCGTTATCACAGACTCAAAAAGATTAATCAAATACATAAATGAAATAAAAAATAATAATAATGTAGACTAAATATTCGGCTAACGCTGTTTTCCAAACGGATACTTATTTCAGACTTATTGACTTATTTGACGCCATCTTGAATAAGTAAGTAAACCCATTCCAATTGAGTTTGCATACTTATTTTGGCATCGACATGAAAACATTGATTGTTTTCATCGCAAAATTCTTCGAAGCATAATATTTCCCCTTACAATTAATTTAACTATTTATTTTAATAAATTAAAAATTATATTTGTGCAATTAAAAGGATTGGCGACAATTTAGAAAAACTTAAAAATAATGTTTAAATCTACAAAAATGTGTATATGGTTTTTACGTACGATTCGGCTGGATTTTTTATATTTCAATTCGTTTAGGCAATCAAAGAAGTTCGAATGGGCCTCATTTAATAGGAAAATATATATTTTACGTAAATATATATTTTATGTCTGTCTAATCAGTATTAATTGTTTCGTAAAGATGGAATATATTAATACGCCGTGTGGTCTTCTTGCTAGTTCTTGCTAGAAATAGTTATTAACCAAATAAAAAGTCATAAATTGATAAAAATAACAACAAAAAATTGACAACCAATTTAGATTTTTCGGTTAGAAAAGGACAGAAAATAAGTCACCTCGCTAGCTTACTTATTTGAATAAGTTAGGCTCCACAAATAAAACCTCAACCAGTCAAACTTAAGAGCTTAAGTTGTGCTCCGTTTTGGACCACTTAGGAGAGCGGTACGGCCACCAAAATTTTAGAGGTCAGGTGTTTATTTGTGACGAGAAGCCTATAAAATTTTGGTGATTGTAGCACTAATCGAAGTGATGCAATCGGCATGTAACTTAAGCTCTTAAGTCTGATTGGTTGAGGTTTAAGTATTCGTTTGAAAAACAGCCTAAATCGATTTTCTAATTATTTTAACAAGTAAAAATTTATAAAAAAGTTCACCAAAACTGCACGTTCAAAAAGAAATACACTTTGCTATACAATATTTTACGTGTAAAATTGGCTTAGTTTGAAAAGGTACTAACTTTATATTTAAAATAATGCATCTTCTATAAGAAATAACCTTTGATACAAACGTGAAAAATATCTTTTGTTTTTCGTATAGACAACTATAAAGGCGGTGATACATGTACAGATTTTGCCTTTAAGGCATAAAAATTATGCGCGCTGATTGGTTAAAAGTTGGCCATCTTGAATCGCCTTACAGGCAAAAATTTTAAATTTAACATTTCTCAATTTTGTATAAGGCAATTTTTTTTGCCTTAAAGGCAAAATCTGTACATGTATCACCGCCTTAAGTGGATCTGACGGCAAAAAATAAGCTTGTTCCGGATATTTTTGTATGTTAATTTATATTTTCATAAAGTATGCCGTGCTAGAATTTCATAAAAAAAACCCGCAATGCATATTTTTAATGCGCTAGACGTCACATTCCCAACTTTAACAGTCGTCAATAATGTTATTTTGACGACTAAACCATCGTCGATTATTTTAACATATTTTGCAATCGTTTTGTGTAAATAACTACTGATTTGTGTACATCCGAATTTCCGTTATTTCCGATTATTTATTAGGTACAGTAAATTGAAATAATTGATGGTAACTATTTTTCAGGTAAGTATTAAATATTGTTTCAATATAATGTACATTCTTATTAAATATATATTTTCAGTTTATAAATGTGTAATCTGTGATTACTTTTTGTTTGTAGTTAGCCCCCGAAGAAAAGATCTATTGGACAGGCAAATTTTCATTATAGTTTAGTATATCATCCAGAGAAATACGAAACCGTTGAACATCGGCAACAACGATTTGCAAGTAATCGTGCACGAGTTGTTCAAAACAGAGTACAACAAATCGTTTCGTTTGAGCGCATTGCATTTCAATACGATTGGGAAGTTGATTACCATTCACATCCATTCCGCCAGTTTACACGAGTTGTGATTCAACCAAAATTTTCTTCTTTTCTTTTCCCCCTTGCCTATAAACAAAATTTAGTTTATAATTGGCAGGGGAGAAAGAAGAGAAGAAATTTTTGGTTGAATTACAACTCGTGTAAACTGGCGGATTCGCTGAAATTGGATCAATGAACAAAGTGTGTTTCTACTGCAAAGCAATGAAGTACAAAAACGAAAGGCCTGGCACGTGTTGTTCGAAACACTACACCCATTAAAATCATTGCTAAATGGTAACACAAACGACACACCAAATTTCGATACTTAAATAACAGTTTATTGTTTTATTAGTCATACAGGTGACACAGCCGCATCAAGACATTTCTTTTCAAACATTCGCAAATACAATGCGTGTTTCTAAATGACATCTTTTGGTGCGACCAATGTCATCACAAACTATTACGTAACAAAGTATAAAGTGCAAAGGTAGGTTTACCATCGCGTTTGATCTCTTTATTGCCTGTTCCAAATGAAGAGATGGGACAGCAATCAGACGACGCACAACAAATAGATCAACGTATTTCATTCAATAACGGCGCGAGACGTGACATTGTCGCATCCCTACAAACATTCTTCCATAATACAAACGAGTTAATTCGATTGTTTAATGTAGCTGAAGACGTGATGATATCGGACGATCACACCATTGTAACTAAAGCCGATTGAATACCAGTCGGACAACATCAAAGACGATTCAATGCACCAACCATCGATGAAGTGGCAATTGTGATTGTTTGTGAGGAACTTAACTCACATGACATCATGCTCCGTCACCGCAATGATCAACTTCAACAACGAATTTCAGAAATGCATCCCTCCTATGATGCATTACAATACTCAATTATCTATTGGGATGGACAAGATACATATCACATTAATATTAAACAAAGAAATCCAATAGCAAGTAATTCGGAAACCATAAATAATAATCACATTTTACTAAACACTTGTTTTTTATTTCGCAAAATAAAAGATTTTTGAATATTTTAATTAACAAATTTGTTCAAAAAGTTTAAAAAATCACTCGATCGATTTCGACTTGTTACGTCATCATCAAGAGCATCTACGTGGCGGTCTTTGCATTGACGAACAGAAACGATGGAATCACGAGATACTAAATGGGTCGCTATACAAGTAGTAAAGAGGCAATTTGGTGAGTTTAGGCATTTCCAATACATATACGCCATCCAACAATTGTTCATTTGGATGTTAGTCTGGAAAATGGACCGCGTGTGTATTTCACTGCAGAGAATGCACGACATCGAGCAGATACACCACCAGCCACAACATTGACATCATTCTTCACATTAAACCAAAATGATGAATTCGCTAGGGCCTTGCTGCTATAGTCGGAGGTGCCAAAATACTTCACATGGAACGCAACATTACCGTACAAGTGGCGCAGTGGTTAAAGCTTCGGCACTTGGACCGGGAGGTACTGGGTTCGGATCCCACCAGATTCAGGATTTAAAGCAAATTTTCTTCATCGATTACGATCGGTGATGATAATAAACACAACTTAGACCCTCTGTTGGAGTGCAGAATTCAGCGCCGATCCACCGTCCATGTCAGTGTGCAGGTTGACATGAAGCTTGCAACGTGCAGGTGGTATACTGTAATTGTGTGAGTAGGTGAATGGGTGGGTGCGTGCGTGAATGAAAAGTGGAGTATTAATTGACCTTAAAAAGACATTAAATCCATTGGATGATTCTTCGATCTTTTATTTTTATTAAAAAAAAAAAAAAAAATTCAGAGACGCAAACATGGAAAAGCTGTAGAAGGATACAATAATTTACTTTCAACCGATGCATTGAGTAGACTGTACACCGTTCATCCCAACAACATAGAATGCTTTTACTTGCGATTATTGTTAGTTAATGTACGTGGACCCGCATCGTTTCAACAATTGAGAACAGTTGGTGCCCAATTATGTCAAACTTATCGTGAAGCATGCCACAATTTAAAATTACTGGAAAATGATACACGTTGGGATACATCACTATCGGACTCATCTATCACTTGCCAACTTGCTTCACGTCTGTTTATTTTGATGAATAAAACCACGAGCTCTGAATTTTAATTTTTGGTTTTTTTTTTTTTATTTTTATTTAAGGTTAACATTTATCGACAACTTGTCGGTTTGCTGGTTGATGACAGAGAGAGATTTTTATTTTATTTTATGTAATATTAGTTACAAATATTCAACTATTTAGTACAGAGGGTTACCAATCGCTTAGTAAACTATTGCCAAAAGATGGCATTACAAGTTAATTATTTGGTATAAAACGCACCTCTTGCGGTTGCACTAATATTGCATTGGTGTTAGTATAATTTAGGTTAATTTTATAATTACAATTGTAGTAGTGACAAGTGTCAAAATATAATAACAAACTGGTAAGACAATAATTACATGATTGATAGGAATTGAATTTATATTAACTTAACATTAATATTTTAGATAAATGATTATATTCATCGTGATTTATATGTAAGTAGCTACTTGTTAATAAATATAAAGTGAAATTATAAGTTAATACTTATGTTCTAATATGCATTACATAACTTGTCTTTGATTACCAAATTCAATATCAAGTTCAAGGACAAATTATGTTAAGTGTATTGTACATATGATTTTAATACTAATATTCTTTAAACTAAATTTTAGGCAACCAGCTGATGAACTTTATGACAAAGGTAATGAAATTAATAATTAATGTTTGTTTCAGATTTTTACAATGTGTTTTAGGTAATCTATGTTGTTTAGGGAGAGAATTTGTTCCAGCTTCCAGGTAAGTATGACTGGATCCCATCAGAACATTCCGCCGGCCTTGAAACATCGTTTTAAACTTAATTAACTGGAAGGACGCATAATTTATGTATTGGACGCGTATATGTGCCATCCTGTGTTTTGATCTTCGCCACTCGTACGATACCATCTCGCCCAGTCTGCAAATCAACAATTCGTCCGATTGCCCATCGTGTACATGGAAGAGTTTCATTATTTATAATGACCACATCATTAAGTTTGACGTTTTCCTGCTTGGTTGTCCATTTTACACGTCGTTGTAGGCTGCCCAGATAGTCCCGATGCCAACGAATCCAAATGTGTTGTCTCAGCTTTTTTACTAGTGCCCATCTAGCGTTGTGCGATATATTTACGTTTGTCAAGTCATCCTCCGGTACTGAATACATTGCTCGTCCGATAACGATGTGGGATGGAGTTAATATCATGTCATCTATGTCATCGGTTGCTGACTCGGTCGCACATAGTGGACGCGCATTTAAGATACTCTCAATACCCGCCATTAGAGTGGTAAATTCTTCTAATGACAAAATTGAATCACCAATGACTCGCTGAAGGTGTGTTTTAGCCGACTTGACTGCCGCTTCCCAAAGGCCATTCATATGCGGAGCACCTGGTGGATTAAAGTGCCATGTTATCTCATGCCTTAAAAGAAAAGAAGCGATATTAGTTTGGTTGGCCCTTAAAAATTGGTACAGCTCCTTCAATGCTCTATTTGCTCCCACAAAATTGGAGCCGTTGTCGCTATATATGGCCCGACAAAGACCTCTTCTTGCTGTCATGCGGGTAAAAGCAGCCTGAAAACTTTGCGTTGTTAAATCTCCCACAACCTCTATGTGTGCTGCTCTGGTGCTGAGGCATACAGCTATACAAATATATGCCTTGATTGCTTTTTGGCCCCTTCTCCTTACCGGCGTTACTTTAAATGGACCCGCATAGTCCACTCCAACATTTACAAACGCCGCCGCAAAATTGACCCTGTCAGATGGCAGATCACCCATGAGTTGTGTTCCGAAATTTGGCCTTTGTTTTATACACGAAATGCATTTCCGTATAACCTCTCGAACTGCATCCTTTGCTTTAATGACCCAAAATTTGCTTCGCATCAAGTTTGCCGTTAGATTAATGCCAGCGTGATAGAATCTGGTATGGTAATCCAATACGAGCGCTTTGGTAATTGCTGATCTGTATGGCAGGATCATCGGATATTTAGTATTATAGGGCGCTGCCGAATTTCTGAGCCTACCTCCAACCCGTAGAATTCCGTATTGGTCTATGAACGGATTTAACATCTTTAACTTGCTCGATTTGTTGACTGGCAGACCCTTTGTAAGATTTTTTATCTCTTCATCGAACGCACTGGCTTGTTCAAATCGAATTATCATTCCAGACGCCTCTTCGATATCTGATGGGCTCATTGGCGCGGTGCTTCTGTGACTCTTGGACATTCGACAATTACGAGAGAACCGAATCATGAATGCTAATATTTTCGACATTTTAAAAAAACTGGAGCTTTTACTCGTAACGTCTTGTATAACGCCATTCTCCACAGTCACTTTGAAAGCTAAAGTCTCGACTTTAGCCTCTTCATTCGTACCATAAGAAGCTAGTTGCGGTGGCCAATTTTCTTTCGCTGTGCTCAGCCATCGTGGTCCATTCCACCATTGCTCGTTTTTGAATAACTCAGTTGCATTAATCCCGCGGGATGCGCAGTCAGCAGGATTGTCGGCTGAGGTCACATGGTTCCATTGCTCTCGTTTGAAATGGCTTAAAATCTCCGAAGTCCGATTGGCAACAAATGTTGGCCATTTTCGTGGATGTGCTGACAGCCAATCAAGAGTTATTTTCGAGTCACTCCATAAAGTAATGTTTTCAATGGTTAGGTTTAATGCACTTTGAATAACCAACATAAGTTTTGTCAGCAAAAAAGCACCGTTGAGTTCTAACCGGGGTATACTCAGCTGATTGATTGGTGCTACCTTCGTTTTGGCTGATATAAGACGCGTAATTACGGTGTTTCCTCTAACGACCCGACCATAAACTGCGGCGGCATACGCCCATTGGCTGGCATCGCAGAATCCATGCAGCTCGATTGATTTGTGCGACCCGATCCATCTGGGAACTCGTACTCGTTGCAGACTCTCCAAATCCTTACGTAATCCTACCCATTGACTTCTGGTTGGTTCTGGAAGTTCATCGTCCCATTTGATAGCTTGTAACCAGGTGGTTTGAAATAATATTTTTACCCGGACAATTGTGGGCGCTAACCAACCTAGTGGATCAAATATTCGACTCGATTCTGACAACATCGATCTCTTTGTATGACTTGCTCTGCTCTCAAAATTTGTCGCAAAACTGAATTCATCGGTTTTGGCACTCCATTCTAAGCCCAATAGTTTGACTGCCTCGGGATGCTCCATAATTTTTAGATTGGCCATTGTATCGGGTATATCGCCAAATGATCGCCTAATTTCCTCGTCATTCGAGGACCACTTACGCATCCTGGATCGAGCTTGCCCCTGTCATTAAGTCGTCGACGTAGATATCCTTTTTTATCGCTGTTGCTGCTGCTCTATGCTGCTCCTGATTAGTTATCGCTAATTCTTTTAAGCACCTTGTTGCTAAGAATGACGCCGGCGCGGTGCCATATGTCAAGGTCTTAAGTCTATAATGCTTGATTGGTTGCTCTTGCTTGCTTCGCCAGATAATGTGTTGCAGCTTCACACTTTCTTCGTCGACCAATACCTGGCGGTACATTTTCTCAATGTCACCGGTGAGAACAAACTGATGTTGACGAAATCGCAGTACTATATCGAACAATGATGATTGAACTGTCGGGCCCACACGTAAGATATTGTTCAAAGATTTTCCGCTGTTTGACTTTGCGGACCCGTCAAATACCACGCGCAGTTTGGTTGTCGTGCTGGAATACTTGAGTACGCCATGATGCGGTAGGTAATACTGATGCCGATCTACCTGATTGCTTGGTACTTCCTCCATGTGCCCTAAATCTTCGTATTCTTGCATAAAGGCGATGTACAAATTTTTGAATACGCTATCTCGTTGAAACCTCCGTTCCATTGCTCTTAATCTGCTGGCCGCTATCCCCAATGATGACCCAATTTTTTGCGGAGATTCCGTTAGTGGTAGATGCACGATAAATCTACCTTCTCGATCTCTTCTAGTTGTTTTGGCGAATAGTTCTTCACACCTTTGTTCTGCTTCGGAGACATGCGTTTTTTCTGGAATTGACTCAACTTCCCAAAAGGCTCGTAGCGATGCGTCAATGTCAAGTAGAACGTTAAAGCACGATGCTGGCCCTTTCGGCTCTTCAACGATTCTACCGGCTACTACCCAGCCGAATGAAGTCTCCTCCGCTATCAATCGATTAGTCAGCTGTAATCGTTTGCCACCCGTTACTCCATAGTAGACTTCGGTGCCAAGTAGTACCTCTACTGCACCTCTACGGTTGTATTTTGGATCTGCTAAGCGCAACCCTTTTAATTGTTCACATCTATCAGTGTCAAAATCACTTGTTGGAACAAATGAGGCAATTTTGGACACCACATATGCTGCAATTTCAAACTGTGGATGTTCCTTGTAGACGGGACGAACAGACAGCAGGACCTTTCCTCGCGAATGCCCCAGACTTACATCCCCTAGACCCTTCATCATTATACGACCATTGGTTCGCTGGAGCCCTAGCTTTTGCACACATTCTTCGGTTATGAAGGATTCTTGGGAGGACGAGTCTAGTAGTGATCTGCATTGGGTTCCATACCCGTCATTACCCTTTATCCTTATCATCGCTGTAGGCAGCACCGCTTGGGATGCCATCGTGACTTGATAAATCTTGGTTGGTTCGGTTTGACTCGCTGCGGTATCTGCGGGTTCTGGTGCCGGGCTAGCTTTGGTTTGTTCGTCTATATGCAACAGGGTATGGTGCTTGCGTCGACAATGACGACATCTGGCCTTGGATCTGCATGCGTATACGTTATGGCTATAATTCAAGCAATTAAAGCATCGCTTTTCCTCCTTTATTGTTTCTTGCCGCTTGGATACTGCCATAGCTTTGAATTGCTCGCACTCGAAGAGCTTGTGACAATCGGTTTTGCATATTGGACACGATAATATTTTGTCGCTGTTACTGCTCGCGGTCGTAGCGAACGAGTTGACCTTATTATTTATCTTCATTGGCATAACTGGATTAGATTTTCTTGTAAATGCTTTCAATGTTTCTAACGAATCCGTTCGGTTCTCCAAAAATTTGAAAAATTCAGTCAAAGTGGGAAAATCGCGATCCTCTATACTGTACTGTGACCATAATGTTTGCGTTTCGCCGTCAAGCTTATTTAAAAGAATGTAAATAAGCCACGGGTCACGCATCTCCGCTTTAGTACCTAAGCATTTCAGCCCACGTAATGCTTCATCTGAAGTGTCCAGTAACGAACGGATGCTGGCCGCGGTAGGATTTGTAATGGATGGCTGCTTTAAGAACGACTCGATATGCGATGTGATGGTATGACGTTTTTTATCATAGCGATTTATAAGTTTTTGAAGAGCTTCATTATAATTTGCTTCGGTCACGTTGGTATTGCGCAAGAACCGTTCAGCATCACCCTTCAAGTAGCCTTTCAGGTACTGAAATTTTTGCGCTGAGGTTAAACTCTCCTTCTCATGAATGGTAGACGAAAACAAATCGAAAAATGTCTGCCATTCCTTGTAATCGCCCTTGAACTCAGGAATATTTATTTTCGGCAATTTTACATCAACCCCGTTATTATGCGACACATTCCATATATCGTTATCCGCGCGTTGAATAATTTTATCGGAGACACTTCTCTTTCTAATCCACGAATTGAGTCCCGATAACACGGTATAATAATTGTCCTCAAAATGATTAAGGTCGGATTGCTCGGTTGGATCCGCCCGGATAATCTGCTCTTCGATGCTCATGAAATTATCAAATATATCTTGCGCCCGCTTAGCTCTCGTTCTTAGTTGCTCAATATCACTAATGTTTTCGCACTTTAATTCACTAACAAAATTTAACAGCTTCGTCATGCTACCCTTTGCATTGGATCGCAATTTCTTCAAACTTTCTAGCTCACTCATTGTTTATTAGTACACCGATTATCTTAATAATGTTACCTTTAGATTGCCGCTGGTCGTATCCGGCTCGAAGAACCAATGTTTATTTTGATGAATAAAACCACGAGCTCTGAATTTTAATTTTTGGTTTTCTTTTTATTTTTATTTAAGGTTAACATTTATCGACAACTTGTCGGTTTGCTGGTTGATGACAGAGAGAGATTTTTATTTTATTTTATGTAATATTAGTTACAAATATTCAACTATTTAGTACAGAGGGTTACCAATCGCTTAGTAAACTATTGCCAAAAGATGGCATTACAAGTTAATTATTTGGTATAAAACGCACCTCTTGCGGTTGCACTAATATTGCATTGGTGTTAGTATAATTTAGGTTAATTTTATAATTACATTTGTAGTAGTGACAAGTGTCAAAATATAATAACAAACTGGTAAGACAATAATTACATGATTGATAGAAATTGAATTTATATTAACTTAACATTAATATTTTAGATAAATGATTATATTCATCGTGATTTATATGTAAGTAGCTACTTGTTAATAAATATAAAGTGAAATTATAAGTTAATACTTATGTTCTAATATGCATTACATAACTTGTCTTTGATTACCAAATTCAATATCAAGTTCAAGGACAAATTATGTTAAGTGTATTGTACATATGATTTTAATACTAATATTGTTTAAACTAAATTTTAGGCAACCAGCTGATGAACTTTATGACAAAGGTAATGAAATTAATAATTAATGTTTGTTTCAGATTTTTACAATGTGTTTTAGGTAATCTATGTTGTTTAGGGAGAGAATTTGTTCCAGCTTCCAGGTAAGTATGACTGGATCCCATCAGAACAACGTCTAATCCGAAAGGTTTGTGGCAAAAATACAAAGATCAAATGAGTGAAGACATTTTACATCGAGAGCGCACAGCCAGCAACAACGAAAGCATGCAATTCTCATCGGAAGTGTATAATGAAGCGCTAACCAGGATTGAGGACAAGTGTTTATCAATCGTCAACAGATCACTCAATCAATTGGCAATGGTTTCATCAAATCGATTAACAGATGATGTATACGATCGAGATTTACACAGAGAGCAGCAATTTAATGTGAATGAGCTGCAAACATCAATTCAAACAAATCTGCTAAAAATGACGATACGACGATTTGTTTTTTCTCAATGCACCCGGTGGGACAGGCAAAAGATTTCTGTTATCATTGATTTTGGCGACCATTCCCTCACAAAATAGCATTGAATTTGCTGTCGCATCTTCTGGCATTGCAGCAACTCTTTTGGATGGAGGTAGAACGGCACACTCTGCATTCAAACTGCCATTGAAAATGCAGTTTACTAAGACACCCACATGCAACATAAAAAAGAATTCAGGAATGGGAAAAGTTTTGCAAAGAAGTAAACATAAAAAATCTTTGGAAGGAATCAATCTGACGCTCCAACATTTAAAAGGTACTACACAGCCACCACCAACATGCGTGTCCAACTGCAACAAGGCGAATCCGCTGCTAGTTGCAGCGCACGCCGGGTATCCACTAGTAATATATAATTACCAAACCCCTTTGGTTAAAGCGATAAATAAGAAAGTTTAAAACTATAATAATAAACAATTTAATAAATTTTATGATTTTCCGGAAAATTTTTCAAGTTTTTATTTTTTCAAAATAAGGTACAAGTTATTTTTTTGATTATTTTTGACGTTAGGATTGTGCATCTTTAATTTTTAGAGAGCTTATAATTATTCTTAACGTTACAACAATTTATTTCGGTACAAAACGATATGCACAACGCTATAAGGGCAGGCTTATGGTTACGTTCGTTCGGTCATTTTTTCGATCAATCACCTCTTGTGGAAAAATCCAGAAAAAAATCGTCATTTTTGAGCAATATGGTTGGTCGAAAAAATTGTCAGACCAAACGAACGAATACCAACCATAAAGGCGCCATAAATCAAAAACTACGTTTCTTTTTGTGCTTTCTTAATAAATTTTAATTCGTCTTGTTTATTTGATTTTGTTTCACTATTTTTTTTTTTAATTTTAATTTAGAACATATTTAGTACAAAATTGTTAAAACCTAGAATATCACTAGTGAAGATTGACAAAATGTTGTGTTTACATTTTTTTATAAGGAGGTCGAAAAAAGCTCCAATAAAATTTAGATTAATTCGAAATTTGGCGTATTATTAGTGATTATTAATAACATAGAAAAATAAGTTTACCAAATGAGAAATCATTTTTATAAATCAAGGAAAAAACAAATTGCGTAAAAAACTTCTGATAATTCCAATGTCATGATTGTTTTGTGACTTTACATTGCGCGCAATGTAAAGTCACAAATACAATCATGACATTGGAATTATCAGAAGTGTTTTACTCAACTCATTTTTATCCCTCGATTTATAAAAATCAGAAATATATGGAAAACTTATTTTTCTATGGTAATAGATTCAGTTTTGTATTTTAAGAATTCAAACCACAAATTTTTGTTTAGTATAAGGAAACTTTTTCAAAAATGTTCAAGTTGAATGTAATACGAGTACTAATAAAACAAATTTGTTTTGCAGCGAAATTGAAAATATTTTGCATAAATGATGAATGATCAAGTGAATTGTCAATTATTAATCTCCATTGAGTTGGCCCCGCACCTTACCTTGCAAAATTGAAAAAACAATCAATGCAGAATTACGAGCTCGTATGAGTTCTCGAAATCGGCAATCAAAAAATTGTGAGCAATCTATGATCTTGTAATTAAATTTAACCTAAATTTTTGAGTTCACCCTTAATAATATAAACAACCCCTTAATTAGTTTTCATCAATCACGTATCGTATATGCGTTTCGAAAATTTAAATTAAATAATCGATTGTATCGTTGGCTGTGTGGACAGTGACGCCACGCCGTCTTGTTAAAACAAAATATCGGCCAAGTCTTCCTCTTCAATCGTAGGGAACCAAAACCCAGTTAACATGGCACGATGCGTTTGGACCATATTCCATACCAAACAGTCACTCGTTTTGAGTAAAATGGCTTCGCAATTGTCACTATTGGATTTTCTGTGCCCCAAATATGGCAATATTGCTTGTATGAATAACCACCGAGGTGAACATGAGCTTCTTCGGAAAAGTTGAGTTTTTGGTAAAAATGCGGAAGAAGGCAAGTTGACCCATTCAGCGAAGTGAAAACACAATGGATGGTCAGCTATCTTCAACTCTGGAACCAATTGGACTTTGTAGATCTTTATGCCCAGGTATTTGTGTAAAATTCTTCGTAAAGTCCTAGCGCTGATGATCTATTCTTGTGAACGATGGCGAGTTGAGGTGTTCGAATGTTGATGCATACGTTCCATCGAACGAGCTGGACGGCGATGCAAAACGTGTGTATTCCTTACGCTGTTCTAAGTTGGCGCTTCATTCCTACCGAATTTTGTACGCAATTTTCGACAAGTTTCGGTAAATGACTCACTACTTTGGAGATAAATTTTCACTATTTCCCAACGTTGATCAAGCGTATGGACTCATTTCGTTTACCGGGAATATAATACATACTGATTTTCTGTCAGATTGCAGACGACATTAGAGCTACCTCTACAAATTGTTTTAAAATTAAAAATTTCAATATTTCATGTTTAAAATTTTAAAAGAATTTATCTTTTATACTTAGAAATGTTGAGATGTACTCGTGCTATTGGGTAACAGATAGTTCAAAACTGCTCGTATTTCGTGAGTTCATAAATCTCATATCCAACATGAAATATTTAGTTTTCACAATTTTAGAAGGATTTGTCGTTTATACATTATACAATATGTGAAAATTTATTCAAAATACTCGTTTTTAGTGGTAGTGGCTCAGCCAACGAATTCTTTTAGTCGGGATTTTTTCCATTAGTACGAAAATTTTTATACATTTTGACAATATCCGCATAAGGAAAATGAATGTGGAATTCAAGAGTACGGGCCCTAGAATCATTAACCTCACAACTGTTGATGTCGTTGATGGAATGTCGTTGATCTGCAACTACTGCAGATTTAAGTTTTCTTTTTTTTTACTGTAAATTGGTCGTAATGTGATGTTATAAAATTATATATAAAGTTGATATGGGTCAATAATCGTAAATATTTGCCTAAAAAATTAATTTCGATAAAATATGCGAATCTCGATTAGGCGAAACAAAAATTCAAATACGGAAAAAATAGTTCGATTAAATGATTTAATAAAAATTTAATTATTTTTTTTTGTCTTTGTATATAATTGTATACTCATGATGTTGGGCAAAAGGGAAGTTTATTTTGATCGAATAAGCAAGCAGGGTTCAAAAATTAGGTAATACGTTGCACGTAAGGAAAGGGATAAGGAAAAGAGGGGAACAGAAATTATTCAAAATTCATATTTTACATCTACAGGTAAAATTAACTGAAAGTGACTATAACTAAGATAAAATATGACTGATCACTTAAACATAAGTCAAATAATTCAAACCAAATGGGAAAAACAAGCTTTAGATTTAAATTGTTAATCAAAATTTACTGAAAGTGATTGTAGTGGAGTTCGACAGACCGCCGTCTACACTTCAAGGAAACGATTGATGTCTCAACTACCGTCGCTGGTAGACAAAATGAAAAAGGATAGGGGATAAAAAAGGTGAAACTGAAATTTTAAAACACAACACGTTAGGGAACTATTACGTCAATATTGGAACTGAAATCACTCTGACGTCAATGCTTCTAACTTCGGATTCTGCCGAAATGTTGCAGTATCAAAACATCAACGGGGTACGTCGCAAACAGTTATAGAACAAACAAAATTAAAGAAGGAAAGGAAACATGGGTTTTATAGGAATAGCCAAATACATTAGGCGCCATTGTTACGGAACGTCATACGTTATTTACATTAATATCTCGAATTTTGACGGACCATTAACAGAATATCAACCAATCATGAATATACCGCGGGAAGTGCAACGTATCACCATTTCTACACGTAACTTACATTTTTCCCAATATCACCAGTATTTTAAATTTTCACTTATTCATTTTTTTTAACAATTAGATCACCAAAACACTAAAAAAATAACGTATAAACCGAAAAGTAAAAAAAAATCGAAATAAATTAGAAAAATCACAAAAATAAATTGTTGATACCACTTTTGAGTAACATTATTATATTTATTTCGGGTGGGCCAACCATTGCGATGCCGATTCATCCGAAGTTAAAAAATGTCTAGATCATCACCTAGACATAAAAAATGCTGGATTACACAGAAAACAGCGAAATAGAAAATAATACATCACAACTTAAAAATGAAAATGCGAAAACTCTCCTTACAAGTTATAATTTAAGCAGCACAATTGCCTGTAATTAGCCTGAGTTCCATACAGATGATGAGAAACTTGCAAGAAAAAATGATTTAATGCATAAACAAAATAAAAGATCAAGAAACGAAGAGCGGAAGTTGAAGGGCATAAACAAACAAAAGATAATGAAACTACCAAACTAGTGCCGGTACCTCAACAACACCAACAACAAGAACAACACAAAGTTGCATCAAAGACGAATGTGCCACTAGAATACTGGCACTAAACAATAATGTTTGGAAGATACATTTTAATGATCCCGATGCATATAGAGCTTTAGTCACAAAGCTCATTGAAAAAGGTAGTGAGTGTGGTACACTTACGAAGGTAAAACTAACCGAGAAATTAAGGTTATGTCCCCAGGTCTTCCCATTTGCAATAAAAGGGGCTATAATAAAAAACCTAAAAATTGAAAATAACCAAGAAACCACAATCAGAGTGTTCCCAAGGTACCATATCATTAAATCAATTGTCAACACAATATAATCGAGAGTAGGCTGGATTATTCGGGAGTAGACCTCCTCTCATTGATGTGGTTATTTATGTGTGATAATCAATTCGAAGTTTTAATATTTTACGTACTCCTGGGTAACCTGGTCTTTGTGCTCTTCTCCTCGTACAACCAGATATTCGATTGTATTATGAAGTATCGGCTGCAGTTATCGTGATCTCCGCTGTAATGTGTGTGGTATTTTGACGCCTGAGCAGTTACGGTGTTTATCGTAGGCAACAAACCACTTTCAACATATTTCATTTCTGTACGACCTAATTTCACTATTAAACCTTTAAAAACTAGTATTACTTACTACACGATTAAATGTAGACCATATAAGTTTTAACAATCTCTGTGTATTTGTACTTACAAATATACAGGGCGTACATTTAAAAAGTTAATAACTTTTCTATTTTTTACTATTTTTGGGTATTTTTTATTTAGTACTTAATCTTGGGAGGCTATAGTATGGAACAGTACCCCGTTGCAAAGTGAACCAAAACGGTTTTATTATTTATAGAAAATAGCGGGTTGGTAATTGCCACTAAATGCGCATAACTGCAATTTTAATGAGTTTGCAATGTTCCAACAGCTTCCACAGTTCTAGATGATCAGCCGAAAACATCGAGCTTGTTAGGCACAGTGTTGCAGATAGCCCTGAAATAACAAGACGACGACATTCAGCACAGTTGGCTATACCGCGTGGAATGATTCGTCAGATTTTGAAAAATAAATCTGCACCCGTACCTCAGCAAAGTCCAGTTGATCCAACAGCTCCATCCTGATGACCTAGCATTGCGTTTATAATACTTCAGAGCGGTCCTAAATCTCAACGAAAATTTTATTGATAACCAACGAGGTCCACAATCTTTTAAGCGTATTTATGAACAAGCAAAACTACAGATTTTGGGGCACACATCGCGCACAAGATGTATGAACTGCATTTCTTTGAAAATACTGCAGGTGCAAGCATTACGATCGCTACAGAACATTGCTTCAGTATTTCCTCTTTTCACTCGTGAGAGAGAACAACAACAATGGGAACATATGGTTTCAGCAAGATGATATTACGACCCACACTGCTGGTGCGAGAATAGATTTGTTACGGAAAGAATTTCTGAACCGTGCCATCTTATAACAAACCACAGCTTTTACGGGAACTGAAAGACAACATTCAAGCAGAATTGATAAAATTACACCGATCACACTTCAAAAAGTTTGCAAAATATGCCAGGAAAAGAGACGATGCGTGTGTAAATTCTAAGGTGGGTGGATGTGTGGGTGAACACTGAACCGATATAATTTTCCACACCTAATGTAAGTGTTATGTTGTGTTGGTTTTTATCGCTGTGTCATAAAAACCAGTCATTACATACATATTCAGGGAAGGGACTTTCTGCCCACCCTGTATTTTGTGTCGTTGCGGTTTAGGGCTAACCGCCGTCTAGCTGGAACAGTAATTTTTCAAATCATAGGTTTATTGATTTTAGAGAATTGCTAAAAAAAATATTGGGTAAATTGGATGACCAACAACAGGTCAACTCGGAGCAGTTTTCGTAACTCTGCGAATGCCATCGTACTGTATAAGACATTTATTAATTTGAGAAAATTATTTAATAAGCCGAATCGGTCGGTTTTCACAATACAGTTTGAACCAAACGTCTATTTAGTGGACTACTTTTGTTCTTCTACAAGCCTAGAAGAAATACTTCTTAATCGTCTATAATCCAAACAAAACTGAGATGAGCTATACAAATATACAATAACATTCGAATTAACCTTTCAACCAATTCCGATTAATTCTCATCTACTTATTAATGTACAATATCACATTTATAATGTACAATATCACATGAAGACCTCTAAAAATTTAAGTGTTTCAGTTAAGTGTTTAATTATTGTATTACGAGTAACAAGCTAATTTTAATTTATTTATTCGATTTAATATTTTGTTTACGTGATTTGCATACCCATCAACCAAAAAAATTTGTATAAATAACTTGATTGAGTGATACGTATATCTAAATGGAGTGTGTGTAAAATCGATTGAGTGCTTTTTTGATTTTATATGTGACTTCGTAAATCTATTTTGCGGTAATCAATCACATCGTCACATAAATTATAACGCGATGCACGTCGAATAAAATACAATAAATGTAGATATAAAAGTCAAATAGCTTTAAGATGAGTTTTTGTTTGTGGTAACAAAATAACAGGAACAACAATTTTAACCAGCATATGTGTCTACCCCACATAGAAAGGTTAATTCCCCCCAAAAAAAAAAAAATTTAAACACAAAATAAATGTTATTTATTCTTTTTAAAAGCATATATCTTACCTTATTATTCAAGATACCAAAAAAAAAATATAAAACACAAAGCTTTAATAAGAAAAGCTTTCTCGTTATTTCATAACCAAAAGGCACCTTATACGAACAATTTCGATCTCTTAAGTAGACGATGGATGATAAAAAAAATAATATTTTCAGACGCCTTTAGGGTTTATTATACTATACATATTATATGTGTATTATGAAAATATTGACCGCATCCAGATACGTACAGAACTTTTCAAAAACAGAAAATCTTTATCCGTTATTATTTGAAAAATTGCACTTTGCACATAAAAAAAACACTACACTCGGTTTTATTTTAATTCCCACAATTGAATTGAAAAGCAAATAATGCTTTTAACAAAGCTTTTTCGGCACTTATTTCACTAAATTGAAATGCATTCATTAAAACTTTATTATTTTTGTATTTTTTTTAAACTTCAATGAAAAAATCACACACAAAGCAACTAGAAACATGTGCACACATTCAGAAAAAAAAATTTGTTTTCATTAAGAGAGAAACTTTGAAACTGAAAATATTTATTTAATTTTTTTTTTACTTTATGAAAATTAAATTTATGTTATCACAATTTTTTTTTTTTAATGAATAAATATAAACAATATATTATGTGTAATTATAAATTCAGCTCAACTTGTACAGTAGCGGTTTTGTTAACCACACTTAAAACTTTTTGGAATTCCAACCAAAACTAATAATTGTATTGTACATAGTACATACATTAAATAAAATGTACAATTATTTTACATATATTTGGTTGGTACTAAAGTTTTAGCGCAATTGTATTTCATGATGCGGTCGAAATTTTTTTTATCATTTTTCAGTTTATTCTTATTTACTTCATAAAGCTAATGAGCGTTAATGGGACGCTGGGATTTCGACCCCTTGGTTGCAAAACTTGATCACGGTCTAAGTTACATAATTCCGTTCATCTGTAATGTACAAAATTTAATAA
The DNA here is from genome assembly GCA_932526605.1 of Nephrotoma flavescens. Classification (NCBI taxonomy): domain Eukaryota; kingdom Metazoa; phylum Arthropoda; class Insecta; order Diptera; family Tipulidae; genus Nephrotoma; species Nephrotoma flavescens. Next base: position 142,736,677 of record OW052222.1, read on the forward strand.
ACTAATAAAGATTGTAAGCTGTGCTAATAATTTTACGTCGCTAACAACGACCATTTCCCACGAGATAATTAAAATTAGAATACCAAAGAAAATTAAGCCCTACACGTTAAAAAATTCAGCAATGGTCTAAGTTAGAGTTTTATGAGATAGTGTACTAAATTGGACACATTAAAAAAAAGTTAGAGTATTGACAAAAAATTTAAACCGTAAAATTTTGTGCGAGAGCCACTTGGAATTGATAGAAAACATAAAATTTGACCTTTTCAAAATTTAACTTTGATTTAACGTAAGAGTATCATCAAGTGTGCCAAAATTGTGAAAGAAATCAGGAATTTAAAATTGTAGGCAAACATTTTTATGAGCGAGGTTCTATGTCTGTGAAGTTAGTCCAGGATTTCATCCCAGAAAAAAAAACTGCATTATCATCCCAGCTAAGATTTGTTATAGTTTATGTTTAATATTGTTGCCACTTCGGTGGCAAAGTGGTCAGCATGCTTGCTCCAGCGACCGGGGACCCATGTTTGATTCTCAGTGGTGACAAGGAAAAAATTTCATGGCTGGTTTAGGGTCAATGAATTAATCACTCATTCTCCGAAATGAAAAATATGATTATGAAACCTCATTTGAGGCGGCCAAATCCCTTGATGGGATATAGTGCCAGACAGAGAGAGAGTTTAATATTGTAACATCATACCAAAAAGTAATATAACGTGAATACTTATCCCGGAAAACAAAAAAATTACAGAAAATTGTACATTAAAATATATAATTTATAGAAAAAACTTTAATGTGAAAATTTTAAAACTTTATAAATTTCGTACCTCTATTGACGACTGTTAAAGTTAGGAATGTGAAATCTAGTGCATTAAAAAAAGCTCATTGAGTCTTTTTTCTATGAAATTTTAGCACGGCATACTTTATGAAAATAAAAACTAGCATACAAAAATATACCCAATAAATTTAATTTTTTTGTCGTCAGATCCACTTATGTTCTCTATAGAGCCAATCTGAATACATGGATCGACTTGGGATTTTTATTGTGATTACTGGTCATCATTACAAGTTGATACCGCTTGCTTCAGTTTCCAGAACTCGGGGTTCCTGGGGACCATAAATTAAAATCTGTCATACTTGGCCAAACAGATAACACAGCTCTCACAATAGAAAAACTTTTCCTTTTGCCTTACAAGTTTGTTTGAAAATAAAACTTGAGACAAAAAAATCGTTTTTACCTTAAGGAAAATGTTAGCAAACTCCAAACTTTTGCCTTAAGAAAAGACTTATGAAGTTAATTGCATTTAAAAATCGTTTCTATTTTGTTGTATTTTTTTCGATGATTTCAAAAAAAAATTTCTGTGTTACACCGACATATTGGTTTAAAATATTTTCTTAAAATTTTATCGTTTAATTAACAATTCTGTACATTCTGTATTATAGAAGCCAAATTAATCGAGTGTGTAAAAAAATACATTTTTATTTACGACAAAACTTGTAAACTATTTAAAAATAAAGTAGCTGTAGAAAATGCCTGGTCGGGCATTGGAACATGTCTGAAAATATCGCCGGAACAGTGTAAGAGTAAGTGGAACCTTCTACGAAATAATTACTCCGAATTCATTAAATGGGAGAAAAATATTCCGAGTGGGTCGGGGTGCCAAAAACGAAAATGTAAATTTTATAGTGACCTCAGTTTTTTCAATTCACACATTCAAACCAGAAGGTCAGTTTTATAAAATCATAGCTACAGAAAGCATAATAATATATATTTCTTTTTCAGAACATTTGGAAACGTAGAGGAGCAGGACGAAACGATGTTGGAGGAATATTTGATAACATCTGACAACGAAAAAGATGATATTTACGACGAGGATTTTAGCTCCAATCGGAACATCACAGAATGCAAAAATAACGAGCATGAGTTATTTGAATGTGTACTTCTTGAGACCGAGGAAGAACAACAACAATTTTTAGAAGGAGCCACCACACTTTCCCCTACACATTCCGAAATTGAGGAAACAACCATGGCAACTGTCACGCCATCCTTTGGACCGTCAGCCAGACCAAGAAAAAGGCGCCAAGCTCCGTGAATCGCAAATCCCGCTAGAGGAAAAAATTAGCGAGGCAATTGAACTAATTAAACAAACAAACCAAATCAGTCAGTTTCCTGAGGTGGACCATTTCAATCATCTATGTTCGTCGATACTATGTTCCGAACCTTCAAAAAAGAAACGTATGTGCACCATTTTAAAATTAACGAAGGTGCTTTCTGAAGATTGTTCCGCCTAAACAATACTTTTTTTTATACATCAACACTTTGAATTTTTACACTTTGAAATAAATAGACTGAATTAAATAAATAATGGAATTGAATTATGTTATTAAATTTTTATTTGTTATTTTAACTAAATATATACATTTTTCTGGATTTTAAATGAAATTCTTTTATTAAATAAGCAAAAATATTTTTATTATTTAAATTCTTCCCACATTGACGCTGTTCATCTGCTAGCTAAGGATGGCGTCATTCATAAAATAATCTTTAATCCTGTCTCGCATAGTAAAATTCTCGCGAGCTGAATTTCTACCACCGAACCTTAATGCATTTATCTAATATTAGACCGCATTACCGCTCTGCCGTTTATTAATAATGAAGTTATGTAAAACCATCGTGGCCTTGATTATGCTGTCTACTGTGTTCGGTGATGCTCTTATTTTAGAAAATAGAACATTCAAGCGTGCCATTAAAACTCCTAATGCCATTTCGATGCAATTTCTTGCTTGTGCTAAACGGTAATTAAATACTTTCTGCGCCACAGATAAACCCATGCCACCATATGGATTAAGCATATGTTTATGCAATTGAAATGCAGCATCTCCAATAAAAAAAATGGAAACTTTTGTCCATCATTGCTCTTCGGAAACGGTTGGTCATTTGGAAAATTTAATTTATGTCCAGAAAATTTTTTCCCAAAAACTGATTTCCGAAATATGCTGCCATCGTGATTAGAACCATATGCTCCTATGTCAACAAAAATGAATCTGAGATTCGCATTGCATACCGCCAGTAGAACCACGCTAAACGACTTTTTGTAATTGTAATACAATACAATGTTCCCGACTTGTTACATGCTTTCCATCTATGCAACCAAAGCAATTCGGGAAATTCCACTTTGTGTAAAACTGATTAGCTATCGTTAGCCATTCTGCCTCTGTCGGTGGTTTCAAATGTGGATTTTTAATGCAGTTCACATTGCTTCACATACCTCATGTACAATTCCAGATACTTTCGATGATCCCACCCAGTATTCGTTTGACATGCTCATCATCGTGTTTCCAGTTGCAAGAAATCTGAGAGATAAAAAGTATAAAACAAAACGATTCAGTTAAATTTGTAAGACTTGCAATATTTTTACCTTAATGTTAACATCAACTGGAGACCTGGTGGTAAACTTTCCCTGATGCTGTGCTTTTTCAACGCGGTGTAATTTTCACAAGTAATTCTTGGTACTCTGTTATAGTTGGCCTGCAATTGGTTTTTAAATTTTTGTGGATGAAATCTTGCTCTTTGTTGCCAAAGCGGATGCACCCAGTATCTTTTTTGCCGCTTTTTCAACTTCATGAAAGCCACGCTAATTAGCGATAACAGCAACAGATCTATATGATTATAGTTATGCCCCATTTTAAAATTTACTATCCTCGAAATATATGTAACAAAGCACTTTATAATATTTAACACAAAAATAAACAATTTACCACAAAATTAAATGTCAAAAAGTCATTATGTCAAAAATTACAATGAAGTTGGTTTCAATTTAATTTTTTCGCTCATTGTGAGAGATACTCTTAAGGTAAAAGTTTAAGGCAAAAGGTTAAGGAAATTTTTTTTTCTTTTGTGAGAGCTCTGTAAGAGCCTCAGCTCCGATTTTAACAAACAAATATGTACTTGGAGTTTTTGGGGTGCAACCGACCCCTGAACTTTTCATTATATCACGAGGATTCTTTCTACACATACGAAACACTTAGTCCCACCCCACGAAGAAGAAAGTGGAAAGATACATAAAACGTTTTCAACCACTTCTCTAGTTCACGCTGCTCAAACTTTGCGGGGAAAGTGATTATTGGGGATGTCGTACCATCACCATTTTCGACTTTCGATTTAGTTTATGTCTCATTTTTCACGAGTAAAATGGCAGCTTGTTTCACTTCCAAAATTACGAATTTTCTAATGTGTTTCCAGCTTGCTCGAGTAAAGATTAATCGAATCTATTTATGTCCAGCCGAATTGTAGAAAAGAGAGAAACCTCACAGTTATATCAAGAGGTTGAAATCGCGATGTAAAACACATAATTGTTTACAAGAAATAGAATGTTAATTGATTTCTGAAAATTGAGACATAAACTAAGACAAAAGTCGTAAAAAGTGATGGTGCAACATCCCAACCCTGGTATGTAATGATCAAATTTATTAATTAAATGGAAAAATTGTGTTGTGGAAAATATTAAGTAATTAAAAATATAAGTTGAATAAAATTAAAGTTATAAAATTTAAATTATAGTTAATTAAAATATGAGTAGAATAATTTATATATAAAAGTACTGATACTTTTCTGGCAAATGCCAAAACCAATAAAATTATAATTGTAAAGTGTCATAGTGAACAGTGATTGTAAAATTAAAATTTCTCGTAACATTTTATAACAGAAATTTTTGGTTGACAAACCAGCTGTTAATTAGTGGCAAATTCGTGGAGTTATAATTAAAATATCAATTATAAATAAATCGATTCAATTAAAAATTATCTGTATTTATACGCACATAAACATATAAAGTGTGCGATTAAAAATCCTATTACGTGAAAGTAAAGAATACATATTTGTATAATACGAGTATGTATTAATAAAATGGATTAAATTTTAAAATTGAAAATTGTAATAAAATAACAAAATCAAATACAAAAAGTGTTTCAATTACATATTACACATTTAATCCACTAAATAATACTTCCACTGTCATAAGTATCATAAAGAAGATCATCGCTATTGCTGAATTTATTGTCGAGCGGAGTTCAGAGTGATTTGGCCATCGAAAATAAATTGTTACATTGTTATATCCAACAACAAATTGCGGCCGATTATTGTAGAGTATATTTTGGATTGAACGAAAATACGGTACACCACTGTTAAGATAGGATTTCAACCTTGTTTTACGGTATGAATGCAGCAAGCTGAAATGGATACATGAACGAGACAATTTGTAAGGGTATATTTTTATTTAATTTGCAACTTTAATATTTATCATTCTACAAAATATTTATCGTACTTAAGTTTCTAATTGTTGTTAAAAACCACGAATTTATTCCACATATTTTTTGTTGTACAATTTAGTTGTTTGTTCTCGTATCTACTGTAAACATATCACAATTTTGCAATCAGGTGCGCACATATGTCTTAATTCGATCGCCTGTCTTTTTGTTTCAATTTTTTTTTTAGGATTAATAAAGAATAATATGAATTATTAATTTTGGTCAAGATAAGTGATGGCTACCTGAGAACTTATCGTGCATATATTTTTTTGAAACCAGGTATATTATTTGTAACCTGCTTCTATTAAATTGCTTCACGTGCAACACCCGAAACAAGCAAGCCGTTATACATATTTGATTACTAGTTGAGTATTGAAAACCATGACCCTGTAAGCGGTTAAGAAATGTCAAATAATTATAAAGTCAAATAATTATAATTTTGTTTGTCTAATTAAAAATTAAAAGAATATTGCTTGTGTTGTAAAAGAATATCATTCTGTATTCAAAGTAGGTGCGGAAAGATAAACGTGAAAACTGCGATAAATAGGAAATCAAAAATTACGGGAGGCTCTGTTCGGTGACATAGCCACAGGGGTTGTTAGACGTAGAACAACTCTACTCATATAAAGGTAAGTATTTTTTGGCGATAAAAAGATAGTTTTTGAAACATTTTTGTAACATTATATTATTTTATATCACAAGAGAGGTAATAGACCAAATTTAAACAACTTCAGTTGTAGGACCAAGTTATTGCAATCCTGATAAAAATAAAAAAATAAAAATAAATCCCCCGTTTTCGCACCGTTAGCAAATTATTCGCTTATTATAGAATATCTAAGTTTTGTCGGAGCAGCCTAGTAGTCAAAACTAACATTGTGGCGCTGGAGGCAATTGCATTTTTTCTCGTTATATGGGAGCTATCGCTTATTGTGGCTTATCGTTATAAAGATCTTAGAAAAGCAATAATTATTAATAATACTTTATATTTATAAATAGTTTAAAAATACTTTATAAAAAATACTTTAAAACCTTTCTAAAAATAAATAATACAATTGTGTATCGTCTTAAGTAAATGCCAAACTTTTACCAAGTATTACCACCAAATTTCGCACGGAACACCCAATTAATGGAAAAAGTTTAAGTGTGAACTTTTACTCCGAATAGTCATTCCGCTTTGACTGTAGAGATGCCGAATTTTAGTGAAATAAAGTTATTTTTTTATCAAAACTCGTCATTTTCGGTAAATTTTTAAAATAATCTAAACTAATTTTTTAAGTGATTTTCGTAAATTCTTCATATACTTTTCAAAATATTTGCATGCAAAAACCGAGAAAGCTCGTATGGAATTTGCCATTTCCGGTGAACGGATTTCGAACAAAAATCACTGGAATCACCCAATTTATGGAAATGCTTTGTATGAAAGTAGGATGTTTTTCTCGAAAATGATACACTTTTCAAAAACATTTACAATAACACGAAAACCTCTTATAGAAGCAGCCACTTTCAGTGGGCCAGGTTCATCTTAAAATCACTGGGATCTCTCAATTTATGGGAAAAGTACGAGGTTTCGTCAGTGACGTCTGGGCTGTAGAACCGTCACAAACATTTTGTCTGCAAGGCATTCACACAGCACACATAAACACAGACACACACAGAGATTGCTGGGTTAATACAATGCCTCCTAAACTACAGGCCGCTTTACACCAAATGATGACGACATGCTATGTCGACGTTTTTGTTGCTTTCTCTAGTTGTGCTATTAGTGTAAATATCTTAACATTATTATTGCGCAGTCTCGGTTTAGACATAAATTGACGTCATGTGCGGAAAATGAGGATAGTAAGAGGCCTGTAGTTTAGAAGGCATTGGTTAATATATCGTTTCCCTGTATAAATGACAAAAGCAAAAAAAAATCATTCGTTCATAGTTCGTATAAGTATCGTATTTTGTGAATTCGCTTTTTTGTTTAGAGGATATGTTAAATCACAAATGTAATTTTACAGAGTGGCTTTTAATTAAATCCCTATGTTTTTTATAGAAAATAACCGTAAAACGGGTGCGTTCCTGTTGTAAGAACTGGACTAGTAGTTTTATTTGCTTATGAAATAAAAATGTTCATAATTTTTCATCATTTTACATTTGTGTTTTTGACATGTTTTGCCATGTAAAAAAACATATGTATATGAACTCATCTCCAACGCAAGAAACTTTTACTTATGACTTTTGACTTTTTCGTTTACCTAAAGAAGAAACAATAAAATTCGAACTGTCCTCTCGTACTAGGCCTTAAATGTAAAACTCAATACAGTAAATTCTTGATATAAGCGACCAGAGCTGAATCAACTTTTTTATTAAAGTAGCCTGGAACGAAAAAAGTAGCTTCAGATGAAAATTGGAATTATTTTCCAGGGGTGGGATGTTCTAACATCACTTTTTCCAATATTTATCGAATATTGTATCTCTTTTGCCTAAAATAAAATTGCTTGCCATTTCACTTTTCAATTTTGCTTTCAATATTGCGATCGCACGCTACTAGAAGAAATTGTTTATTTATCTCTTTTTTGTTTTTCGATAAAGTATCACTCATAAAATACTTAGGTGATAGAATAAGAGTAGAACGGCATAATGTTTTCTTCGATTAGGTAGAGATCGCATTAGAAACAACGTAATTGATAAATGGAAAGACATTAAATTTTATTCGTGATGAAAACGATGTAAATTTCGATAGTATCGAAAAAAGTGATGTTACAACATCCCACCCCTGAATTTCATTGTATGTATCATTTGAAAATGACTATAGTTTAAAAAGATTTTATTTAAAACTAGCTGAATTACCCAGCGGGGGAAACTGTAATTACTTTGAACTAAGGATATTGTGCATGACAGGAGATCATCAGGTATACTGTATTCAGTATCGGCAGCACGACCGGAAGCATCAAAATTTGAAATTTTAGAAAAAAAAAATTACCGCGGCCTCTAGATCCGGGAATGCAAAAGAATGGGCTCCTTGATTCGGGGGACGAATGGAAGCTGAAATCAATAAAATTAGAAACTTTGTTTAAGAATTTTTTCGGCTTTTCGGACACTTTTCTTAAAATTAGAAACGTTTTGCTAGTTTTGCCAGGTGCATCGAGGAAGATGATTCGTCCATAGCCGCCGTTGGCTGCTACCATCAATGGGTCGTACGCGGTTTTCTGCTGTTAATTCGAAAGTTGGACTTTTGTTCGTACTAATTGACTCAATGCATCTCGGTCGTATTGCCGTTCTCGTTCAAATTCTCAATTGAATATATCCTGCATGGAACGATCAGACACAAATCCTCCATAGAAATCAACGCCTCGTTCCACAAATGAAGTGGGTTCGATGGAAAATACGTCGAAATGATGATGGCAAAAAGTGATCGAATTTGATACGCAGTAAACGAAATATGTAACAACATCTGCGAGTGTACGATCCCAATGAATGACAGGTTTCTCGATAAGTTGTGGATAGCTCATTATTAACAGTTCGTAGAAATTCAAATCGAGTCGGTCCACGAACATTAACCAATAACAAACACGCAGGTAAAAACATTCGTCATTACTCGGATGACCTGTGTAAATGCGCCCCAATGCATCGGTTGAATATATATTCACGTATCGAGGAACAGGCTGTCCGTGCTTCCGACGTTTTAATTTTTTTGATGATGCGTTCCATGTGAAATATCTCGGCATCTCCGAGTAAAGCAGTATTCTTGCAAATGGATCACTAGCGCATGTCGCGAAGAAGCTTGTTACCGTTATCGCGGGTGGTCGTTGGTCGCGCGAACTGCCGTGAAATAAACTCGTTGTCCATTCTCCAAGTGTATGGAGAATGAAAGTTCGTGTATGGACAATTAACAAATTCTCATAACCGTCTCATTGCTGCTGGCATATCTTCCCATTTGATATTGCGAAACTTCATCGTTGGCATCAGGAGCTGAAGTATCAAATGCACCAATGTCGGTGTCTTTCGTGGCGTACTCACAAACGTATTTGATGAACTTGACAGAATTGAAGTATTCAGCATTTCAATTTCGGCTCCATAGAGTACATCTAACATCGCACGTCTCCGATGACACGATACTTCACAATGAAGTCCATTAGAGTCTTGAGTTTCTGCTTGAATACTTGTGCTGTAATGTCGTGGCAATTGCTGGATGATTGACCGGGTAGTAACAGCTGCGTGATTTCGATCTATTTTGGGTTGCAACTGAAAGTGATGAATAAGTTTGGTCGACAGTATTGGTGCACGTAGGTTATCGCATCTTGCGCATATTCGTGCATATGCCCCGGGTTTCCATCATACGTCGCTGGCAAAATCATAAGTCGGCCGAAATTGTTTACATTTCCATCTACATTCATGCAAAATCTCGTGGTTCGATAATATTCGCCCTCAAATGATGTCATTTGGAAGGAATTGTTGGACCGAGGTTCTTGGCCAGAAAGCAATGATGCCAATGGATCTGATGGCGGTGTCAATTGTGGAAATTGGACCTTTCCGTTCGCACAACATAATTTTAGCGATTCAACCGATACATCTGCAGCGCGGCATAATCGACTGTTGGATTATATCTGAACGCCAAAAGCTCAATCGAATTCTCACGTTTAGCCGTCTGTTTTGTCGACGTTTCCAATTGTTCTGTGCGTAAGCTTCAACTGAGCGAGTCGAACTCGATTGTATCCGTTGTTCCGAAGTCATAATTGACCGCGCTTGAAAAATTCTTCAGAAATCAATTTAATGTTTGCAACACAACGAATTACAATGAACTTCAATAAATTCAAATTGATGAATTTTAATCGGACCAAAAATTCGACCCACTGAACCATCGCTTTCAATTTGATTATTTTTCACAAACAGCAATATTCATAAAAATACTATCCAAATTTCCGACTTTTCCGGTAGATTTTCGGTAGATAGACTTTTCCGGTAGATTTTATACAAACCTTGTCCTGACAATTACAAACAACAAAAAAAAACAGTCATAAATTGCTATGAATTTTTGGTGGATGCCTTATAGTAAAGCATGTTGTCCCAATTTTTAAATGGTCTCGGTTTTTGCGATTTTCCAATCATCATTAAAGTCAGTTTATGTGATCCTGCTGCACTGCTCTGTCTTTTGAATTTTTCCTTCCCGGTGCAGTTTTTTCATTGACTGTAACCAATGTCCGATTATCCAAATTTTTATATGCTAAAGCAGTTTCGTCTGCATTATAAATTTGTTCCGGGACCAACATTAATGCTTCCATTTGTCTTGTGAATGCCTCTTGAAAATTCTTAATTATTGCATCATCTGCACAAGATAATTTTTCTCCTGGGGCCCTATTATGAAAAAAATGCGATTTCGCATTTTCATACGATATCGTATTTTGGTATTATAATAGACTAGGATTTTCGCAAAAATGCGCTCTAAGTCGGATGCGAACGCCATATTATAATAAGCTACGGCGGATTTTTGCGAAACTATATTTTTGAAATGCGAATGATCAATAGCAGTCGGATATCGCATTATTTAATACACATACATGATAAACTTTTTTTTTTTCAAATATATTAAATATAAAAGGATTATAAGTGTCTTGTCATTGTTGTTAAAAATAAAATATAAACTTTCTCACATAATTCAAAGGGTTTTGACGTCCTTCTTCATCATCCTCACAATTATTTAAATATGTATAAATCAACACAGTCCATATTGAAATTTATTTAAAGAGTAAATAAATGCAAAATCATTACGAAAAGTTAATATAGATTATAAGAAATGTCAGATGTTGTAGACACGTAAGAAAAAATTCCCAATGAAAATTTCTCTATAGGAAACGCGATATGCGATAATCGCATTTCATAATAGAAACCCGAAAAATGCGATATGCGACCGGTTTCATAATAGGGCCCCTGAATTTTTTTTTCTAAAGCACTGACTGGCGGAAAAATTGCAACTTAGTCCCAATTGCTTATGAATATCAAGAGCTTTTATTTTCGGTAGCTGGGAGTCAATTCGCGTTCCATGAAATAATGAAAATGAAAAGTTTTTTGCATTTGCAATCGAGCAGGTTTGAATTGCCCATAAGAAATTATGATTTCACACAGTGGAATTTAAAATTACGTGCAAATAATTCAAACTACTAGATTGCAAATGAAAAAAACTTTTCATTTTCATTTTTTCATGGAACGCGAATTGACCCCCTGATCATTTTTCATATTCTTTTTTTTTACGCTCTGCTAAAAACCACGTATATAATTTTTTTCAATCTCTGGAAATCCGGGACCTTTAATTCTTTTTACTGTTTTTGGGAGGATAACTGAATTGGTGCAAAATTTTCAATCTTCTCTTTATTTTGTATTCTCTTTTAAAGTGTCGATTTGTTTATACCGTATATCTTAAAAATTTCACTAGATTATTTATTGTTTTCAAAATCTTCCAGAATCTTTAGTTCTTCTTGCAAAGAAATTGATTTTTTATTTGAATGCATAGTTACGAAATAATGATGACTTTTAACGAAAAAATATGAATCAAAAAATGTTGCTTTAATCTAGAGTCGCTTTTAGAAAAAGTCGCTAACACCACGGTAGCTTTTATCAAAAATTTACTGTATCTAAAAATAAAATCAATCCAGAAGAAGGATTACAGTTTAGATTTTTCATAGTAAATCACTGAACTTCCGAATTATTCGCATTTTAATCATTTCATTGGTTTTTTTCTGCATTTTGCTATATTTGAATAGTTTCATTATACATTTCCCTCATATAGAGAATATTGACTCCACTAATTAAATGTTATTACGTATAATATTTTAATTTGTGCGCCTGAATGTTTACACAGAAATTTGTATTACTAATGTTACTAATTCGATTACGCCAAGAAAATCTAGTACAAATTATTACAAACTTCAAAGTCGTTCTGTTTCGTTTTTTTCGTAAAATTCTGGGATACCCTGTATATGTAATAAGTCAACCAATGTTATTACTAAAATCACGGAGAAGAAAATAATCCAAAAATAATTTTAATTTAGCTAACAACACTGTATTGTGTTTAATCAATTACGATAAAACTAAATACCATTAAATCGTTGCACTAATAAACACCAACAAACGCCCAATAAACGATTGGGGAGGTTTATGTCTTATTAGAAATTGCACCTCTACAGTTCTTTGAGATTTGGTAAGGTTTTTTATGAACTAGAAATACATATCCAATAAAACTACACGAACTTAAACAAATGACCTGCAAAATAGTCCCGAACAATTAATTTTGTTATTTTCGATCACAAAATCTTTCATAAACTACATAGCTACCTAAAATTAATTTTGTTTCCATCTAATTGTGCATGTACACAGAATTATCACGAGTACGAACTATATTTTGAACATGGCGATGACATTACGGAAAACAAAAGATGCTGTTATTTTATGCTCACACAATTTTGTATCAAAGGATGTTTCATGTAGAAGATATAAAATATAGATATAAAATGCTAGTACTTTTGCCCTTTGTTTTTTTAATATATGTATGTAGTATATTGAGACAATAATATTTTAGAAGAAAGATACTATTAATTTAGCAAATTACTGTTTAGTTTGTAAGACTAAGGCCCGATTTTATGAACGCGGATAAACGATTAATCTAGGATTAATCAGCTGTTGGCATTTTATGAACGACGCTAATCAAAAAATAAAATCCGAGAGTTTTAATTTATCCTCTGATTTACCTTCTCTTTTTGGTGTTTACTCTTTTTGGTGTTTAAATCAGAGGACAAAAGAAGTTTTTGTTGTTATTTTATTATTTGACTTGTACATACTGATATGTTATAATAATTTTGACAATTATCAATAATAATAATGAGATAATTTTTTAGTATGTGAGGAAGTAGAAAACCTTTTTTCTTGTGTAAATAAATATAAAGAAATAATAATGTGTAGAAAAACGGACGCCTTATCAAATACATAAAAGAGAGAGAGTAAATATCTATTTATCGTCGTTTATAAAATCAGCAAAAAATAAAATTCTTGAGTAAATCCTAGTTCATAAATTTGGGCCTTATATTTAATTTGAATAAAAACAATAAAACAAATAAATTTTTAAAATAAAATTTATTAATACAAATAAAATATATTTATTCGAAATATTTTCAAAAAAAAAAAAATAAATTGTTCGACAAAAACTTCTGATAATAAAAATAATTTAGTTTTATGAAATTTTATTTATTTTGTTCTATTTATCAATTAAACATAAATATGTACATAGATTCACACACACTTTTTAAGAAAACGTGTTTGCAGCAACACAAAACTGCTATAATACTGCAATAAAAGAGAGTAAATATTTATTTATCGTTGTTTATAAAATCGGCAAAAAATAAAATTCTTAAAAAGATTATTAATCATTACTCTTGGATTTTTTATGATTTATCCTCGTCCATAAAATCGGGCCTAAGCTTTGTTAGACTAGCGCAGCGCAGTGATCTAATTAAATTACCACGGGTGAAGTTTAATTAAATATGAAAAAATAGAACTGTAGTTGATTGTGGTCAATTTTATTCACTTAAATTTAATCTTTTTTACGGGTTTATTTATAAAATTTATATATGCTGATACTAACATCAATTAAATACTAAAATTTTCTATTATGGAAACCAAATGTAATATTTGTAGAAAGAAATGATGAATTATGCAAAACTACATATATTGCACTTTAATAAAATATTTAATATGAAATATGAAGCTTTGACGCCCTTGACCCATGTTGAGTTGTTAACATATTCCGGGGCCACCATGATGCATCTTAATTGAAACCACAACTTGTAGGTGTTATTCCTTAGAGAGTGGTTCGAGCTATTGAACTACTTATGTACAATGCGATCGTGACTAGAGTCACTGGTATTGCTACATAAAGTGTCAAGTAGTGATGGTAATCATATGTATGTTGGTTTTGATTGCTGATGGCTCCTGTGACCTCTTATGATCTTCAATGATATAGTCTCACTGATTTTATGCTCGCAAATTACGTGCAAGTTACACTTGAGCTTACTATGAAAACTCATGCGTTTAATCTGCGTAAAAGAACCCAAATAGTGTTGACTATCTTCTAAAGAAACTGAAAAATTATGATTTCTCTAATTTGTAGGGTTCTGACGATTGTGATTTTGTACTATACCTTTATTTCGATACGGTCAAGACATACCGTAGTTGGGATGGTGTCAAAATGAATGAATTAACTATTACAAGTTTACCTCGTAGTACTTCTATCATTGTCGATTGGAATGTGCGAGGTTTCATCATATCCAACATTGTGTGATGAACAGTGCCCGTGAATTCTTCGTAAACGATGAGATTGGTCATTACTTTTATCAGTTTCTTTTACGACAGTATTTTTCATTTTTCTCTAACATCTTCAATATGTTATCTTGTTCTTCGTTAGTCGTTCTAAAGTTTTCTTATTTTGGGATTAAATTAAAACCAATCGTTGCAACCTGTGAGTAGACCAACTTTTTATCAGTACGAAACGAAGCTTGTGGCCTGATGGCCTGGGTCGGTTGTGGCGCGAGGTTGCACACATGTTTAATTTTCAGAATAGCGCAAACCGGTCGGGAGGGTTCCGTTACCACGCGTACACAACAGCCATAAGGCAAAGAAACACTAGTTCATGGGTGTGCGGTAAATATGAAATCTAAATCAAACAAACATAAACTCATTTACAAATGGCTGGTTAAATGATGATTCTTCACGTTCGCGCCCTCATCACCCCATCAATACTGACACCGTTACCACATGATTGCGGTGCTTAACCAAGCCTAACAAAACAAACCTCGCCTAAAAAAACGCGATGGTATTGGGTGTGGAACTGATCAAATTTTCACTAAATCACTTACATATACGTTATTACAATTAACTGAATCCAAAACGAAATTTCTTTAACTATTAGTTGTAAAAAAATTAACTTACAACTATGTATAATATGGTTGCTTCGATCAACGTCCCTTTTGTAAGACTACCGTCCGCAGATGATACACTCCTTCGATTCCTGGACTTAATCTGGATGGTTGGAGAAATTTATAGGAGTTCCCGATCAGCGGCATACAATTCCGTAGGTTTGTACGGTATGACGTAATCTCTAGCCCACCGGTGCTTTTCGTTAAATTCTTATATTGTGGATCGCCTTCTTTCAACATCCAGTTCGTTTTAGTTCTGGTTTTCTTTTTTCGCTGTAGAAGTTTCGTTATATAGAAATTTATCTTGAAAACGTATCAAAATTATGGACACTAATGCACAATAAGCAATTTTATTTGTTTGTGTATGCCACGTTAATGTTGCTTTAGTTTATTATATTTCTTTTTACAATTTTATAAACTTTTCGGGTATAATGTGAACATCAATTCACAATAATACATCCACTCGATATTTAACATTTTTTTAAATTATATTTGTTTTATATAAAAAAACTTTTACATTTTTCAAAACTAACTTAGTTTTACATATAATATTTTTTTTATTTTTTTTTGATTTACTGATGATGTTGGTTTTTCAATTCCCAAACTCGACTCGAAAATCATCGTCTTTCCAAACCATCTTTTCGTGCGCTCAACTAAAAATCTCAGTCACAAATACTTGTGCAAGACCCGTAATCATGTTGCTTTTATCGTTTGTGTATATGATAAATTTGTTTAATAAATCATCTCAATTACCAACAGAAAACACCGGTTGTATCAGTTAACTCTTATTGCTTGCTACCATTCTCTGAACTTAGGAATTAATAATACCTACCAAAAATGCAACATAGCCAACACTTAGGCGCAATGGATTTTTTTTTTGTTTGACTACTGCAAGTTTTTGCTTCACGCGGTACAGCCGATCCATACAAGCTGCCAAGAAAAAATCTAAGTAAGTTCTCATTTTTCTAAGGGTTTGTGTACATTTAGACCAAAACCCTGAGGTTAAAAATGGGAGGGGGGAGTGTATTTTTCTACTTTTTGGAAAAAATGTTGTGAGTAAATGGCCTCTTTGTTTTTCTACGACTAGAAAAGTCGTAAATATTGTATGAAAGAAAAGCCTAAAAAATCTCAAATAGAAAAAATATAGTTCAAAAGAAGCTTATTAAACAAAATTTAGTGATTAACTGAACCAAACACTTTGGATCAAAATGTAACAGAGTAATGCAAGTCATTTCTCTTTTACTCATACTACGACGAATATCATAACAAACATTCAGTAAAGCAGTGGTAGTACCGTCGAACCTTCTAAAACATGATTGAAAAAGTCAAAGCAAATTAAAGCTATCGATATGAGATTGAATTTGGTATTTTACTATACCAATCCAAACGTCTCGGACAGAGAACTTAAAATGATAATAGGGCGGAAATGGGAAAGCTCAAAAGGATTTGCCAATTTTAGGAAGAGGAATAATTTTACTCATCTTCCACTGAGCGGGATATAAAGAGGTCGTCAAAATAAAATTGAAAATATGTAACAAGTAGCTAATTTTAAACTAACCTTATCTAGACCAGTGGATTGCGATTTAACTTCCCAAATTGCACAACGAAAATCGACAGTAAATATACACTGCGCAAAACAAAAAACGCAACAGTAAATTTTTTAGAAAAAAAGCCTATTTTCAAACGCTTGTGTCTTAGTGAAATGACGGTCAAAATTTTTTTTTAACATCGAAGATGTTTTTGGCGCCGCTTTATATAGAAAAATGCAACGAAATTTTGTCCCAAGAATATGCAACGAAATAAAAAAAAAATTAAAAAATAAAGTAAATAAGAGAGAACCAAAACACGCTGGTGTGCCAATTTTGTTTTGTACTCTCTCTATGCACTTGCTCATCTACGATATCAATTAGAGAGCGTAATACACAAATAAAATAAAAAAATAAAGTAAATACGAGAGAACCAATACACGCTCCCCAGTAGTACAAATCAGCGCACAAAGAGCGCATAAACAGCATATAATTAGAGCGCTCAATTTTTACTTCAAATTGATGCACCTAATTCCATGCTATTCGTATTGCTGTCGACCGAAAACTCGGCTTTGTTTCCCCTAATTCCCCTAAAAATTAATTTATCTCTCTTTCATTTCAATTTGAGTTCAATATGTAACTGTTAACCGTTGGTTTACCAGAAAATAGTATTTTTTTTAATGTATTTTGTTGTATCAAAACCAAACACAATCAGATATTATTGATTGTGTTTGGTTTTGGTTGTATGTACCAAATGTGTATTGTCATTCAGATACAACTACACATTTTTTTAATTTTGTATACTTACTTTATATGTTATCCATGCATTTCCATTTCCATCTGAAAAACTTTTACAATATCGTCATACGTATGCATTGAATATGTTTCAAATCAACGCACATCTATTACCTTCAGCTGAAATCTGGAGACTGATATAAATGAAATAATAATTTTGGAAATTAAATTGATAAACAAGAGATTAGGTGGGGGTAAAAATGCAGGGCATAGAAGAAACCGAAGTAAATTTATTTGTTTTCTCGCTTCGACGTATGCAAATGTTTCCATCTATTTCATTCTGCTATCAGCGTTTCCCAGTAATACAAATCGGCGCACAATGAGCGCATAAACAGCATATAATTAGAGCGCTCAATTTTAACTTCAAATTGATGCACCTAATTCCATGCTTTTCGTATTTTTGGCGACCGAAAAATCGGTTTTGTTTCCCCTACGTTAACTTAACGGTTTAAGTAGAAACACTATTTTTTATTTTTATGTTTTGTTGTATATACCAAGTCTACACACTCGCAGATACATACAACTACATATTTTTAATTTTGTATACTCATTTTATATGTTGTCCGTGTATTATCCATCTGAAAACAATTGTAAAATATATTTACATCATACTATGTACAATGAATATTTTACACATCAACCAGAATCTACGTAAATATATATTTAAGTAGATTCTGCATCAACTCACTCACACCTCAAATGAAATCTCCAGACTGATAAAAATAAAATAGAAATTTTTCTAAATGAAATTGATAAACAAGAAAATAAGTGGGGGTAAATATGCAGTGTATGTGTATCTGTATGTATTATAAAAGAAACCGAAGTAAATTTATTTGTTTTCTCACTTCGACGTGTGCAAATGGTTCAGTCTGTTTCATACTGCTATCAACGTTTGTTTGCTGGGTTGTTTGCTGGGTCGTGCGCAGAAAATCAATTTTTCGGCTCAAACTATTTTATTTTTTAGTAGGTACGGGAAAAGTTCGTGACCTGTTTTGGGTGACATTGAAACAAAGAATTTTCTTATTACAAATGAACTTTATTAAACCAAATATGTACCATTTTGATCGATGACCTTTTGCCATTTTTCTGGTAGAGCCATGATCCCATCACTGTAGAACTTCTATGGTTTAGAGGAGAAAAATCGAAACAACTCATTTTCCCAGGCCTCTTTTGAAGGATGATGGTTCTGCATGGACCGAAGCAAATGGTAGTCCGATGGTGTAAGGTCAGGCCTATATGGTGGGTGCTTCAAAACTTCCCAGCCAAGCTCTTTCAGTTTCTGCTGGGTGATGTGTGTGTTCCCTATCGTTATCATGATGGGACACAACGCCACTTCTGCTGAACAATTCTGGAGGTTTTAACTGAATTGCTTGCCTTAAATGCATTAGTTGCTGACTATAAAGATCAGAATCAATTTTTTGGCCCGGTGGCAGCAACTCATAATGCACGATTCCTCTCCAATCCCACCAACCACACAGCATTACCTTTCTTGGCTTCAAACCTGGCTTTGATACCGTGGTACCAGCTTCACCTCGTTTTATTTATGAGCATTTTGAGGAGCTCGTTTCGTCCATGATCTTTTTGACCACGAGCACAATATTGTCGTATCTTATCCACTTTTCATCACCAGTAATTATCCGCTTTAAAAATGGCCCGATTTAGTTCCGTTTCAACAGCGTTTCGCAGATAGAAATCCGGTCTTCTTCAACTTTCTGCATGATTTCATCGACTTTTCGTTGGTCGACCAGAGCGAAGTGCATCTTTGACATCCATATTTCCAGAAAGCGCTCGAACCATTTCTTTGCTGCTGATTTTGATAAAGCACCTTCTCCATAAACAGCACAAATGTTTTCACAAGCCTGAGCCGCGTTTGTACCTTTGTCGTAATAAAATTGCAAAAGATATCGAATTTTTTCATTATCATTATCCCCATGTTTAAAATTTTGTAACTTTTTATTCACTTCACCGATTTTAATGTTTTGAATGTCGAAGTGCAAGTTAAAATGTCACCTTTCAAACATACATAAGAATTGCCCCCACGAACTACCCAATATTTTTACCCTACCGAATATTTTTAAGTTTATATAGAAACAAGTACTCTAGCCCAAAACAAATCAGTCGGCTTAAGCTTTTTTATTTAGACATTAAGCGAAATTTCAAGCCCCATTTTCGTGTTTAAATTTTTAGCCTTAGGCTCAAACTTGGGATTTTTTACTTTTAAAGTGTAGCAAATTTAATATAGGTACTTTCCGCTACTGATGCCCATTTTCCATTATTTTGGTTTTTTATGACTTTTTTTTGAGTCAAGCAAAAATGTTTTTAACGAGAAAAAAATCCCAAACTTTAAGACTGCCAACGAACTATCCTAATGTGTCATTTACGAATCCAAATAAGCCGTTTGTAGAGAATTTAGAATCCTTGAGAATGAGACTATTGAAATTCATGTACGAAAAATCGCTGTTGAGTTATTTTAGTTGTAGCGAACTATTGTTAACACCATGACATGTGTTTTTATTAAGAAGTTCGTCATACCAATTTTTCGTTGAGTGCTTAGTTTACAAGATAAAACTTAAAATAAGTTTACGATTTTCGTCATGTTTTTCGCTAAAAGGTTTCTAAATTCTCTACAAATCGGCTTATTTGGATTCGTGATTGACACATCAGGATAGTTCGTTGGCATTCTTAAAGTTTGGGATTTTTTTCTCGTTAAAAACATTTTTGTTGGACTCAAAAAAAAGTCTTAAAAAACTAAAATAATACAAAACGGACATCAGCATCGGAAAGTAGACTAAATTTGCTACATTTTAAAAGTAAAAAAAAAAAGTTTAGACCGACATTTCACCAAGATTCAAGCGTTTGAAAATAGGGTTTTTTTCTAAAAAAATTACTGTTGCGTTTTTTGTTTTGCGCAGTGTATTTGTAAATTTAGGGGTTCTATGCGGACACTTACTCAATATTGGAAATATCATGGGTGAGACTAGAGTTAGTTAGGTGATGGTTAAAATCATTAGCTTTGAAATCTACAAAAGCAGCCTCTCTGCAACTACCAAAATATCTTAAAGGGAAGTAAGGGATCTAACTTATCCTTGAAAAAATTTTACGAAATAAATCTACCACAATAGATAAGACCAAGAATTACGACTAATTTTTTAAAGACGACATGTGAAAAAACGAATAGAATTAGCACTCAAAATCTCTTGTGCCATCCAAGGAGGGATCTAGGTCTATAATAAAGAGATATCGTCCCAACAAATTGAGCCACAATTTGATGAAATGTGAGATTCATCAATTTTCGAATAATCCGTAAAGCTGAAACTTTTAGGTTTAGGTCGAGAGTAATATAGATATAGGACAAATAACATCAATTGGCACCCCATTAAAGGTATGACGAAGTTCGTCAATATTTAAAATCGGACCTGATCATTTACACTAGCTACATTAAATAAGTTGAACCTAGTTTGAAGCATGGACTTTAATAAAACTTAGGGTAAAAAAATACTCTCGGTGGGCATCGCTAGTCGTTGCGCACTTCAACAACAATACTTCCATGCGAAAAATTTTAAATAAATAATTAGTATTCTCTCCAAAGGTAGGTTAACGCCAAATGTTAAAATTTACAAAAATACTTTCTTTAAACTAGAAGAAACTTCCTTCACAGAGACAAGTTTTACATACAAAGCTCAAACGACACCCAGTTTCAAAAATCTAAAAAGGCACAAATAAAGAGAAGCCAAATAATACAGATAACAGAAAACTATGTAAGAGGAGCGATACTTATAATTTGACCAAATCCTTCAAAACCAAAATCCGGTGGAGAAAGCTCCAAAATTAAAATTAATACAAAAAATTAATTATTTTGGTTTTAGGAAAGAAAAAAACAAACAGGAGCGTATTCTAGGCTTCCTATTTTTGGATATCAAAAAAAAATCCGCGGCTGGAAAAATTAGGAAATATTTCACAAGTTTAAGGAAATTAGCTTATTAGGAAATTATTAATAGTTTAGGAAATATTTCACAAGCCTATATAGTAATGGGATTTTTTCCTAAAACTGAATATATATCTAAGTATTAGCGAGTATGTTATACGAAAATAGATCAACAGCACGATCAAATAATTGCTTCAATATTGATCAATAAAAATATATCAACGCAATTTTTTGTTTCTCTATCTTATTAATTTATTTTGTATCAATGATATTATTAATATGAGCACGAAATAAAATCAATGTTTTTATGTTTGTATTTGAGTTTCGAAAACCACTCCCACTATTTTCTGGAGGATTGCTCAAAGTGGATCATCGAGTAACGGAATCGTTTGCTATAATGGTTTTTGGAACGGACATATTGAAATTTTTCCGTTCAATAATGACAAGGGGTGGTTTTTGACACATTTGACCCTGTTATTGCTAACAGAATTTCCTCAAACTGTGTGTGCATCTCGAATGAACCAAACATGATCATAAACTATTAAGGCGGATTCATTGTTGTAGCTCGTTGTGTTCGTTCCGTCCGTTCCGTTCGTTATGTTTTTTTTTAACCAATAGGATTTGTCGAAAATGACATTTTTTTTCTTCGGTATTTTTTTCATCAAGTTGATCTATCTCCAACTTTTTACCGAAGGAACATGGCAAGAAAGAGACAACATGATATATAATAGCAAATACAGACACTTTTCATTCTTTTTATTCTGTTATCAAGTACGTTGCTCATTTTGTGTGTTTATGTTTTGTTTACGAATTTTTCAGTATTTTTGTTTTATTGTCCACTCGCTATAAAATAAAGAATACATTTTATTGTGGCGTCCGTCATACGATGGACATTTTTGAACGAATTCACATCGGTCAGTCTCATTTCCGCTACTAAATTATTGTAGTGCCCTTGTCTAGGCCTTTCTCTGAGAATTTCTCTCACACCACAGCGTCTTTTTATGCGGGAATTCTTTGATAAAATATGTAGCAATATGACATTGGTTGCAATCATCATGTCTGATGACAACAAATTTCTATGGTCAATATCCATAATAAAATATCACACTGACAAAAAAATGTTATTGATTATTCTGTAGTAATCTATTGTTTAAAATCAAAATTATAATTCTTAATAAAAATTGTATGCGTATCTAATCGAGAAAAAAAATATATTTTATGAACAAA
This sequence comes from Nephrotoma flavescens, assembly GCA_932526605.1. Classification (NCBI taxonomy): domain Eukaryota; kingdom Metazoa; phylum Arthropoda; class Insecta; order Diptera; family Tipulidae; genus Nephrotoma; species Nephrotoma flavescens. Next base: position 142,759,398 of record OW052222.1, read on the forward strand.
CTTCAAAACTACAAAACGCAAAACTTCAAAAGTCGAAAACTTCGAATTTTCGTCGATAGGTCGAAGCAAAATCGATCTGTAATTTTTTCATCAACAATGAACTCATTAAAATAAAACTCCAGTAAAAATACCGAACACAACGAACGGAACGAACACAATGAACTACAACAATGAATCCGCCTTTAGTCTCATTTTTGGCCAAGACCTTGTAGAGGTTTGTGGCACGGATATATTAAAATTTTTCCGTTCAACAGATGACGTGGGGTGGTTTATGACATATTTGACTATTTTATTGTCAGAGAATTTCGTCAAACTGTGTGTGCATCTTACCCCCCAAATCCCCAAGAGATTTTTTTGAGACTTTTAGCATAGCTTAAACTGACCAAATATTCGCTTATTGATGCCTTCGAATCCTTAGGTAGTTTGTGGAAGCAAAATTATGAGTACTGATCGATTCAATTGAACGACGATTAATTCCATTTCTTAATGTTAGTTTTTCATTATTTGGTTATTTAAGATTTTTTACCAAAGATTTTTCTTTATTAAAGCTCTCAGTTAATAATTTTAAGTAATTTTTTTTTATTTTAGTTTTTTAATGGTTTTTAACTCAGATATTACAAAATCAATTTATTTTTGCTTGAGCTTTCGACACCCTTTCGGTGTCATTTTCAAAAGTAATATAAAACGGCTATCTCAGACACTTTCAAAAACTAATTTTAAAAAATCAATTTTGGACGTGCAATACATAGACGACCCGCCCCGGTGGCAAAGTGGTTAGCATGCTTGCTCCAGCGACCGGAGGTCCCGGGTTCGATTCCCGGTTAGTGACAAGGAAAAAATTTCACGGCTGGTTTAGGATCAATGAATTAATCACTCATTAACCGAAATGAAATTCTGATTATGAACCCTCATTTGAGGCGGCCAAATCCCTTGATGGGATATAGTGCCAGAGAGAGAGAGAGAGAGAAATACATAGACGAACTCTGTGAAAAAACATTGTAAAATATTATCTCTGAGATGTTGTGTAAGTGCACTGCAATTTTGGCCAATATTATTAACATTTTTATGTTGGTACAACCTCTTTTCCATCATTTGTTTGGTTTGGCCAACATAAGTTGCGTCAAGATATTCATCTAAAACATGGTTCATAATTCTCTCCACCTGAGTTAATGATAAGTTTAAAGACGCCTCAGCTTCTTCATTTTGCAGCTTGCTTTATGTGAATCTTATTTTTTTATATAAGTTCCTCATTTTAATGTCTTGCTGCTTCAGCATAAGGCTGAATTATGTTGTTTGCTGAGTGGCAGCTTCTGTTGCGAATGAAACGGATGTCTCTGGTTTGTCGCTTTCCGGTATTGTTGGTGTGGATGTTAGGCCACTATTGAGACTCCCGAGCCTCCATCTATTTTATAGTTGGTATGCACCTAGAACGACTTCTCCCCTATTTTGCCTTGTTGAATTAGTGGCTTGATTCTTCAATCAGTTTTTACTTTTTTATTGTAATATTTTATCGGTTGTTGGCTTCGAAGATTTTATGGTTTTTCTTCGATTAATATTCACCTCAATTAAGGTGTAACGTCTAATAATTTAATACAAAACATGCAACGTTGACGCCCTTGACCCATGTTGAGTTATCAACACATTCAGAAAAATATACAATTCAAATCTACTGATTTCGAGTTGTCGATATTTGTTGTTTCAAAAGTTCCTCAGTGGTTACAATACTCGTACCTGCACTTAAAACTTTTAATCAGCGCTGAGCTAATGTTAAATTCTACAGTACATTCCATGCAAAATGGTAAAGAAAATTACTTTACGGAAAATAACGAAATACCAATATTTCAAAAATAAGTTTTTACGTATAGTTTACAATAAAAACTGTCGACCCTATTCGAAACTCCATCTAAAATATTATGTTTAAATTTTTCTAATGTTTGTCTTGGGTTTAATTTGCCTTAAGACCATAATTTACAACACAAAATCAAATTTGTTGGTTCCTTAAAAGACCAAAAATATAAAATACAAAACTTATTGACTTTTTCCATTTATCGTTGCCCCATTTTCCATTTCCATTAGTGTTGCTTATATGCTGATGCTATTTTATTGGGTTTAGCATATATATACAGCTACATATACATATACATATATGGTTCGAATTGTATATACCCAAACAAAAAATCTAGTGATTTGGAAAGAAATGTATTTAATTTTAAAGCTTGTTATCGTTTTGATCACAAGTGTATTTGTCACAATTTATAAAGGGAAACTTTATGAAAATCGAAAGCAACTTTTATCCACATTGACCATCGTTGTCTGAAACGAAGACTAATATTTATCTTTAATCTACATAATACAAATTGAATTAAAGGCCACAAAGGGCATCATAAAGTTATTCCTTTGTGTTTTTAAAAATATTGTCTGTGTTTATTCAAAATTGTAACTAAATCCATTATCCAATTGAAACTTTTCAATAACTCTACTCTGTAAACTCGTTATACAAAATTATATTATGTCAAAGAAAATCTACTGTAAATTCGTATGAAAATTCAATTGAGAAATAAAAACAAAACTTTTTAACCGTTTTATACCGAATTTCGTTTTATGTACAGGAGTGTACGCAGGATTTGTCAAGCGAAAACAAAAATCAAAGTAGAAAAATCTTAAAACTTTCTTATTTTAAATGCTGTACATTTTAAATTGACTTTTATTGTTCGCCCATAACATTTCGTATGTACAATATACAGATAACAGATAAGATAAGGAACATATACAATTTCAAAGTCGTTTTTTGTCTACCCCGCATATAAATTTGAATGGAGCGTAAAATGTTCGTTTTCGATAAAAAATCCAATAGACACACACCATACCAAGAACTTCAATTCAATTAAAATTTTACTCGTTTTATAAAGAAATTCAAAATCACACGATTTCTAGTTAACAAAAAATGTTCTTAAACATTTTATTGGGGATGTTTTATAATATTCCCAACTATATTTTTTTTTATATCTAGAAAGGATTTTTCTCATATCTGTTTTATTGTTCTTGTAAAATTTATAATTTTTCCTTCCCCAGTTTCATTTATGCGCACATACTCGTAACCCGCCGTACACGTCATAAATTCAGAAGGGTAGATAAAAAAATCGTGTATTTTAATTAGACACAAAATAAAATTATATAAAATGAAAATTTTCGACACACACATATCCACACCCACACAGCACAAAAAATCTTATGGAATATTTGATTCACCTTCTCTGTATTTTATCTAAGACTAAAAATCACAAAGGGTGTTAGAAACATGAGCATGTTGCTTGAATCAAATAACTTTTTTCACCTCACACTAATTGATTAATCTCGCCTGTTGATTCATTTCAAGTAAATTACAAACAGGCGACGACAACAAGACAACACCAACATAATAATGGCGTTAAAATAGGGCGTCTCGTTATATGTTAAATACATTTCAAAAATTAGAACGAAATGTACAAACAAAAAAAAACGGTTCTTCATGTCTTTAATTAAGCACATACCCGGAAATACTCATACTACGTCTTGTTGCTTTATACACGAGAATAAAACGCGCTCAAGCCGAAATGGCACAAGATATAATGCCACGCAAGGTATAAATTGTTAGGATTCGTTATTTTATGCTATACGTGGGTTGTTTTCGATTCTGCATTAAGGGACACCGGATTCTGACGTTAATCATTTGTAATGTAATGGGCTAATTAAGTAACTGACTGCCATTGTTATATGTTGTTCATATATAATAAAAGATTTTGTGCTTTCATTAAATTATGATAAATTAATGCTTTGTGTGGATATGTTAGGATTAGTAAATAGAAATACTATACATAATGTTTTCAATTATTTTAACAAGATTAATTACTTGAGTTTGAAAACTGTAGTCGACTAGAAGTTTTGCACATGTTAAATATGAGTCATAAAAAAATCGTATCAATTAACTTGAGGCTAGTTCCACAAAAATTAGTAAACGAAATGTAGCGATAAATATTATTAAAAACACCACCCCTCAGGAATATTCGTCTGGAATGCATATACCTGTAAAAGTACAAAATGTATTCCAGTAACAAATCCTTCAATTCAGCGTGGTCGTATTACCGAAATTCCCTAATCAGTTAAGAAATACCTACATCTTATCCTGCAAAACAAACTGGTCCAACCGGTACAAAACGAATTTGATCAATCGCGGTGAGATAGGACGATTCACACAATATATTGATTGTACTAGCTGCTGCGCGCGACTTCGTTCACTTGGTCTTGAATTGCATGCATTGCAATGCCACTCAAAGAAAGAAAGTATTGGTAGAAAAATCCCAAGTTTGAGCCTAAGGCTAAAGATTTAAATATCAAAGATTGTGCTTGAAATTTTGCTTAACCCATACATAAAAAAGCTTAAGCCTACTGATTTGTTTTGGATTTATATCGACCTAAAAATAAAAAAATTTGAGCCCAAAAATTGATTTTCGGCTATTAAATTCTGTTGGAGAATCTCAAACAGCGCAACCGCGCTTTCTCTAAATGATAGAAGAAGATGAAATGAATGAGATGAAAAGGCAATCTAATGAGACAAACCTATTGTAAAATGTACTATTTACATTAAAAGGAGCTGTGTGATGCTTGCTTCAGTAAATCTGAGCGGGCGACTTCGACAATCGGTAACGCACTATCATTTGTCGAGAATGTTCAAAAAGTGCTGGTTTTCTCGACATAAAAATCTCAACGGCGCGATCAGCTTAAATAAGAAATTTAAAATATTACACTTATAGTTGATATATTAGGTGAGAAATACGTACATATAGAGAGTACAATACAAAATTGGCGCACAAGCGTTGGTTCTCTCGTATTTACTTTATTTTTTTGTGTTTTTTTTATTTCGCTGCATATTTTTGGGACAAAATTTCGTTGCATTTTTACCACACTAACACAAACACAAATGAAGTAAAAAATATTTCAAGGTCATTTTTGACATATTATGGTTTAAATTTTATTTTCGAGAGCCCAGAACAAAACAAAGTAAAACACATATACATATACGTTATATATTACGACTACTTGGCCGTACAAAAATAACCAAGAAACCAGAAACCTCGTGTGGAATAGTACTATATAATGCGATGCGTCCCCAAAAACATCTTCGATGTTAAAAAATGTTTTCTATACAAAATAAAAACGAAATCAAGGCTATCTAAAATGCAGCTATTTTCGCTAGGCAACAAATTGTGACATCGTATCTACAGAAAAACCACTTTAAAAAATTTAATTTACCTTTATAAAACGTAAAATGAAAATAATTTTTTTCATATTAGAAACGTTTCCATATTGGAAATGGGTAAAAGCAAAAAATCTAATTATAAAAATAGATCGTATGAATTGCCGGAATGGGTACAAAGCGCCGAATGTCGAAGGGCCGAATGTGTCGAAGGGCCGAATGTCGAAGAGCCGAATGTCGAAGGGCCGAATGGGTCCACGGGCCGAATGGTCGAAAGGCCGATTTTTTTTGTTTTTAGTAATATTATTTTTTAAATTTGTTGTTTTATGGAATATTTTGTAAATTTTTTTTATTAAACATATATGAATTTCTTATGAATTTATGTATTTTACTATTTTTCATCTTTGGATATTCATGAAATTCGACGTATCCAATCAGCGATACATTTTGGTGAAGGAAAATTTTGTCATGTGCCACCTGAGACATTCCGTCTATGTCAGTCGTCTGATAATAAGTATATGTAGAAAAAACAAAAAAAAAACAATTCGACCCTTCGACCCATTCGGCCCTTCGACTAATTCGGCCCTGCGACACATTCGGCCCTGCGACACATTCGGCCCCTCGACATTCGGCCCATCGCCACACCATCGACACATTCGGCCCTTCGATACATTCGGCCGTTCGACATTCGGCCCTTCGACACAATCGGCCATTTGAAATTCGGCCCCTCCACATTCGGCCCTTCGACATTCGGTCCTTTGATATCATACCGAATTGACAATGTAAGCGAAATCGTTTATTTTGTTAATAGAATTCGGACTGGATTTTATACGTAGCATTTCCAAAAAAGATCTTTTTCTGAAAGTTGGTTGTTTTCTAAAATGTTTACATCTTCCAAAATAATGTTATGGTTGGTATCTCTAATATGTTCCGAAAGTGCACTTATTTGAATTGAACTTCCCACGGCACCATGTATATGTTGAAAAAATCGTGCCCGTAAAAACTGTTTTGTTTGTCCAACTACGTTACAAGCATTACATTTTATTTGATAGACATTTTATTGGGTTCTTTCTTTAATAGGATCGATCCTTTGATTTTGGCAACAAAATATCATTTAAACCGGTAGCTGAATGACGAATAATTTTGAAATGATAATTTTTAAATAAATTTTTTAATTTCTTGAAAAGAGTTTTTAAGTAAGGTAATGATAAAATATTTATATGTACTTTCAATTTCAGGATTTATTCTAAAATTTTGGTAATACTTCCTTTGTTTCCAAATCATTTTATTTATTAATTTTTTAGGATAATGATTATTTACCAAAGTGATTTCCAAGAGTTTAAAGTTATTGTAATAAAATTTAGTATCGGACGGCTTTAGAATTTTTTGAGTTAAAATTTTGATTGTATTAATTTAATTTTGTAAGAGATAGGTATAGCCAAGAACTAAAATTTAGATATCGACCAGACCAGGTATCTTTATGGTAAAAGTGAAAAGAATTTTTTCCATCCGGGTCATGAATTAAAAGTAAATCTTAAAATGGAATTTTGTGGTCAATTTCTTTTTCAACAGTAAATTAGATTCTAGAGTTTAATACATCCAGAAATATTTCAATTTTGTCTACAGGAGTTCTCTATCTCTAACTTTTACCCCCCATGAAGGGATTTTCCGCCCATACTGTGGTCCCCCTTCCGTCTCGGTCCATCGCTCTCGTCCTGCAATTTCGACATCCTAATACGAGTAGGTCCCCAGCAAACAAACGCTGATAGCAGAATGAAATAGATGGAAACATTTGCACACGTCGAAGCGAGAAAACAAATAAATTTACTTCGGTTTCTTCTATGCACTGCATTTTTACCCCCACCTAATCTCTTGTTTAGCAATTTCATTTCAAAAATTGTTATTTCATTTCTATCAGTCTCCAGATTTCAGCTGAAGGTAATAGATGTGCGTGGTTTTGAAACATATAAATGCATACGTATGACGACGTTTGTAAATGTTTTTCAGATGGAAATGGAAATACTTGGATAACATATAAAGTAAGTATACAAAATTAAAAAAATCTGTAGTTGTATCTGAATGCAAATGACAATACACATTTGGTACATACAACCAAAGCCAAACACAATCAATAATATATGATTGTGTTTGCTTTTGATATAACAAAATACATTAAAAAAATATTATAAACCAACAGTTAACAGTTACATATTATACTCAAATCGAAATGAAAGAGAGATAAATTAATTTTTAGGGGAAACAAAGCCGAGTTTTCGGTCGACAACAATACGAATAGCATGGAATTAGGTGCATCAATTTGAAGTAAAAATTGAGCGCTCTAATTATATGCTGTTTATGCGCTCTTTGTGCGCTGATTTGTATTACTGGGTCTTGTTGGACGTCGTCACGCCAGCGCAGCCAGGGCCTTTGGTGGAACACTTTGTACATCATTCGTTGTTGTGGAGACTTTGCAACGTGGCCGAGTCATCTAACTCGATTGGGTTTGATGAATCCAATAATATCGCTACCTCCGAGAGGATGCTTTATTTCGTGGTTCATGCGAATCCGATATTCATTGTTCGCGACTTTAATAGGACCAAAAATTGAACGGATGACCTTCCTTTCGAAGCTAGATAATAATCTATAGCCGTTACATGTCATGGTCCAGCTCTCGCTTCCGAAAGTCAGCACAGGTCTTATGAGTGCTTTATAAAGTGCGCGAGCTTGCACGACTTCGATAGGTGTTTAGATCGCAATAATTTTGATTGGGCGTAGAAAACTCGTTGTTCGGCCGTGATTCGGGCTTTTATTTCTGCCTGCATATCATTCAAGGAGGCTATAAGTGACCCGAGGTATTTGAAATTTTCGACGCTATAAAAGTTATGGTCATCAATTTCGAGATTTACCATGGAGATGTTCCTGGATGTTGTTAAAAATTTCGTTTTGGTACTGTTCACCTCCATACCAAGTCTACTTGCGCAGCGATTTAGCGGGATGAAACTGCCTTTGATGTTGCTTTTCCTCACTACGTACTCCATCGCCAAATTGAACAGCATAGGCGCGAGTGCATCTCCCTGTCGAACACCAGATGTCATTTGAAAAGAGTCTGATATAGTTCCTTCAATTACAATTCTACATACAGATCCAGATGTTGTTAATTTACACAGAGAAACAAGTTTTTCTGGAATACCTAGGCATATGAGCGCGGCCCAAAGGTTGTCACGGTTTATACTGTCATATGCCTGTCGGAAGTCTATATAAAGTTGATGAATGGTTATGTTGCACTCCCAACATTTTTCCAAGATCTCTACAGGGATTGTCGTGATAATATTGTTTACGTAACGAAAATAAAATAAATTTTGAAAATCCATAGATTTGAAACCCATTTTTTTCCTTCATTAAATTTTTCATCATTAAATTTGCGATTATGAGACCAAAACTCAGATCTAGTCAAAACAATTTGTAATGCCGACATAAATTGAACTTTAGCCAATTTAGTTTTTGAATTTTCTTTTATAATCCCGCAATTTTCTTTCACAATGTTCGTGACAAGTCTATTACCAACATTAGTGAACAAAGACGTAACTTGTAAAGAAACTAAAAGGAAAAACTAATTTTGTGAAAACATGACATTCTGAATTTTTTGTTTAAAATCTTCCGAATTTAGAGTATTAGAACTAGTATTACCAACACTAAATTTTAAAATATTACCCAAAAATGACGATAAACTATGTGTTGGAGCGTTAATTGAACTAATAATTGTTCTAAATTATTTAACCTCCAGGTTGAAATATGGAGATATTACTATCAAACAACCAAAGTGCGATGGCACACGAGAAAAAAAATATCGTATTTTTCCTCGTTTGTTTCCCCGTTTACCTATGATACAGATTTTAATTGCGACTTAAACCAATTTTCTGTGCAACCACACTAACCCAAACATAAATTAAATAAAAAATATTTCAAGGACATTTTTCACTCATTTTAGTTTAAGTTTTATTTAAGAGAGAGCAGAACAAAACAAAATAAAACTCACATACATATATACATTATCTATTACGACTAGTTGGCCTTGAAAATACCAAAAACCATGTGTAGAATGGAGCAAAGATATTTTCAAAATACAACTGCGCAACATGGCTAAAACGACGTAAAATTATTAAAAAACTGTTTAAATGAAAATAAAAAACTTGCGAAATGGATATATAAACAACACTTATTGCTGAATTGCGGTAAAGAATAAGTATTTATGAAGACCAGGACCCCAGAACCATTGGCCTGTAAATTGTGCTGATTAGTTATTATGTATAATATGTAATGAGACTAATTTGAAACTTGAAAAATTGTATAAAATAGAACGATTAATAAAATAAAAAAGTAGTAGACATACATACGGGGCTCACCCGTGGTAACCCAAACTAATCTTGTGAATCTACAAACCACAGAATCTAAGTACTAAAAAATATTAAACAATTCGGAAGCAATTTCAAAGCGTTAACAGTGCCTAAAGTAAAGAATCCTTAAATTTAAAAGTTAGACTGGAAGTTTTGCTAAGTGATGCAAAATATTCGGGATCCGGGTAAGCGAATGTCTGAAAAGAAAAAATTAATACCTATTGAAAAAAGCTACAGTGAACGAACCAGAAAATATGTTTATCATTCATGCTGATTTTGAAAACAATAAGAACATATACGAAATTAAGAACCTGCTATATTGCAAGGTGTCTATTGAACCACCTAAAAAGGTAATACATATAATGCCCACCAAGAAATAATATCGTATGAAATCAATATGTCAACATTTTTAATAAACTTGTACCAAGGTTTATTATAGGAGATGACTACAACGTCAAACATACTGCGTAGGGATCTCGACTCATAACACCATGAAAAGGAAAAGAACTCCTATTGGCCTATAGATATCAATAAAGTTCCTGATTTCATTGACTTTTATATATCGAAAGGAATAGCCTCAAATTACATTGAAGTCGAAGGCATTGACGACCTTAGTTCCGATCACACACCGGTATTAATGACTCTGAGTCATTAGTCATAAAAAAGAAAACCAAATTAACTTTACTAAAAATTTACTGATTGGGAATTATATAGAGAGAAACTGGACAATCTAATTGAGTTGAAAGTTAATCTTAAAACTAAACAAATACTTGAATTACAAACTAAATATTTTATTAAATCCATGCGTAAAGCAGCTAAAGAGGTTACAACCGTATTAGGTGAGAAAGAAGAAGAGATCAACCTCTGACGATTCGAGAACTGATAAAAAAAGGCGTAGGAAAAGACGCATACGGCATAGAACTAGAAACATTCTTGACAAAAGAGAATTTAATCGGGTAAGTAATAAAGTTAACCGATTAATTAAAGAACAAAAACAACCTTGTACTGAAAATGAAAGGACTGGGCCCTAAAGCTGACAAAAATTATTATCTTTCGAAAGCTACTAAAAGATACAAGAGGCCAATAATCCAAGTGCCACGCTCAATCTTTCTTTTGTTTTGTTCGCAATTGCCAGGCGATGGTTCTAACGAAAGAAAATTTTGAAAAAATCCACCGGAAAAATCGGAAAACCTGAAAAATCGAATAAAAAACCATTTTTATATGAATTTTGTATGTACATTTTTTATGAGACAGGTGGTGCAGTGGTTAATGCTTCGGCACTTGGGCTGGGAGGTGCCTGAAAATTATTTTTTTTTGTATATCCAATCTATTTATTTTATCTATTTATTTTCTCTATCTATCTATCTAAAAATCAATTGCCGTGAGTTAGTCTCGCAAAAACTAGAGAACGACACGCCAATTCAGCCAAGCTACATACGATTTCATCTTCTGGTTTCAAACTAAGTCGTAATGGCTGATGCCACGCTAGGATAACTGGTATCTGGTAACTTCTTCGTTTGTTTCCCCTTTACCAATAAAATCAAAAAATTGCGGCGCAGATAAAACCGATTTTATTGGTAAAGGGGAAAGAAACGAAAAAGTTACCAGATAAAAGTTACCCTAGTGTAACCAATTTTTTTTGTATTGTTTTATTCTGTTCTCTCGAAATTAAAATTTAAACAAAAATCTACATCTCAAAAATGGCCTTAAATTGTTTTATTTTCATTTCTGTTTTTCAATTCGGATTCACCGAAAAATTTAATGTCGCAGTTAAAACGGATTTTGTAGGTAGGGAAGGTAAGAAGGTGAAGCCGGTCTTATGAAACCGTGTGTAGCATGGCTCATTTGGGTGATTCATTTTTTGCTGTGTTCGTCTCAATACAGTGGCGGCTTAGGAGAAAAGAAAATTAGGAAAAACCCAAAGGAAAATCCGGAAACTCGAAAAAAAAATCGGAAAATCAAGGAAAATTCGCCAAAACCCAAAGGAAAACCGAAAAATAAAAAAAAAATCGGAAAATCGAAAATTGCGTTTTGTATGCGGAAATACACTTAACACCACCAATGAAAATTGAATTTCGACAATGATCATTCATTTATATAGCCTGAATATATATAGCCTGATTAAAATCATAATTGTCTACATTATAGCATATATGTCAAATAAATGTAAAAAATATAATAGAAATTCTTCTTCCATCAACCATCAAAGCAGCAACAACTTCTATATACATATATAAAATTGGTGCAAAAATTGTATAAACGCGCATCAGTTGCCAATTTGGCTCAAACTATTTTTGTTGTATTCGCAATTGCCAGGAGATGGTTCTTACTAGAGAAAATTTTGGGAAAATCCACCGGAACAAAAATTCGGAAAATCGGGAAATGATGTTTTTGTACAGGATTTCACACGAATCCCATCCAGATGATCTTTTACAAGAGAAAAATTGGAAAATCTGAGTGGAAAACTCGAAAACTTCCGGAAAAACCGGAAGAAAATTAAATTTTTTGTTCTAGCGGATCAGTTGAAAACGGCTAAACAGATTTGATAAATAAGAGATGACGCTGAGGTGTGATCGTTAGTGCTATAACCTAGTAGATGGCGTTGACTCAGGTGTTGTATTATTTGACAGGTGCTGTTTTCGCATTGAGCGCTTTCAGGGCACCCAACAGTTGGGAACATGTTGAGTTGAATTACTTGATTCAAGAGCAAATCGCTGGGGAAATGCATTGTTACAAATCCGCTGACTGTATGACCAAACAAGACGAGGCAACCAACTATCCGACCGAGTTTTTGGAGGCGCTTTATTTGAAAATCATGCTGCGTAATCTGAACCATCTGAGATTATGTAACGGAACGCGATTAGCTGTGAAGAAACTGATGAACAACGTGATTCAAGCGACGATCATCAAGGGCAAATTCAAAGGAGAGGATATTACAGTTGTAGGTCACGTGTTAGCAAACGATAATCGTTGTTCATTTACGCGAAGAACAAAAAAAACGAAAAATATTGTTTACCACAATGCATTGTATTGATTTGTGCCTGTATTCTATTTAATTCCACTCGAACAGAATACATTGAATTCTTTTGAATTCCAACTGACTCCAATTCATTTCCATACTGAGAGAAAAAATCCAAAAAACATCTAAATTTTCGATAGATGCCTGAGTTTAAATTGACATATCATTCACTTTTCAATACATTATGCCGCTTTTAGGGTTGAAATTCTTAAAAACTATAAAAAAAATTTTAACTTAAGCCTTAACCTATGTTAATACTTAATATCATTATGCATTATTATTATTAAATTATTATTAATTACTTAATTTCATTTCAACATGCACGAAATTATTAGATTATATTTCTCAGTTAATTAAATCTAGAGGATCTGTTCTGCGAAGCCGTCCATATTTCGGTTGCCTTAGTAGTTCTCTAGCTAATTCGTTAGGGTGTGATTCCAGTTTCAGTTGGTATTTTAGACTGCATGATTTAATTGTCTCTTTAACAGTTTTGATTCCTAGGTCTCTATGGATGTTGCTGTTTCGAATATACCATGGGGCATTTGTAATGCTACGAAGTATCTTTGCTTGCGTTCTTTGTACGATATCTATATTTGATGCACCAGTTGAGCCCCATAGTTGGATACCATATGTCCATATGGAGATTAGGATCGCTTTGTATAGTAGAACCTTGCAGTCTAGAGAGAGTTTCGATTTTCTTCCGATCATCCAGTACATTTTAGAAAATTTTATTTTTAATTGATTGCGTTTTGTTTCAATGTGCTTTTTCCATGTCAATCTGCTATCGAGATGAAGACCGAGATATTTGACGTTTGTTTGTTGAGGAATTGTGATATTGTTTAATTTTACTGCTGGACATGTACGTTTATTTAATGTGAATGTTACATGTGTTGATTTACATTCATTCGTCCTTATCCGCCAAGTTTTTAACCAATCTCCTATATTTTGTGTAGATGTTCTTGTAATTCTCTCGATGCTGTTTGAGGATTTTTGTGTGAAAATAATATAGCTGTGTCATCAGCAAAAGTTGAAGTGACGATTTTTTCAGTTATTTTTAGGTCAACTGTGAATAACAAGTATAGCACAGGTCCCAATACACTACCTTGCGGTACTCCTGCCTTTATCTCGGTTAGATCAGTAGTGGCCGTATTTTGTTTCACCTGGAACATCCTTTGGGCTAAGTAGTTTTCAAGAATTGCATGAAATTGTTTAGGCAAAAGAGTTTTAATTTTGTAATTTAATCCTTCATGCCATACTTTGTCGAAAGCTTGCGCAATATCCAAGAAAACTGCGGAGCAATATTTCTTTTCTTCTAAGGAAATCTTAATTGTATTTACAATTCTGTGCACCTGTTCTATTGTGCCGTGTTGCTCTCTAAATCCAAATTGGTGATCTGGTATAATGCGACCTTTAGATAATAATAGGTATTAGTTCTTGTAGTAGCATCTTTTCAAAAAGTTTTGAAATTATCGGAAGTAGACTTATTGGTCTGTACGACGAAACTTGGGTTTCGTCTTTACCTGGCTTAGGAATCATGATAATTTGAGATATTTTCCATTTTTGGGGAAAGTATCCACATCTCATAATCGCGTTAAAAATGTTATATATTTTATGCATCTATCTGGTAATTCTTTGATCATTTTTCCAGTTATTAGATCATGGCCTGGCGCTTTCTTAGGATAACTTTTTTGACGCATTTCCATTTAAATTTTACTGCGATTTGGGTTCGACCCGTCCCTCGTATGCTGTGGTAGTACGCAGTCATTATTTTGTTCGTTTGGGGTGAACACTTTTTGTAGATGGTTAGAGAAAGCGATATCCTTTTCTAAGTCACTTCTGGCCCAGTGACCATCTGGTTTCCTTATCGGTGGGTTCGATAGCTCTGGCCTTTTTAAATTTCTTGCTGCCTTCCACAGTGAGTAATCTGTTGTTTCTGTTGCTGTGAGCTCACTTAGGTAATTCTGGATTCCTAAATTTTGTTCTTCCCGTATTGCTTCTCTCAAAGCTTTAATAGCTCTATTTAATTTCCATTTATGCAAAGGAGATTGGTGAAGTTGCCATAGCCGCCGAATTGTCCACTTCTCTGCCAATAACTTTTGAATGTTACTTGAAAGCCTTATATTTTTTTCGGAATTTTTGTTCTCCGGAGTAGCTTGTTTTGCTGCCATTTCCATTATTTGACTTAAGTTTTCTATCGCGGCATCAATGTCTTCTGGTGTGCGAAGTGGAACATCAAGATGACAATTTACATCTACTATGTTTCTATAGAGAACCCATTTCGTTAGTTTGTTTGTTAAACGTTGGGGTGGTTCAGTTTTTAATGCTTGGGTACTTAGTGTTACTATTATTGGTGAGTGATCTGATGATAAATCATAACAGTCAACGACTTGAGCATTGGTGCGTGTTATTTCTCGTATTACACAGAAATCTATTAAATCAGGAATTTTCTTTCTATCTGTAGGCCAATATGTGCAGAAGTCCAGATGATAAATAATCTAGGTTTTTCTCGTCTATTGCTTAGTAGAGTTGCTTTGCTTGCCTTTGGGTGACGCCAACCTCGAACCCCAGTGCACATGCTTAGCGTTGTAACCACCCCCTTCTAGAAATTTGATTCCCAACTGGTTAAAGTAATCGATAAATTGCTGTTTTTTAGTTGCGTGTTTCGGTGGATAGTAGACAGCCGATATTAAAAGTTTCCCAGACCATTCTTCCAAACTGACAGTTGTAGCCTGGATATGATCTTTAGCATATTTCTGGAGCTCGTAGTGCTTTAATCTTCTTTTTATTAAGACTGCAGTGCCGCCGTGTTGTTTTCCATCCGGATGTTTGGTGTCATAAACGGAATAGCCGGTAATATTAAAAAAATTTTGCTTTGTGAAGTGTGTTTCAGATATTAACATGATGTCTATATTTTGTTCGATAAGAAATGTTTTTACCTCAGCTTTATGTTGCGAGAGCCCGTTCGCATTCCAAATGGCTATTTTTAGAATTGTCATTTTTGATTTTTGACTATAATTTGCATAAGCGTATTCATATTTTGCATCATCATGCTCATTTGTCTTTCCATCATCATCATGAAACTTTGGATGGTCTCGGTTAATTTATTTACCATGGTGTGAATGTTTAGGTCCTCCTCATTAGAATGAACTTTTGGTTTCGGTTTGTTACCTTTTACGATATTTGCGTAAGAAACACCTGGCTGTGCAAAACTGCTGGCGAATGTCTCCAAGTTATCATTTTGTGTGTTTGCACTCGTTGGTTTAGTGACTATTGTATTTTTTGGTAACATGGCCCTCTGATTAAATTGCATATTCAGCATTCGTTGCTCAGCTCTTATTTTAGGGTTTATTTTGCGTTTTAAGTCCAGATACACTGCGCAACCCCTGTAGTTTGCAGTAGGATTTTCACCGCAGTTATTACAACGTCTCACAGATGGGTCATTGCGAGACTTTTCGCAATGTTTGGAATCGTGAAATTCACCACAAATAACGCAAACTTCATTTAAGGCGAAGTATGCTTTCGCGTGTCCGTATTCTTGACACTTTATGCATTGAACTGGTCCAGACCTCTTCTTAGGTTCTTCAATTACGATTTTGCGATGTAACAAATATTTTAAGTTGTAAATCTTATGAACTCCTTTCGACTTTTCTTCCTCTGGCTCTAGTTCCAAACGGAACATTGGTTGAGGTACCTTCTCACGGTTTACTATATTACCAATGGATTTGGCATGGAAACCTTTCGCAGCAAGTACAGCTTGTATGTCGCTAACATCTACGCAGCTTTCAATTCCTTTCAGCAAAACAGTCAGCCCTTTTTGACTTTTTAGGTGGTATGTGTAATGCTTTTTACCAACAGCCCCAACATGTTTAACTAGGGCTCTGAAGCCATCGATTTCGAAAGTTTGAATCTTTGTTTCGTTTATATTACCTCGTTTGAGCGGGGTAATATAAAATTTAGAATCTGTTAATTTTGCGATGTTGTTAACCAATTCATTGTTAGATGCTTCCCTTAAAAAAATTTGGTGGCGGTTTCTCAATTTTCAGATTTGGCACTGCATTGGGGTCAATGACCTCTAGACTAGAGAATCGATTGTTAAGAGGTATTTGGTTAACACCTCCTTCAGTCCGTGTCACTTTGCTCCTGCCAGCAAACTGGGCAGATCTCGGGCTACGTTTTCTTTTAGATTGAACAGTGATATACTTATCCATTCCCGTTTGCACTAGGTTATTTTCGCACTGACCACGGTCACTATGCATTGTTAAATTTGCTGATGAATTAATTTTTTCATCGCGGTTTTGATTTTGATTTTTTAACTGCGGTATAATTAATTCTGTCGAAGAAGCACTTTTAATCATTGGCATAGGTGTTTTCTTTGGGCTGTGCTCAACTTTGCCCACTTGTTTTACACTTGCACTTGCCATATTTATACTTTCTACATCAAACTGGTTCGAGTTTGTTGTAGATTTTGTTCGGCGTTCGATGTTTGTAGAAGTCTTTTTGGGGGAAAAAAGCCCCATCACGCTTACATCATCACTTATTATGTTACAATTTTATGTTAGTTTTTTGCACCGTGTGTATTTAATTATAAAACCATTCACACAATTGGAAAAAAGATATAACAAATTAAAAAGCACTAAGACTGCACTTTTCGTTGGTTTTACTTTACGTCTGAACCTCACGACAGTAAAATTAACAATCGCACGCAAAGGGTGGTCTACTATACTAGACTGATTACAATTTAATTTCATCGCACTTTTCATGAATATAGTTTATTCACGAGGTTTGTTACCATCTGCGCCCTTAATTGGTTTGAAGCGGGTAACTCTAATTGGATCTTGCAAGAAGACAACGATCCAAAACGTTAAACCACACTCTGTTCGAAACTTAAACTCAAAAAGGGCTTAACAAAATTGGATTGGCCATCTCAGTCACCTGATGCCAATTCGAGCGAAATTTATGGACATTCATGAAGATTAAGCTGAAAATGTGCAACATAAAAAATTAGAGCGCACTAGCGCGAGTTTTCCGGAAGGTATGGGAAAATTTATCACTATACAGTATGCAGAAAATTTGATGATAGTATGTACAAAAGGAGCCAGGCAATTATTAACAGTAATTGTGACTTTACTATGTATTAGTTGATAGCTCTCTAGAAAATATAACAAAGTTTCATAATAACAACGAAAAAAAATCGTAGTTTTATTTTGACTTAGTTTTTTGTCGTACACGCTCTTGTTGCACATATTGAATTCTGTAGTCGAGTTTTCAATTTCAAAATCCGGAAAATATTTATCTTTATCGTTTAAATTCATTAATGATACTGGAGATCCTGAGAATCTATATTGATTTTCTTTATTCCAAGATTTACCCAAAATTTTTCATTTACTTTACTATTTGAAATGGTAAAAATGTGTTCAATCGTATCGTCAACATCGACATCTTGAACCTCGATTAAATTTGTATTTTTATTTTTAGATTTGAATCTGAAACACAAAGGGTTTGTATGTCCTACCTTTTAACAAAAAACATATTTCTTATCAGCATATTGACATTGTAGTGCCAAATATCTTTTACAATTTCACTCACTTTTATTATTTATTTTTTTTTTTTTTGAAATTTGGTATGTTCATGAAAATTACTTGTTTTTGTACCTTTCTGTATAGTTTGAACTGTTCCCGAAGTATTGCTGGCTCGGTGTTTCGCTATTTCTACTGCCAGATCCCACGTTAAATTTTTCATTTCTAAACGCCCGGTTTTGAATTTTGCTGAACTTTATACCGAGCAACGAACAGGTTGCGTGGTACGGTATTCAAATATGCCCCAAAATTACAATTTTTAGACATTTTTTTCAAAATTTATCAAGTCCTGAATGGATCCATTCTCTTGCTGTTTTCGTAAATGAAACCGGAAATTTTCCACCAACTCTAATGGTTGTGGATCGTAATAATCTTCGAGAAGTTTTACGATTTCGTCGAAGGTTTTGTCTTTAGGTTTAGGTGGGCTTATTTTGTCTGACAAATGTTCGTATGCCAATCATCAGAATTTTTTTTTCATTTTTAATTCTGCCACTCGAACCTTTCCCGTCTTGTTTTCTATATTTAATGAAATATATTTGTATAATTTTTGTATTTATAGCTAAATACTTTCGGATTTATTTATCCGATCCTCGTTGCCACTTTTGAAATTGCATTTAGGAAATAAAAACACTATCGCTTTTATTATTAAATTTATTTTATTTCACATAAACTGCTAATAAGTTGGTTTACATTCGTTTTCCTTTTTACGACTGCCCTTCGGACCAGAAGAACTTTTTATTTTATTCGGTTAGTATTAATGGTTGCAAATTGTGGTCATCCAAGGAGAGCTGAAAGATTTAGACAGCTTGGTATAGAATGCTCGTAGCGTAAGTAAGTTTTAGCAAATATAGTTTTAG
This sequence comes from Nephrotoma flavescens, assembly GCA_932526605.1. Taxonomy (NCBI): domain Eukaryota; kingdom Metazoa; phylum Arthropoda; class Insecta; order Diptera; family Tipulidae; genus Nephrotoma; species Nephrotoma flavescens. The sequence goes on from OW052222.1 coordinate 142,778,477, forward strand.
TAAGTCGTATTTTTGATGCAATTTTTCTGTTTTTCGTTTCTTCGTTTTCTCTTAGTATCATCGCTTTACAACAATAATTATGAAATAGCAAACAAGTTAGCGGAGACAGAAAAAATACCGTGCAATTAGTCCATAGTATTTAACGGTCTAAGAAAACAGCTTCCGTAATGTTTTATTGAATTAATATGATAGGAACAATTTATCTTCCCTCTCTAAATGGTAATCAAGCAATTCAACAAGCAATAAAGAAGCTGTCTTTAAAAAGTGGAGGACTAAAACAACAAAAATAATTTAAAATATATTGTATGGCACTTTTTATATCTTAGTGGTGTTTCATTTGAAACCGTGGTACAATATTTTGCATGGGCGTGAATGTAAAGATATTTTTAATTATTATTTTAAATGCTTTTCTAATTAATCAAAATAAAGTTTTTTTATCTCAGGTTGTGTACATTTTCCATGTCACAAAAATTATTCGGGTTGGGCCTACATTTTGTGACGAAAGTTACTCGGGAGCTCTCCCTTAGCAATATGATGTCATATCAAAATTGAATAAACGATGTACATAAATACATTGCAATACGTCTCTGAGGTACGCAAAGTGTGTCTTGTATCAACACACAGTCAATATCTTTTAAAATAAATATTCTTTACCGATTCTTTATAATTTTTTTTTTGTTCTTCCCAACTCATATTTATTTAAGTCCTTTCCGAGAACGGAATATAAAATAAAAAATAATTTGTTGAATATAAATCAATTGAAATTATTATATTTTGTCCCAGGATACTTTGTGTATGGTATTACAACCGATGTATATCGAAATCTCAACATGAAGATGAGTTTTACCATTTTCCAAAATAGATAAATAACTTTAAAGGGAATATCATGATTTGGTTTCAACTTTAAAATTGAATCGTATATTTTTAGGAGCTGTGATCCTGCAGAATAATAAGAGTATTAAATAACAATAAAACGCGCACCCGAGTTTTTTTTTTATTGCAGAGAATTTTATTGCGATATTGTGATTTCTTTAGAAGCTCAACATCTTAACGTAAAATCATAAAACGGGGAAACAAGTAAATTTAGAATACTAAATTTTCGGATATAAAGTAATATTGAAAAATTTTTTTATCCAAAATGCGCACATAAGAAAAGCTTTAACATCATCACCGTTAGATGAATTTATTTATGTTTTTTTCCTGTTTTGTGGCTGTTTTTTTATCTTACGTCTTAAAAAAATTTCAGATCATAATTGAGGAAAATTTTTTGTTGTGTGTAGGAAAGGCACCATATACACAAATAGAGAACTTCAACTAGATTTGACGAGGAAACCCAAATTAAAGGATTAAAATCCATCCACAAACAGCTTATCGTCAATAAAACAGCCGCAAAAAATTAGTTCCACTGTTGTGCTGATTTTGCTCGAAATATTTTCTCTGTTTTATTGTGTATCACTAGAGGGATTTCTTTTCAGTGTATATATGCGAACCTTAGAATTCGGATTAGTTATTTATATGGTTCTTTAATTTGTTGGAATGTATTGTAAGAAAGGAAATTTTTTAATTTGAAATGATAACAATCAACAAAAATTTTAAATAATAAAATGAATTCTAACAAAGTAATAATTTAATTATGCAAATTTAAATCAAAAATTTTTGTATATTTTAGGAATATTTTTTCCGCAGCAAACATTTCCGAATGTTTATATATTAAAGCTTGGTATATTGTTGTATCTCCTCTCAGTTTGTGGTTAGGAATACAAGGATGGGATAATTCATGTTACGCGATAAAAAGAGGGTGCACGATTTTTTAATTTTATTACATTGTTACATTTACGATGTTCCTAGAAACATTGAAAACCTTGAGAGATAACATTTTGAAAGATGTATAAATAGATATTCACAAGACAACTGCTAAATTTGGAAAATAATGTGGATATTAAAAATAAATATGCTAAATCAAAATATAAGTTGAGGAATTCGGTTAGGAACTAATTTTGTTTATTTAATCTTTTATTGATATTTTATTCTCGAGACATGAAAACTGTTTCTTGGCTCCGCTAAAAAGAAGTTGTTTTGGTACTAATCTCGTATATTATAAAATATCACAAATGAAGTTAGCTACTTTTGAAAAAATTGGAAAAACGACAGAGTTTATAACATCTATGTCAAAAAGTAGAAGTACACAGCCAAACAAATGTAAACACAAAAATGAATTTGATGAATTGTCAAAAGAAAAATATGAACCTTTATGAGCTTTTAAACCTATTTTACACACACAGCAAATTTAGAAAAAATGTTTCGTGTTGATGTACAACACTTTTTGAACCCAACCATTATTACGCTTATACAAATTAAAATATATTTAATTGTATTTAATAACGCAAATGCTTAACACAAAAGTTCACAAGTTAAACTCAAATATCAATTTAAATGGCAGTGAAGTATACCTCAAATAACAAAAATAAACAAGTATTAGTAAATAGACTGTTAAAAAATTCTTATAAGAATTTTGAGTGAAAACAAGAAAATAAACTCAAAAAAGTTTATTTTGAATTCTTCGTAATAAGAATTTATTTTGAATTTCATCATAAATTAGACAATATCCAGAAGACAGATAACACAATCAAGGGAGCTAAAGGACATTTCCTTAAAAATGGGATACTTCTGACGCTGTACAGCGACCTTATTGGCACCCGAATCATAAAGGGCAAAACTAACTTCGGTTGGCTACTCTCCGGCCCAACTACAATCAACGGAGATCCACAAAAAGCTGCAGTCCATATTGGCATCACAAACGAGAAAGATATGGAGGCAAATAGAGCAAATTCCGATCATCAGTGGCAGGCCGGAGATCGAACATGAATGTGACCAGATTTACCGGTGTGAAGTATTTAACGTCAATAAAAAGTGTAAACCCAAAATGTGTAGCTACACAAATTATTAAAAAGTGTAGCTAGAAAAGGAAAAAAAGTAAGAAACTCGAAACACGAGGTTTAATTAAAATTTAGTGTTTTTAACTTGGCATGGTGTCTCGAATTTGTAAAAAAATTTCAAGACAATTTGCATGTTGTGATTGGCGGTATGGCCCTACACGTGGAAGCATCTTTGGCCAAATTCACTTAAATCTTTCAAAATTTTAAAAATTTTCGCAACAATGATTGCCAAGTGTGAAATTGAGTGTTTTTAACTTGGGATGGTGTCTGGAATATGCAAAAAAAAATTCAAGGCAATTTTAGTGTTTTTAATTAAAAATGTTATCTGGAATTTGCAAAAAAAAGTTTAAGACAATTTGCATGTTGTGGTTGGCGTTATGGCCCTACACGTAAAAGCATCTTTGGCCAAATTCACTTAAATCTTTAAAAACTCAAATAATCATCGCAAAAATGATTGCCAAGTGTGGAGTTTAGTGTTTTTAACTTGGGATGGTGTCTGGAATTTGTAAAAAAAATTCAAAACAATTTGCATATTGTGATTAGCGATATGGCCCTCCACGTGAAAGCATCTTTGGCCAAATTCACTTAAATCTTTTAAAATTCCCAAGTGTGTAGTTTAGTGTTTTTAACTTGGGATGGTGTCTAGATTTTGTAAAAAAAAATTTAAGACAATTTGCATGTTGTGATTGGCGTTACACGTACACGTGGAAGCACCTTTGGCCAAATTCACTTAAAAATTTCAAAAATTCAAAAAATCATCGCAACAATGATTACCAAGTGTGAAGTTTAGGTTTTTTAACTTTAGACTGCGTCTGGAATTTGTGAAAAAAATGTCTTGAATTTATTTTTACAAATTCCAGACACCATCCCAAGTTAAAGACACTAAACTCCACACTTGCCAATCATTTTTGAGATGATTTTTTTAATTTTTAAAGATTTAAGTGAATTTGGCCAAAGATGCTTCTACGTGTACGTGTAGGGCCATACCACAAATCACAACATGCAAATTGTCTTGAAATTTTATTTACAAATTCCAGACACCATTCCAAGTTAAACACACTAAATTCCACACTTGGCAATGCATTGTTGCGATGATTTTTTGAATTTTTTAAGATTTAAGTGAATTCGGCCAAAGATGCTTCTACGTGTACGTGTAGGGTCATACCGCAAATCACAACATGCAAATTGTCTTGAAATTTTATTTACAAATTCCAGACACCATTCCAAGTTAAACACACTAAATTCCACACTTGGCAATGCATTGTTGCGATAATTTTTTGAATTTTTAAGATTTAAGTGAATTTGACCAAAGATGCTTTCACGTGTAGGGCCATGTCGCCAATCACAATATGCAAATTGTCTTGAAATTTTATTTACAAATTCCAGACACCATCCCAAGTTAAAAACACTAAATTCCACACTTGGCAATGCATTGTTGCGATGATTTTTTGAATTTTTAAAGATTTAAGGGAATTTGGCCAAAGATGTTGATTTTTTTTACAAATTCCAGACACAATCCCAAGTTAAAAAACCTAAACTCCACACTTGGCAATCACTGTTGCGTTGTTTATTTGAATTTTAAAAGATTTAAGAGAATTTGGCCAAAGATGCTTCCACGTGTACGTGTGGGGCAATACCGCCAATCACAACATGCAAATTGTCCTGAAGTTTTTTTTTTACAAATTTTAGATACCATCCCAAGTTAAAAACACTGAATTCCACACTTGGCAATGCATTGTTGCGAAGATTTTTTTAATTTTTAAAGATTTAAGTAAATTTGGCCAAAGATGCTTCTACGTGTACGTGTAGGGCCATACCGCAAATCACAACATGCAAATTGTCTTGAAATTTTATTTACAAATTCCAGACACCATTCCAAGTTAAACACACTAAATTCCACACTTGGCAATGCATTGTTGCGATGATTTTTTGAATTTTTAAAGATTTAAGGGAATTTGGCCAAAGATGTTGATTTTTTTACAAATTCCAGACACAATCCCAAGTTAAAAAACCTAAACTCCTCACTTGGCAATCATTGTTGCGTTGTTTATTTGAATTTTAAAAGATCTAAGAGAATTTGGCCAAAGATGCTTCCACGTGTACGTGTAGGGCAATATCGCCAATCCCAATATGCAAATTTTTTTTTACAATTTCGAGACAACCTCCCAAGTTAAAACACTAAATTCCACACTTGGAATTTTTAAAGTTTTAAGTGTTACGAGTTTCTTACTTTTTTTTCCTTTTCTAGTTACACTTTTTAATAATTTGTGTAGCTACACATTTTGGGTCTACACTTTTCGTTAAAAAGTGTAGCTACACTTTTTATTGACGTTAAATACTTCACACTGGTTCAAATATACCAATTGGGACACTCTAGACATCGAGCACTCCAACGTCTCTTGCAATTGCATAAAAATTGGAACGGGACCCTAACCTGAGGAAGTTATATGTGAATTTCATGACCACGTATATCAAATTGCAATAAAGCCAGATTTCCCCAATAAAAGGAACTATTATCTACCTCATCATGCGGTATTGAAAAATACAGATACCACAAAAATTCGGGTAGTGTTCGATGCAGACATCTACAGGTCTAAGTCTAAATGACGTGATGTATATTATATTGGACCTCCACTACAAAACGACTTGTGGTCCATACTACTGAGATGGAGACTACATCGAATAGTGTTCACCGGGGATATCAAAAAGATGTATCGCCAAATACGAATGCAGAAAGAACATCAGAGTTATCAAACCAGCATTTGGAGAGAAAATAAACATCAACCGCATTCTCAATTAAATTACTTAATGTCCCATTCCACACGAGATTTTTGGTTTTTTTAAGGCCAACTAGTCGTAATAGATAATGTATATATGTATGTGTGTTTTATTTTGTTTTGTTCTGCTCTCTCTTAAATAAAATTTAAACTAAAATGAGTCAAAAATGTCCTTGAAATATTTTTTATTTCATTTTTGTTTGTGTTAGTGTGGTTATAAAACCGGTATCATAGGTAAACGGGGAAAGAAACGAAGAAAAATACGGTTTCTGTGATACCATGTGTGGCATCAGCCAATGTATTTTATTTTTTCTCGAGATTATTTGTTACTCTTTTTAATGTTTGCTACCGTGTTTTGCAAAATAAAAAAATATGGCGCCAATTTTCGTCTTTTTCTAATATAATATAGTTATTTCGCCAAAATTTTGTTTTAACAGTGTAATACTAATACATGTTCTGTATTAATCCCTTATTGAATTTGTTTATGTACACGGGATTTTTGGTGGGACAAAGTTCACAACCGAGAATTTAAACACTAATTTATATCACAAAGTGTTAACAAAAGCTACTGGTTGTTGAATTTTTTAAATGATAACAACATTGTTCAATAACAACCTATTCAATTTTGTGATAATTCGTAACGAGGGGGTGAGTTAAAAACGACCAAAAAAAAAGGCGTGACGTAGTTTATGGACAATCGCTTACCAATTTTTTTCCTCATCGTTTTTAATTTTTTTTTTTTTTTTTATTTAAGGATGTCATAATTTAATATAACACACAAACACGCCTTGATTAGAGTATTAACTTGATCTAACTGTTTAAAAACGTAGAAATTGGTTTTTAACTAAAAAATGAAAAACGGATCTATGCTGTACGGGGTTTATGTATTGTTCTATAATTTTGTCCAGATAAATTTGGAGTTTGTCATAAAAAATTATAAAAATTTAATACGGGTGATTTTTTTTGCTTTTTCGTGTATATGTTTTTGATAAATCACGCGTGATTAGCAACATCTTTCAAAGTCAATTGTTCTTAGTTAGCATTGCCATTTTATCGAGGAACGACTTTCATCCGAACAACGTTTACAAATTATTGAATTTTATTATCAAAATTCGTGTTCGGTGAAAAATGTGTTTTACCGAAAAATTGTGTTCAACTACGAAGCTCATTTTTGGTTAAATGGATAAGTTAATACGCAAAATTACCGCAACGTTATCGTCAACTTATCGACTTATTGAGAAATGATTTCGGTGGGCAGTTTAGCTCACGTTTCGGCTGATAAATTGGCCCCATTGGTCGTGTGGTTTGACGTTTCTTGGCTATTTTTATGGGGCTGTAGTGTCTCTCGTTTATGACAATAAACCAACAGCAATTGCAGAATTGGAAGACCACCTAAAACTAACCGTGGTTTATCGATGCAAATAAAAATTTCATAAATTTTTGCAATTTTATTGTGTTTTTTTTTTTGAAAATTTTAAACTAAACCCTTAAAGAATCATTCATTACGTACAGTATGTGAAAAAATAGCGGGAATTGTTCATTTCAAAAGCCCGCTAAAAGGATTGTAAAAATTGTTTTTATCGATAAGTTTGGACAACTGTCCCATCTTGACGTGAAGTTTTAACGCGATCTGTCATTTATTTGTTTCAATATTTTTATAATGAATAAAAATATCGTACAAAGATTTGTCTTAAATTTTGTATTGCAAATAGAATTTCATGTGCCGAATCGCTGAAAATTGTTCAGAGGGCTTACGGTGAATCGACTTTTTCAAAACCACGTGCATATGAGTGGTACAGTGCATCAAAAAGCGAAAATTCATACATAAGCTTTTTTCATTAATTAGAAGATCCCAGTGATTTTTGGCCGAAATCGATCTATCAGAAGTGGCGCTTCCATAGACGTTTTTTCCTACCTTTTTGGAACAGTTCTCCTAAATTTCAACGAAAATCAAGATTTTTGACTAAAAATCGTTTTCCTACAAAAATTCGGCCCTCGTACATTCCTAATGGACTGATTGATCGGAATGAAACTTCATACCCTAGCTTTTTCCAAAAATTGGGAGCTCCTGGAGAATTTTAGCCGAAATTGCTTCATCGGAAATGAGAGCATCTCTTTTTTTGCAGCTTTTTCTTTTTTTGCATATTTTTTTGTTACAATATCACCGGTTCAGATCAGTTTTCCAACATTTAATCGGAAATAACGATTTTTGCCAAAAAAAGATCTGAAAGGAAATCACAAAAAAATAGTTCAGATCACATTTTAAATTTAACCGGAAAAGACGAATTTTGATGAAAAAAAAATTATTTCATTGTTTGTTTATGAAAATTAGAAAAAAGTTAAATAGTTTATCGCCAATTCACCCAACATTTCGGTACACACTACGCCTAATATCTCGATACCTGTTTTAGTTATTGGATAAAAACTCATTTACCTCGGTGAAATACATGATGTGCGTCGGAGGATTGCTCAATAAATCGGATTTTTCGTAAATGTATTGTTCATAAAGATGATTACCCCGCCCATTTGTTGACGACGATGTCTAATTTATGAAAACACTGATGGACCCGGAGCATCGAAACCTTGGTTGACTAGCATGTACTCACAAGCGTTTCCGACAACGCTCAAACACGAATCAGCAACTCACGTCAATCCCTATTTGAATCACCATCGTGTTGCCTCTTCAACTACACCAGAGCCACGACGTTATACCTACATTACATTTAATGGATTACATTTAATGGTCTCTTGGCTATCCACCAAATAATCCAATTGAAACTTGTGTCTATATAACTATATACGATAAATTCTTCGCATCTATTGGGAGACAGCGCTGTTGTGTTAGATCGAATCGCATTCGAAATCGTGACCAATATATCGCATGTCAAACGATCCAGGCGATAACACGATCCTCAAACTAATCGCATTAGTCCTTAGGTAATACCAAAGAATATTTGAGCACTACTAGTAAACTGGGTCGCCGGTATACCGTTCACACCTCCACTAATGAATAACGTGGTCGAGAACCAACCCCTAACTTTCTAACGAATACCAGAAATGCAATGTTACGAGTCCTGATTTTGAAAAAAAATCGTTTTGGATTCCATCCGATGAGGTTCGGGTCCTTAATTTTTTTGGACTCGCACGATCTGTAACCCCTCACTAGTTCTCAAATGTCTAGAATCGATTGTGATTCGTTCTAACTTCGGGAAAATTCGTTCAGTGGGTTGTCCGGTGGACCCAAGCCCCTTTCTCAAATTTTTTCCGGCCGCACGTTTTTCATAAAAAATTTGTGAGGGTTGGTTATCGAGTGCCAGGAGTCGATTAAACTCGTCCGTCTAGTAGGCCCCGAGTTTTATAATAATATTTCTGAGAAGAAATTTTTAAATACCAGAAACTTAATTACGATTGGTCATGATTTCAGGAAAATTCATTTAAAAAGCAGAGTTCATCCGGTGGAGGAGGGGTTCTGTTTTTTTATTTTTTTCCGGTTTGAAAAAATTGTGAATGGGCAAAATGGGATTTTGATGAAAAAAAATCCTTGATAAGAATTTCTCAATGCCAGGAATGGATTGGAATGAGTCCTTATGTCAGGAAAACACAAAATACGTTTAGAAGGTCCTTACGATTTTGATAAAAATTGATGAGGGGAGGGAGGGGTGAGGTAGTTGGGTCGAGTACCTACAAATCGATTCCAATGGGTACATATGCATTAAGGGGTTCTTATTGAAGTTTGGGGTCTTGGAGATTTTGATTGCAAAAAACAGTTCTAAGTAGTTTTGATTTCCGAAAAAGTTATTTAGAACTCCTCCGTAGTGTCAATTTGCTCCGTGATTTTGCACCAAGTTGCATCATACTGCTTGTTCCGTTATGTTCCACCTTGTTGCAATATGTTGCTCTATGTTGCGGGATGTTACGTAATGTTGCGTCATATTGCACTATGTTACGTGCAACATGATGCTTGATGCTAGATCTTTTCGGAAATGGTGCGTGATTTCTTGAGATGTTGCTATGCTCATCATGTACAACATTATGACTGATATTACACTTTGTTCAGTCATTTAGTGCCATATTTCTGGCGTTATGTTCCGTGCTTTGTTGCATTATTCGCGTCCTTTTAAAAATTTGTTTGGTGCTATGAGTAACAATATCGATTTGTAAGTTTTCGGTATCTTATTAATGTTTATTTAGCACTTTTCCTTACGATAAGTTTTAATTTCGTATTTGGAGAAAAGTTTGGTAATGGCCAACTGGGGCGGAACGATGCCATTTATTAACCGATCATGATTAAATTCGGTATGGTGGATGGAGTTGGGTTTCTAAAATGATTTTTCGAGAAATTTCTTGAAAATGACGAACTGGAACGGAACAAGACTTTTTTATTAATCGATCATAATCCAATTTTGTATAATGGATAGAATTGGAACACTATATCGAGCAACGCTCAGGACTTCTTATTTAAATGTCGATTTATCAAAAATTGGAATTTGTATTGTAATTTGAGCACAAATTATAGATGATGATGGACGGACGCTAATGGCTTGTTGTCTGCAACTTTGAAGCCGATTTCACTCATTTCGTGGTGAATATTCTCGCTAAGAATCAGTCAAGAATCCACAACATAACTCAACAATCAGTTCATGCAAAAATTAAAAGTAAAAAGTTCAAAACCAAACAACACACCTTTAGAGTAAAGTACTTACTCTACTATTGTATAGATGGCGCTAGCGCAGTATCAATTGCATTGATTGCGACTTGGGGCGGTATGTTGTACCATCACTTCAAATCGAAAAAGTCGGATCGAAAAAATGAAAGTTGTATCATTTTTGCTTTTCGAAAATGAAACCACAAATACCGCCATTCGACTTTTTTCAAATTTCGATTCGAAGTGATGGTACAACATACCGCCCTTGATGCCTTCTTTTAAATACATTCAGATAGAAATCTGCTTAATGTTTTGGATTATTTCTCATCTACAACATCCATAATGTACGGTACTCGTATGATAAGCGTTATATAGTTTAAGATAAGGCACATGAAAGTACATAAAAATGAAAAACAAATAAAATTTAAAAGATGAATATTTTGATAAGAAATTAAGTGGAAAAAAAATTTATTTACTTTTGGCAACTAAATTAAAAAAATATTTTTATTTCCAACGTAACATAAAAATACTTGACTCAAATTGGTTGTGAGTGAAGATTACTTTTAGAAGTGTATGGACCTACTCTATATACATGTATACGGATACGATATAAGATTATGTGTTATTACTTTGTTATTTTGAGTGGGCCAGCAAATTCCCGTAAAAAAGGATATATTGAAACCAATAAAAATAATGGAAACAGATTGAACATTAAATAATTTTTATGGATTCATATACGTCGCAACATATACCTTTAATATTGAAAATTAAATCATACGGTTATTGGTTACCTGTTTTACACGAAATTGAATATCATGCCGAAATAATCATTTCAAACCTATACAATTCCCATCTGCCAATAAGTTGTAAAATAAAATCACTTAATCATAAAAACTACTAAATCTGTCACTTTCGTCACAAATGATTATTATTTCAACTATCATTAAAATTGTCCATGTCATTTTCCAAATTTTTCGAATTTTTTTTTTTTTCAAATTGTTATGCTGAAAAAATATAATTTATGCTCGTGCCTGTAGAACTGAACTTATTTGCATGCAAATTTCAAATAAATACCTCCATAGAGACGAACAAATTGCGTTTCATATTAAAAAAAATATATTTACAAAGCACCTTTGTCATCATGACATAAAGGTATAAAATATTTCTATGTAATACACACTTTGTCCCCCATGATTAAGTCCAAAGAATTATGTGGAATTTTGAAATTTTAATTAAATTTCATTTTACGTTTTGTTGTTGGTATTGTTGTGTTGAAGAGGTAAATTTTGCGGTTTATTGAAAAATGTGTACATTTAAATTATGTGCCTCCGGAAAAGTCTTGCCATTGGTTGTTTGTAATTGGTATTTTACAATGTCTGATTTAGGTGATTTTGATATTTTATCATTATTTTTTGTAGGGAAGGTAATTTAGTATGAAAGGTGTTTGAGATACCTAATTGAAATGTATTTTTTGTATATGAATTCGACCTCGTTTACAATATTGATGATTTAATGGATGTGGTTATTTCTAATTTGTTATTTTTTTTGCAAAAGTATAAATTAATTTAATTTAAATTACAAATATTTTTTCTGAGTCAATTTTTTTAAAACTATTTTTTAAAGGGTAGCAAACCTATCAGGGAAAAAGAAAAATCCTCAAACTCTAAGAAGAAGAAAGTGCCTAAAGTAAAGAATCCTTAAATTTTAAGGTCAGACTATTTAAAACAAGCTACAGTGAACGAACTAGAAAATATGTTGATTATTCATGCTGATTTTGAAAAAAAAACATTTTTCATCATCCGCGATTATCCACATTTCCACGGGGTTTTCCCGGATTCTACTATATTTCTACTATACTGTCTAGGCAAACAAATATCAGACCAAATTAAATTTTCTTTTATCACCACATCGTCTTTAAAGACGACTGAGTTCGAATGATATGCAACACTTGTATCAAAATGATGGATTTATGAACTAAAGTATTGAAAACAAAATTGTTTCTTGATCGAAACCCTTGAAACAAACACATTATTAAATTGGATATTGCATATTATTAAATTGGAATGAAAGCAAATTATCTGCTCCCAGCGCCATATCGGAAGTTCCGAGTACTACTTTCCGATGATCTACATTTATGACATTCTTATTATCTCTCTGACATTTAAACACATATATTCTTTAACAAATATTAATTTGAATTGCACCCGAATGACGAATTAGTGAACTAAAACTCTGAACTTTGTCAATTCTTGCTGTGACTCCGTCTTTTCTTAGACATTTATGATGAAATTGGATTTCTGAGATTATATTGAGATATTAACATGTATTTTAAATGGAACTATAGAAACTGCTCATACTGAAATTTCGCTTATTCGTATTTCTTAAATGTTAGGATAAGTTCTGGTATCTGCCCATGCTGCACCAATGTGGTTGACTCTAAGAAGATGCATATAGAAAGAAATTCTGATTTATAGAAAGAAATTCTGAAACTGGAATTTAACAATACTGGGCGATACTCGTCCGTTTCTTTATAGTAAATATTAAATTTGATAGTTGGGTTGGGATTTGATCTTGAGACGTTTAGAATTCACTTTAAATATTACAGTTTCTGGCCAATATCATAAATACTTTTACAGTTAACCAAATGTTTGATCGTTTTACCAGCAGCTTGGAACATATTGAATTTACAAATTATAGAAAATTTATCGCTTAGGATTTGCTCTATAATATTTTAAGTTGCTTGCGGCCAAATGAATTATTTTTAGGTTATAACCAATATCTTACTCAAATTTCCCATATAGATCAATGAGGTTAGCTACTAGAAAAACAACCAGAACTACAATATGAAACAACTGTCCTCATTATTACTTAAGAAACAGTCAAGTTATATCCAGCAATTTCTGTTAAAATGGTTGTGAAAAAATTTATGCTAAAACCTAAATCCAGTCTTGGAAATTAAATTTCATCATTACTGGTTACGATATGGCCAATTTTGGCTCTGCATGGACCAAGTCCAGAACTCATCTAAAATATATGTACATCTCAATTAAATGTCACACATCAAATTCATCATAATTGTTTAACCCTTTCGCACGTATTGGGTTAAATTTAAACCATCGTTTTTAAATCATATTTAAAACGAAACTGTTACAGAACACCTGCATATTTTTTTTCTTTTTGTATTATATGATATACATATATATATTTCGTTATACTTTTGTTGGTTTGTGTATTTATTCGATGTAGTTTAGTATTTATCAGTATCTTAGCCTGTCTTCACGTATTTGACAAGTGAGAGAACGTGTACAGTTTGTGTTTTCAAGTTTTACAGTTATTTTTAGTGCAAATTCCAAAATTTTAACATAAACAGGTAAATTATCGTAAACAGGTATTATGAAATAACATATACTGCGGTTTTTTGAAATCTGGGGCGGTATGTTGTACCATCACTTCGAATCGAATTCGAAAAAAGTCGAATCGAAAAAGTGAAAGTTGTACCTTTTTTGCTTTTCAAAAATGGTACAACATACCGCCATTCGACTTTTTTCGAATTTGTTGGAGTTTTTGTGTGACAAGAAAGTATGTATGATGACAACATAACCTACAAATTATGCATTGAAATACTTTTTTTCGACATATGACAAAACAGAATTACACGAGAAAATTTTGGAAATCAATGCACCGTGAATCCATCAATGCATTACCTTAAGTATGTTGGTCGATAAATTAAACATAAAATCAAAGAAAGCTTATTGCTGGATTGTGAATTTAATTCGTAATGTTCGACTCGATGCTAAAATTAACTCATAATTGGGACCAGTTGTAATGGGAACGCGACCTTTGTCATCGTATCAACAGCTAGTTGAAATATTGATTCCCTCACGGTTCGTTCGGATGCTCTCACTGGTACTGTAGAAAGAACATAAAGCTAAAGCACAAATGGTGAAAATTGGAAGTACTACTAAACAATCTGTGGAACGCATAAGCATTTTTCTTTTTATAGTCACCCGATAAAGTTGAGAATAAAGAAAAGCCGAATTTATTAATAATAAATTTTAATAAAAAGCCGAAAATTTCCATTAATCAACAGTAGTGTTTTATTTTTTAAAATTTCAGGTGAACTACATGTGTTGTTCTGAACACAATAATTGATGAAGTACCGCCAATTTTACTCGATGTACAGTATAATGTTGTTTTCATTTATTCGTAGGTTATAAATTGAAGTGCCCCATGAGAAACGTCAAACATTTCAGGAACGAAACCACGATATAAACCGGACATATCCATATTGTCCATTAAATTTGTCCATTTCTAATTTATATTTCATCCGACTCGGCATATCCCCAAAAACAACAGGAAAATATGAAAATAAAATGACAGTTCTGTCTCTAAAATGAAGTAAGGAACAATCAAAATATTGTGTACTAAAAAATTTCCCTAGTTTCGTCAGTTCAGGAATTATTAAATTTTTTGACGAACTCGGTTGTACTCTACATAATATCAAGAGTAGATCAGAGTTGTTAAGAACAACCAAATATAAACTTTATTCAACAATATAATGCATGATATGGGCTTAATATAAGTTCTTTAGGATTCGATACAGTGAATACGAAGCACAAATATTTTCAAATTGTATAATTTGTTTAAAAAATCAAAATATAATTTATCGCGGTCTAGTGCAGCATTTTCAAAAAAACGTAGCTATAATTTAATATCCGCAATATTTTATTGAAATAGCGTGGGTTGAATTTAACCCAAATCGTTTCAAATGATGTGGGTTGATTTTAACCCAAATAATAATTCTATGTGTTTTTCCTTATACATTTTTTAAGAATGAGTGATGATACTTCGGTAAAACGTTTGCATAATTTAAAACAAAAAAGGTTTATACGATAACTGAGTTAGCTGAATTAATGAATGGTGATGATTCCGATTTTATTTTTGAGGATGACGATGTCCTAGAAAATGACTAAAATTCTATACGGAATTATACAAATGAAATGCCCATTAAATCAACTAATGATTTTCCCGACTTAAACGTAGTAGATGTTGAACATATTGGCCCCTCTGTTCGAAAAACTTCAATAGATGTACCTAGTGACTCTGAATCGGAAACAGAGCAAGAGCAACCCTATCAATATGTAGTGTTAGCAACAGAGGCAAACCCTGTGATTGACAAAAATGTACAGTTTGAATTCATCAATGAAACCAACTCAGACAGTCGTATATTTACTGAAAAGCCCAACATCCAGTGGAGCCGGGGGAACAAACCATTCGAACAAAACGAAATCCCATTCATACCTCTTGGAAATTCAGATGAAAATTTAGAACTAACGCCACTCCAAATATTTGAAAGATATCTCACCAATGAATTTTTCAAAAAAACGTCATTTTTCACAAATCTGTATGCGCTGAACAAAATAATGTACGAGGGTTTTAAGCAAACTAATACAGATGAAATAAGGAAACTCTTTGGCTTTCACATATTAATGGGCAACTTAGGGTTACGAAGAACCAGATTGTACTGGAACGCCAATACTCAAATTGAATCGGTCATTAATTGTATGACAAACGACCGTTTTTATCAACTTCGCAACAACTTGCACTTTGTCAATAATTTGGAATGTACAAACAACTCGAAAGATAAATTTTATAAAGCAAGGCCCATAGTTGAAATTATTCGAACCAGATGTTTACAACTTCCTCTAGAGGAAAATTTGTCAGTCGATGAACAAATGATCCCATTCAAAGGTAGGCTAAATGTGAAACAGTACGTTAAAGGCAAACCATATCCATGTGGTTTAAAAAATGTTGTACTTCCTGGTAAAACCGGCTTACCATACGACTTTTTCCTTTATCAAGGCAAAACTACAGAAATATCCGAAGTTGACTCAAAAAAATTAAGTTTTGGAGCTGCTGTAGTGCTTCATCTTTCAAAAAGAATTACTTTGCCTGGACATAACCTGTACTTTGATAATTTTTTTCTACGTACCAGTTATTCGAAATTCTGAAACACAACAATATCAATGCGATTGGCACAATTAGAGTCAACAGATTTAAAAATCCACTTTTTTTAGATATAAAGGAAAGAGGAGTTAGTGATGAGGTTCATAGTCGGGATGAGAAAGTGGTTATTGTTAAATGACAAGATAATAAGCCTGTACATGTAGCTTCAAATTTTATTGGTATAGGTAATGAAGGTGATGTGCAACGTTGGGATAAATCGCAGAAAAAATATATTACGATAAAACAACCACAAATAATAAGAATGTATAACACGAATATGGGAGGAGTAGATTTTATGGAACAGCTAATTAGTTATTACAAAATATTTATGAAATCCAAAAAATGAACTTTGAGAGTCGTAACCTATTTTATAGACTTTGCTGTTTGTGCCAGTTGGATAGAATACCGAAATTATGAAAGACAAGGACGAATCCCAAATAAAAATATCCCAGATCTTTTTGAGTTTCGTTTGCAAGTGGCACGCAGTTTAATGGTTTCCAGCACTTTATCTACCCGCAAGCGTGGCCGTCTGACGTTATCCGAACAAAATGATTCACCTTCAAGTGAATATAATAAAATTAAAAGGCAACGATTTGAAGTAAGACCATTTCGGGATATGTAATACGACCAAATAGAGCATTTTCCAGATCATAATCAAAAAACTCTACCAATGCGCTGTAAATTTCCAAATTGTACAGCGAAATCTCATTTTTTTGCATAAAATGTAAGATTCGTTTATGTTTAAACAAAGAACGGAATTGTTTCCTTAAGTTCCACAAGAAATAGGTACCTAAATTTGGACCAAAAATTTAATTTTTTATGTAATTTACTGTTCCTAATATTTTATATTATAAATTTAGTTTATTTTATAAGTTTGTTTATTTTATAATTTTATTTTTATTTTTTAAATGATATTATTGAATTGCGATAGTTTGAAATGATAAGTGATAAATAAAGCAATGAATTTGTACCAAACCAAAATTTTCTCTTATAATTTGTTTTGATCGATGACACGAATTGGGTTGAATTAAACCCATTAGGCTAGCCCTTATTCCGGGCATATGAAAAAAAAAATCTAGAAATAATTCTATAATACTCCTTGCCACGAATAATGTATAAAATATTTTTTTACACCAGCGGAAAAACTTCACGACTGAAAGGGTTAAGAAAGGCGTAGTTCTGACCAGCAAGGACTAATTACAGATTTATCTTTAAAATTATCATATAATATTCTAAAAAAAATTCTTTAAAAATTGAGAAACAATAATTATCTGTTTCACTAGTGCTGCCTCTTGTAGTGAGCACCATAACCTATTATTTTAAGCTGAGGAACTTCCACTAATTTACAGCGCATCCCCAATATAATTCCCTTTTCCCTTTTCCTTACAGAAAAGTATGAAAAAGAAATTGAGAAAAAAAAATTTTATAAGACCTGAGCATGGATCTAACCTATGTAACAATGGTGTGGTCGATGCCAAAATTTGTGCAGAACTTAGTGATGGTAGACAAAGATGTACCTCAGCGATGATAGAAAAAAAGTTTAAGTTAGTGATCCCGAATGAAAGAAAACCCATGCTGTAATCCAGCAGGAAAATCTCAATCAAGACTGCCAACTTTGTAAGATGAAAAGGAAAAAAGCTCAACGTCTTGGTATTAACTTGGGAACTGAAAGCAGTAACTGATGAATTTCGTTATTGATGGAAGTCAACCTGTCACCATAGGAAGTCGCAATACATCAACCAGAGACGTATTCTTCACAGAAGCTAATGATCTCCTTGTGCTGCTCAAATAAGATTAGATCTTTTCAAGATTCTTTCCGGTTCAAGAGCCACCGACGTTAATCATCTCCAGTATCTCTGTAGGTGTTAGAAAACGAATCTAGAAATAAGATCATCAGCTTATCGAATGGCGAATTCAGAATTTTGTTGCTTTACAAGAAGCTCGCCAATGACCAAAAGCCACAATAATGGGGAGAGTACACCGCATTATATGGACAACCGTTGCTTACTCTGACGGAAACTACGAATTCACCTAACTCAAACTCAATAGTACCCTATCTAGAAAATGATTTAATCCGTTAGTGTTATTAATAAGAAAATTGAAAGAGGCGTTACTATAATTGTTGAAGGTCGGAAGCTCCCGCATTATGCAGAAAAGTCGTATAAATAATTTCTTAGTTGTATACAGTATTTTTTCGTTACCAAAAAATATATTCAAGTAGCGCCGTTTTACACCGCTTGCTAAGCCTATAAGCATACTAGATGTTACTGAAAGGATAAATTCGAAAAGAAATTTTGCATACCCATTAAGCCCAATTTGTCCTATAACTAACGCCCACGGCTAGTGCTAGTTGAGGTTCAGCTAGTGCTAGTCGCGGAGTCGAAAAAATATGAAAAGAAAATTTCCTTAAAGACGATAAAAATAAAATCCGATTTCTAGGGAAAATCAGAAATCATTTAAGACCACCACCTTTAACATCCGTTGAAAAATAATTTTCATAAATTTTCATTTATAAATTGAGCAAAAACAAACAACCCCTAAAAGATACTACTTTAGAAACGAAATACATATACAGTCCAAAAATTACATACACACTGAGCTTATAAGGATTATAGAACTTATTTTGCAGTTTTTTATTAGATTAAATTATTTTACAAATTAACAAATCCAAAAACACAAAATAAAAATTCATTTACCGTTTATAATAAAAAAAATTCAAAAATATTTTGCAACGAAAATGATCATACTTATAGTACGATCCTTGATTTTTTTTAAATCATTTATTTTTTAAAACCTCTTTCAGTCTTCTACGCATTGATCCTACTAACTTCTCGATAATTTTCCGTGAAATTTTATCTCATTATTGTTTCTTACAACGTGTTTTTGCTGGTAATCATGTATTTTCTAATTTGGCGCTCCAGGTGATCCCATAAATATTCATTGGGGTTCAGGGCAGGCGATTGGGATGGCGAATGTAACTGGTTTGGGACGTTATACAAAATCCATTCTTTCACAATGTGTACCGGTTGCTTAGGATCGTTGTCTTGTTGGAAGATCTATGATGGCACGGGCCCCAATTGTTCCACGAATGTTTTCAAATTGTCCTTTGAAATACCTAGATTTTTCCAGCGATCCAAATTTCCTTTTATAAAAACATGTTTACCTACACCACTCGCCGATATTGAACTTCATACCATAACCGAACCACCATCATGTTTAATAGTTGGAATGATGTGTTTTGGCTCCAGCGTTCTAGCAGGTTTTCTCCAAATTTTATTTCTTAAATCGGCTCCGAAAATGCTTAATTTACTTTCAAGGATGAAGTCTTTTGTTTTTACATTTTCTGCAAATTCAATTCTCCTTTTGGAATTAACATTCGAAATGAATGGCTTCTTGCGTGGCACACGGCCATGATATCTATGTTTCTACAAAACCCTTCTAATATTTTAGCAGTGGGTAGCTTTATTAAATATTTTCTTCACTTCTGAAGGTACTTTTGGAGCGCTTGTTTGGAGCGCTCCAAATCCAAAATCTGTCGCGCGTCCCGACTGAAAATGTTGCTTTTCGCCCTGTTCGCTGCCCGTTTCCAACCAATTGTGTGAAATTGAATCTGGATATTATTTGGGCCACTGTAGAATGACTTTGGCCAGCTAATTTTCCAATTTCACGCACAGATTTTCCAGTACGTTTCATATTAATTAATATTTGGCGTGGTTGGTATAGTTTCCTTTCTAACACCAGCTGAACGCTTCGTAATCGTTACATTTTAGTTTGTATACGCTTGTATTCAATATGAAAGAGGTTATAAATATAAAGGAGGACCAACTCGATATTAAAATAATTATGAAACATAATTTATGTAAATGATTTTAAACAAAAATCAAGGATCGTACTATAAGTGTATGATCATTTTCGTTGCAAAATGTTTTTGAATTTTTTTTTGCCATAAACGGTAAATGAATTTTTATTTTGTAATTTTGTATTTGTTTATTTGTGTAATAATTTAATCTTTAAAAACCGCAAAATAAGTTCTATATCTTTATTTATAATCTGTAAAAAAAATTCAAAGCTCAGTGTGTATGTTATTTTCGTTACTGTACCTTTCAATGGTATTTGTGTTGAACATCAAATTAAGTATTAAAAATAAAATGTTCTAGAATAAAGGAATTTTGATCAATTTTGGTGAAAGTCACCCGAAAAATATAGTGGCTGAATTCGTATTAATCCAGAATTGGTTAAATTCCAGCGAACAGCAAAAATCATAGAAAGGTCGATTTTCTAAAGTGTGGCAGTTTTGATATTTGCATATTCCTATCAGAAATGTTCGTTGCCTTGGCATTCGAAAAGTATAGTAGCAGCATTTGTGCTCATCTATCATCTAGAATTAGACCAATTATGTTTTTTCTAGAACACTTTATGTCAGAAAATCGTTCATTTGTTCACTGGAAAAGAGCCACTTCTAGATTAGCGCAAATTAAACGACAATATTTGTCTGATGGGAATGTACATAACTGATGGGAGTATCCGTAATGGGAACTGCTAATAGTATCTGTTAGGGGCTTGTTTGTTTGTCCTCAATTCATGAATGAAAAATTATTAAAATTATATTTCAATGAGGAGCACACTTTTCGTTAATTTAACCGCCTTTTGAAAATGTTAAAGTAGATGGCCCAAATGATTTCTGCTTTTCTCTGGAAAAGCGGGTGTTATTTTTATCGTCTTTAAGGCGAAACTTGAAATTTTTCTTTTACTATTTTCTCGCCTCCTCGACTAGCAAAAATTATTGTCCGTGAGCACTATATAGAACAAATTGACCTTAATCGTACTATTTATCTGTAAGCCAGATTTCTTAATCTAGGTTGGTGACCTAAAGAAGTAAGCGTCACTAATTTGGGTCGTAATAGGTAGTAATACCTAGGTAGTTACAATTTTAATTTGGATTTACTTATATTGGAGATTATGGTTTTGAAAATCAGATTTTTATAAATCGAATCATTAAAAACAAGGGGCAAATTTCAAAACTTAATACATATAGGCAATATGCCCATGTCTCGACGCAACAGGCATGTCCCTCTGGAAATAATAAACAACAAGATCATAATTTGCCAACCATTAAATTACCATATAGTTTGCCTTATACTCGGACGTACAAAATCAAAACCGTATTAAATTTCTAAAATTAAGCATCCGAAATCAGCCGCAAAAATATAAAAAATGTTTTTGTTTTGCAAATGTTTTGTATGGTAATACTATATACTCGAATTAAGGTAGGTAAGGTAGGCACAATCTTTATTAAAAAAATATTTTTCAGAATCATAAAAAGGGAACCAGAAAAAAAAATACTTTAAGTGAAAACAAACAACGCGGTATATTTGTTTACGCGAATTTATTGGGTATCATAGGCATTTTACAGCTTCCGTTCGCAGCAACAAACAAATCAAGAGACGTAGAATTAGAGAGATGATATTTTTACTTTTGGTTTTGCTTCACCAGTAAAACCAGGTAAGTATTACACTAAAAAAAATTAGACCTGAAAAGTTAATAAAAAATGTTAGGGTTTTAATTTTAATTTTCCTGTACCAGAAGAACAGTAAAACATTTGAAAATGTTTGTAAATGGCTTTATATTCTGCAATAAAATTAATTGTGTTGCTTTTTAAGGTGCGATACGAATATATATGTATAGATGTTGGGAAAATTAGGCACGGTGAATTATTTTCTAAGTACAGTACAGCATAAAAACTCGAACAAAAATAATTAATCATGTTGAATGAAAAACATGAAATTCTGCGTATAACAAAAGCTCACATAAACAAAATGCTTTAGACGGAATTTATATTAGATACGAAAATGTACCATTGTTTAAAATTGGTTTAATATGCTTTCTTAAGAATCCTGTTAATATTTTAAACATTCTGTGAGTTTAGTATTTTCAGAAACAATTTTATTTTCATTAATTTCTTACATAAAGCTGCATATGTTGTGAATACAGTCACGTATTAATTGTATATCATTTGTCGTTACGAATTCGTTTACTAACTTATAATTTGTCAGTCAATAAGTCCCGAGCCTTACACATAAATGATGCATGGAGTTGTCAAAATTTTATGACAATCCTACCATTAGCTTACAAGTTATAGTGGTTTTAGTAACGCTAGGCTTGGTATTTTCAAAACAATGGAACAAAATTAATTTCGTGTGTTGATTAAACACTCTAGATTGAAAAAATACCGTTGCTTGAACGTTGAATGATTGGAAAAGTGCCCAAAATCGTTTTGGAAGACCGTAATTGAAGTTGTGTAAGGTAGCTGAAAGATCTGAAAGCTCTGTTCAAAGTGGGTGCCGCAATTACTCACATTGAATTAAAAACATGGATTCATCATTACACTCCGGAATCAAAGCGTCGATCAGCTGATTCAACAGCAGTCGGTAAAAGGCATCCGAAGCCATACAATCCAGCAAATGTTGGCCGGTAACGTTTTGGCCTCCGTATTTTAGGATGCGTAAGGTATTTTATTCATCTACTATATTGAGAAAGGAAAGACCATTAACTAGAGTATTACATCGGATTAGCGGTTGCAGTTGCGAGAAACGACCCCAAATGCAAAAGAAAAAAGCGCCGTTTAGCGACTACTACTTATTCGCATGCCACAAAAAAATGCTCCAGGGAAAGAGATTTAGCTACATAGCTACCAAAAATTATACTTAAATTAAGGAATTACTATAACAATTGATGAATGATCATTTAACAATTGACCTTGGTTTTAGCCACAATTAAACACGGCGGAAGTACCGCCTCTTTTCGTTCTAAAATAAACTGCGGCCACATAATTGGTACCATGAAAAAAACAGTTGCTTTGAAAATGCTGGATAAGTTAGTTTTGACAGCGGCACACTACATTTCAGCGAATGCTACTATCAATCGCACTTTAATAAACGTTATTAATGTTCATACAGTCGATCGCACTTCAATAGACGCACTGTTTTATTATCACAAGAAGTATAACTATATACACACAAAGTTCTTTTCAGCAAGCCGGGTAATAATAAGGGAGAATTGTTTTATGTGAAATAATTAACACTACTCAAGCTCTACAGAAACGAATTGTTTGTGTTTTTCTTCAAGTACTGACACAGGTGCAAGTACCAAGGCAGGTGCAAATACTAACTAACACAGGTGCAAGTATTAACACAGGTGCAAGTACTAACGCAGATGCAAGTACTAACAGTACTGAAATTGAAATTGAAATTGAAATTGAAATTGAAATTGAAATTGAAATTGAAATTGAAATTGAAATTGAAATTGAAATTGAAATTGAAATTGAAATTGAAATTGAAATTGAAATTGAAATTGAAATTGAAATTGAAATTGAAATTGAAATTGAAATTGAAATTGAAATTGAAATTGAAATTGAAATTGAAATTGAAATTGAAATTGAAATTGAAATTGAAATTGAAATTGAAATTGAAATTGAAATTGAAATTGAAATTGAAATTGAAATTGAAATTGAAATTGAAATTGAAATTGAAATTGAAATTGAAATTGAAATTGAAATTGAAATTGAAATTGAAATTGAAATTGAAATTGAAATTGAAATTGAAATTGAAATTGAAATTGAAATTGAAATTGAAATTGAAATTGAAATTGAAATTGAAATTGAAATTGAAATTGAAATTGAAATTGAAATTGAAATTGAAATTGAAATTGAAATTGAAATTGAAATTGAAATTGAAATTGAAATTGAAATTGAAATTGAAATTGAAATTGAAATTGAAATTGAAATTGAAATTGAAATTGAAATTGAAATTGAAATTGAAATTGAAATTGAAATTGAAATTGAAATTGAAATTGAAATTGAAATTGAAATTGAAATTGAAATTGAAATTGAAATTGAAATTGAAATTGAAATTGAAATTGAAATTGAAATTGAAATTGAAATTGAAATTGAAATTGAAATTGAAATTGAAATTGAAATTGAAATTGAAATTGAAATTGAAATTGAAATTGAAATTGAAATTGAAATTGAAATTGAAATTGAAATTGAAATTGAAATTGAAATTGAAATTGAAATTGAAATTGAAATTGAAATTGAAATTGAAATTGAAATTGAAATTGAAATTGAAATTGAAATTGAAATTGAAATTGAAATTGAAATTGAAATTGAAATTGAAATTGAAATTGAAATTGAAATTGAAATTGAAATTGAAATTGAAATTGAAATTGAAATTGAAATTGAAATTGAAATTGAAATTGAAATTGAAATTGAAATTGAAATTGAAATTGAAATTGAAATTGAAATTGAAATTGAAATTGAAATTGAAATTGAAATTGAAATTGAAATTGAAATTGAAATTGAAATTGAAATTGAAATTGAAATTGAAATTGAAATTGAAATTGAAATTGAAATTGAAATTGAAATTGAAATTGAAATTGAAATTGAAATTGAAATTGAAATTGAAATTGAAATTGAAATTGAAATTGAAATTTTATCATGTTGAGGTAGTGCGTGTAATGCTAAGCTACATCCTATATCCCTTTTCCGGCCGGCGATCATAATTGTGTACGTAAAAGTCGTACGTAAAAGAGAATCATGAAAAAACAAAACGCCATTACAAACTATATTTGTTTACATACACGTATATAGTGGACGTGAATTGACGCAAAAAAAAAATTGTGGTCCGAAAAGGGATATACGTGCGACAAAAAAAGTTAATCAGAATTATGTGCTTCAAACCATCATTTTCGCTATTATTTCGAAATCTCATGATACTGCCCCTACGCCACATATACGTTTTCAAGGTTCTTAGAATATTTTATGTCAAAAGTAGAAATAATTTTGTGACTCATGCAGGTTATAATCTTAGATCGACTCATACCTTTTTCAAGCATCTAAATTTTAGATTAGATCTACGGAAAAACTTCTTTAATATCAGAAGGTGCAGCAACTTTTTCTAGTATTTCAAAAAATCTTAAAGAATGGATTCATCAAACTACAAATATCGACCATCTTTTTCAACTTTTAGTTTAAAATTTTTTTGTTTGAATAATAAAGAAACTTGTTTTTTTTTATTTTTTAAACTTTAACGTAAAACAAAATTATCTAAATTTAGAATTTTAGGAAGTTTTAATATATTCATGTGTAGTAAATTAGGAATATGTATTTATAATTATTTATGCTATTATTCTATTAATTTTAATTGTAAATTAAATTGTTTTTATTTTTTAAGTTATTTATTTTAAATTTCATTGTAATTTAGAATCAGGGGACCAGTCACGTGATCTATTTGATCCAATGGTTCACTTATCTTACCACCTAAATCTTATATATTAATACGCTTAATTTTTAGTTTGTACACTCTTTTAAACCTATTTCCCGTGCGCGTATCTTAATGAAACATATATCAGGTGAAAGGTATTTTTTAATAGATGCGCAGAATATATGTTTTATTAAGGTACGTGAACGGGAAATAGGTGTAAAAGCCAAGAAACGTTTTTCCTATACTGTACCTCTTATAAATTAATCAGGACGCCAGAATGCCATGACAAAATATGTTTGTATTGAACCGTCATTACACCGTGACAATACAGAACAAAACAGAAAACATAAAATGATTCTACATACATACAAACATTTTGGTGTTCTGTCAGTGTAAAAAGACAATTTTGTCATGGCACTCTATCGTCATGACAAAATTTTGCGAGTGAAGATTGACCATAGTACTTACACAAACATAATATCTATGGAAAGTTTGGAATAATCATTTTCGTCCGATTTCAGGCAAAAGTCATTGGATCTCTTAATTTATGCGAAAAGGTTAAGCGGGAAGTTTCGTCCCGATATGCGGTTGATTTGTGTCCAAAGTATATTTCGTAACCGGATAATTTATTAAGCTCTTAATTTCATGCTTGAAATAGCGTGACGTGTTTCTGGTTTTTGTGTGGTCGTAAGTCGACTAATTACTTTTGGTTACGTTGTTAATACGAGATATGCTTTGGAAAACGTCAACACTATTCATAAACAAAAGATCCGCGGTCCTTTTGTACATTCCTTATTAAATATTTAGATTAAAGTTGAGCGCCTCGGCAATTGTGTGTTTTTCCCTTTTGAGATTTTAATATTTAGAAATGGCGCGTTTCAACAACATGTATGCGAGTCCAAATGAATACCAGAAGCGCGTAACTAATGAGGTCCGAAGCGCGCTCGAATCTGAAACCCTGTCAGCAAAGGTCTTCTACGTTGACGCTCCCGACGGGTGTGGCAAGACATTTGTATTGCAATCACTCATTGCATTTACCAAGGGGCGTGGCTGGGAGTCCATTTGCTCCGCCTTCACTGGAATCGCCACGAGCTTGATGGAAGGTGGGCGTACGCTACATAATATTTTCAAACTGCCGGTTCCAATGGATGAGTCATCAGTTTCATCAATGAAGCCAGATTTATCGCACGCTGCCAAGTTGAATTTATCGCACGCTGCCAAGTTGAAAAGCGCGAGACTCATCATGGGAGATGAGACCAGTATCATGCCAGGGGCAGCGCTCACAAACATAGACAGACTATTATGAGATTTGTACAGACGAAAGCCGGAAGAGGGTGTTCTATTCACTTGAAAAAACATCCTCATGTGTGGTGACTTCCGAAAGTGCTTGCCTGTAGTACCAAAACCGAAGCGCGCGAAATTGCGAATCAAGCATCAAGTTGAGCCTGCTTTGGAAATTGGTAAACAAGTTTACAGTCACCAAGAACATGCGCATCGATGAAGATGAGGACGAGTTTACGCAATACTTGCTTTCTGTTGGAAACGGCAACGCTCGAACCGAATCGATCACACTTCCGGTGTGCTTTTCCAGTTCTCAAAGTGTGATCGATTTCGTGTATGGTGACATCAACACAACATATTAGCCGAGGGAACCATCGAGAAGCGCGCCATCATTATACCCAAGAATGATGATTGCGCGCTAATCAATCAGCAGGTGTTTAACCTCCCCGGAGGACAAGAAGTCAAACTTAGTGTTGATAAAGTTGAGAGTGACGACATGAATGAGGAACTCGGCCTACCCGTCGAGTTTCTCAACAAGATTGAAGGGTCCATCCCGCTTAAGGTAAACACGATCGTTCTTTTGATGAGGAATCTAAGCATTAGCAAAGGTCTTATCAATGGAAAACGCATGCGGGTCGCAAAAATAAACCGCTACAGTCTGGAATTTGATTTGCAGACTGGCTTCTCAAAAGGCGAGCGCGTTCTCATTCCACGCATAAAGCTCTCACCCTCGGAAGGTACCTTTTCATTTAAAATGTCTCGCCTCCAATTTCCGGTCTAGCTCGCGTTCGACATAACCATCAACAAGAGTCAGACCAAAGCTTGAAGAAGGTAGGAGTGTACTTGACGGCCCCCGTATTTACACACGGTCAGCTGTATGTGGCCTTTTCGCGATACCGCTCATTTGACGGACTCAAGGTGTTTTTGGTTGAGACAAGCGATCAATCAGCTGGTCGAGACGGGCGCATCATAACAAAGAATGTTGTTTTTTTAGAGATTCTACGCATGTAAATTGTAATGTAAATTCATATTTTATTATCCTTTTGTACATTTCTTATTAAATATTTAATAGCGTATATGAATTTACTTTATTTTTGATAACAGTGCATCAAATTTACATCTTAAAAAATCTTCTTAATCATTTCTTAACCAAAAATTCAATAAAATGTAATCATGTGACTGATTATTCAGTCACAGGTCAGCTAGTTTTCTTAGTTTTAATAATGTTGTTTCAGGTTTTTTTTTTATAATAAAAATAAAGAAATAATGTTGGTAATGAATTTAAAAAAAAAACTGAAATTGAAATTGAAATGTCCAACTGGGACGGTATAATGAATGGAAATGTGATTCATAAACCATTTTTGGAAAAAGTTCTGGAATAATGTCATCTAGATGGGACTAGATTGTTTCTGATCAAATTGTAATGAAATTTTGTATGGTAGTTTGATATTGGATCCTTTAATGGTTTTGACAACAAGTTCTCGAATACTTGTAGATAGAAATTGAATTCTAAAATAATTTTTGGAACAAGTTCCAGAATATTGGCGATGATTTTACTTATCATGCTAAAAAACCTGAAAATGCCCAATGATATGTAAGCGAGCGATTGGCTGATGTTGTTTTTAATAAAACCTTAGTTGGGACAGATTATTAATTAAAACCCATTAATATTTAGTGAGAACCTTAGGGCAATTTCACAAAACCGTTAATTTTGATCCGTAAGACCGGTGTGCAGCAAGATAAAAATTCAAATAGTTCAAAAATAACAGTATCAGTTTGAACTAAATATATTTAAATAAATCTCCATAAAAATAGTTTTAAGCTACGAGTAATGCGTTTACAAATAGATGCAAAAACTGGTGCGTAACTCTAATAGGACGCTTTGACTGATGTTACTACGGTACCTAATTCAATGACATGAAATGATAAATATTCTTAGAATAGCTTAGAGTCTAAAATAATTTCAAGGAATCCAGAATAAGTTATCCAAAAGTAAATTGTAGGCGTTAAAAAACAAATTTAAAGCAAAAACCAAAATTGTTCATAAATACTGAAAATGCCTTTGAACAAAAAATACCATTGGGCATTCTGGTAAATTAAGACATTATTATAATCTTGTCTATCCCCTAACTTATCGGTACTAAACTAAGTACATGCTTTATATTCTTGTTGCTACACATCTAACACATTATACCATTAAATGTTTACGAGTGTGAAGCGCGGTTACCAACGTTTTTTCAAATCATAATTGGGTTGTTGTTTTAATTATTGTTTATAAAATTATACATTAAATTTTTGATTTTATTTTAAATTGTGGGAAGTTTCTTAGAATTTGAAAAGAACTGAAACTAAAGGGTTGGTAGCAGTATTCCTATTTATTCTAATTTTAACGCAATTGATGTGGTATCATGTTTACTGATTTTGTTCGAGGAAAACACTTTATGTTTTATAAATTCATAATGAATCAAAATGATTTTTTTATCGGTTCATATCATATTATGTCCTCGATCAACACATACATATATTAACGTTTCTTAAGCTAAACTGGATGTAAATAAATTATAAGGAATACTAATGAATAATTTATAAGGAAAAAGGCCCTAGGGAATCAGAGAGTTCGATTCCGGATAGGGAGCTCTTGCAACGGCTACCACATCTAATAAACTAGCAATAATTTAAAGAAATAATATTTTTAAAATTTTAAAGTCTGTCAGCTATTTCCCAAGATGTACCACCATATATAACACAATTTCATCAAATTTTGAACAAACAGAAAAAGAAAAACGGTAGGTGAGTATAGTTGGTTAAGGAATAATTGTACTTAATTGCGTGTTAGAATTGCGATAGCACCCTATGAACCGAATATGATTATTATCCGTCAAGAAACAGGCATTTAGATTCACTTGAAATATTATCTGATTTTGCATTTTTAGATAGAATTCATTTTATCTTTTTTCATTCCATTAACCTTATTTCAAATTATCGCCAATAGTCATGTTCGACATAGACGAATTGCGTTGAACATGCTCAATTTTTTTTAAGCTCAAGTTAAATTCTTACTCATATTCAAATTTTTATTCAGGATCTTTTGGTCATATTAGTTAATAGTAGACTAAATTAATTCTAGAAAAAAATTCTCATTCTATATATTGTATTGTGAGGTCGAGTTATTCAGCTTATTCGAAATTTTGCATCAAATTTGGAATATACGGTAAACAATTAGCTGTCAGTCAAGAAACAATCGAATTCTCTACACAACGTCACGGAATCCCAGTCTGATCCTACAAACCAAACTAAAACTCTATCACTGAGAATGAAGTTTCGGCCAATTACTAAAAATTGTTGACAGAAATATAACAAAAAGTGTGAACGTAACCGTTTGTTAAATTAAATTAAAAGTGTAGCGTACACAAAATTATGTAAAATTAAAAATTTGTGTTAACGGTCAATGTTGTCCTACGCCTATTGTCCATTAAGCCGCCGAGTAATACCACTTTCATTACATTGCAGTTTTTCCATCCCAGGAAATTTTGTTTTTATTATTTACACAACACTTATGAGTTGACAATATTAAGACTTATGAGTTGACATTATTACTTATAGTGAGCTTAGTGACAGCCTTATGATGGGTTTAGGACAATCTTTCAGCTTGTAAAAATTTATATGAAATTGGTCTACAACTTCCAAAACCTTTCGGGGTCGGAAAAAACGATTATGACGTTTTGAGATAGCACATGACAGTGTGAAGCCTGACCAAGTGCCCAGCATAAGCCGTACATTCAAATTTGACCATTTAAACTTCCAAAATCGCAGGTGACTTCCTAGGTCGGAAAAGTATTTTTATGTTTTTGACGATAAAAATAATTATTCCCGCAAAAAGTTCATAAAACCAACGAGGTGTCGTTGATTCAACATCATCGCAAAAATTTATAAGATTTCTATCGGAAGTTGCTACTTCTGGAACACAAATTTCCACCACATTTCGCAAAGATCTCCCAATTTATTACAAACACTTAAGTATAAAGCTTCATCCCGATCAGCCGATCCGGGCGAATTTTTGTTGAAAAACAAATTTTAGTAGTACTAATGCGACCGGTATTATTATAAATTTAATTTAAAATCGTTTAGTTCATAGTCGTTTTTCTCTAAATGATGCTTGCAAAAAACGAAGAAGCTCTTATGGAAGCTGCCACCCCAAATTTATAAAAAAACCTTAAGTATTAAGGTTCACACGGATCAGTTAATTCGTCGGGGCTGTAGAGAGGACATAGACATTTAGTCTGCACGGCAACACACATAGAGAACTTTCTAAAAACACTTTTTTGAACTTTAGCGATATTAGTGAATGGTAAATTTGCAAAAATCTTGAGGTCAAACAACTTCTATGTCTAACTATTCTTTATTTAACTACGTAAAAAAATATGTTTGTTTTACCAACTTTTAACAAGAACCAATAAGAACTAATTTTGTTGCAAATACTAGAAACCCTTTCTATGCTTTCACTTTTCCCCTCTCAAGCCTTCTCTATAAGGTCGGATTAATTTTCAACAAGAGATTAGTGAATAAACCCCCCGATTCTAACGTACAGTCACAGACGTATTTTCAGTCTTAGCGAAAACTTTTGTCTTAACGAAGACTAGATATTTTAAATTCGTATTCTGCACTTAGTCTTATCTGTCAGTAGTCTTAAAAAACTGTCTTCGTTAATATCAGCGAAATAGGTGGTCTTAGGAATCATAATTTTGACAATTAAACAAAAACAATAATTATATGTATTTGACTATAAAAACCGCAAAAATTATTCAAAATACAATAAATACTCTCTTAGCATATATATATATATATATATATATATATATATATATATATATATATATATATATATATATATATATATATATATATATATATATATATATATATATATATATATATATATATATATATATATATATATATATATATATATATATATATATATATATATATATATATATATATATATATATATATATATATATATATATATATATATATATATATATATATATATATATATATATATATATATATATATATATATATATATATATATATATATATATATATATATATATATATATATATATATATATATATATAACATAAATTTGAGTTTTTTTAACAATTTGGAATTGAACTGTCGCTTTTCATTCAAAAATTTGAAACAATATGGTAAAAATTTGGTTTCGACAGCTCTACAAAAGTGTTTGGAGAGTTTCCAATATATTATTTAACCCCCCGATTCTGACGATATGACTACTAAGACTATCTTAGACTTTCTTGTTAAGACTTTATTTTTTAAGACTAAAGTCTTCATTGAAATTCTGAAGGCAGTAGTCTTAAATAATATATCAGAAACTCTCCAAAGACTTTTGTAGAGCTGTCGAAACCAAATTTTTACCATATTGTTTCAAATTTATGACCGAAAAGCGACAGTTCAATTCGAAATTGTTAAAAAAAATCTCAAATTTATGTTATATATATATGCTAAGAGAGTACATAATATTGTATTTTGAATAATTTTTCTGGTTTTATAGTTAAATACATATAATTATTGTTTTTGTTTAAATGTCAAAATTATGATTCCTAAGACCACCTATTTCGCTGATATTAACGAAGACAATTTTTTAAGACTACTGACAGATAAGACTAAGTGCAGAATACGAATTTAAAATATCTAGTCTTCGTTAAGACAAAAGTTTTCGCTAAGACTGAAAATACGTCTGTGACTGTACGTTAGAATCGGGGGGTAAGACTACTGTCTTCAGAATTTCAATGAAGACTTTAGTCTTAAAAAATAAAATCTTAACAAGAAAGTCTTAGCTAAGATAGTCTTAGTAGTCTTATCGTCAGAATCGGCGGGAAAATCTAAATGTCAAAAAAAAATTGTTTCATACTGACATCTGACATTTACAGTTATTAACAATATGTTAGTCGAAGCCTGTTATTAAAATCGGCTCTCAAAAATAAATGCATATCGCGCAATATTTTTTGTTGTCGAAAAATTCAGCGCATGATTTTGAACATCGAGCACAAATTTTAAGAAACTAGGTCAGCAGCAAATGTAAAACCATCCGTTCAGCCGAAAAAATTACTGAAACTTTTATTGGAAGTGGAACACACTTTAGAATGAAAATATCCTTTGGTTTATACAAAAAATAATTATAGACCTTTGCTTGACAGTTTGCTTTTGCATGACCAGATTACAGAACTTCTTTGCAAATTTCTGTAAGAATTCCAATTCAACCCTATCGACCAAATTTGTTAATAATAAATTACGATTTAATCGAATATCATTAAGCAGTTTCTAGTTTTAAAACCTCGATAAAAATTGTGTTACAATTATATTTTACAAGTCAAATTTAATTTTTAGAAATGGCCTAGTTCCAGAAGTTCATTATATTAGTTAGTACCAAGAACGAATTCGACAATAACAGGACAAGTTTCAATCACAAAAGCCAATTTTTAATTTAAACTAAAGAAATTCAAATTTGTTACTTTAGAATATTGTCCAAAGAAATGACCGAGTTCCTTTAGCATCTTCACTTCATTTTTGAATCACTTTCCATGATCTCAAAGCATAGGGAGTACTAGCAAAAAGCAATTAGAATATTTTTTTGCAAAACACCAACCGCTACATCACCTCCCAATGATTCACAGAGCTCAAACTTGTGCGCCTGATCGGTCTTTAAGTTGGCCGGTACTTCGCATCAAAAAATTTAGATTTCAGAATGTAAATAAGAGTTTGCTGATCACGAGTGGTTTGTTTTCGCAATTATTAAAGTGTCGATCGTAGTTAGTTGTTGAGATACCGAAGGGCAGCCATCGTTTATTACATCTTATCTCTCGGTATTGGTTGAATGTTTATTAAGCCACTCGATCAAGAATAATCGCAAGGTTGTGCGACTAGTTGAGATGAACTGATAAAAAAAATGAAATTTAGTTTCATTAACTAATTCGTTCGCCCTTCTTTGCTTTGTATATGTATGTTGAATGTCTGTCGTGAATTGTTAGACAAAATCTAAACGTCACGCTTGCCTTGTGTAGAAGACATTGCTCTTTAATTGCTGTTTAATTGTTTGGAAAATTGCAAACAATTCTCAATCGATGCAGAATATTTTTTCGGCCTCTGATAATTTGTTGGAGAAAAATTTAAGAGGTTCCCAGATCTCTTTATTGAGATGTAGTAAGACCGATCCTATTGCTTTGTACCTAGTGCCCTTTAACGGATGTTCTTGAGCTGAAGTAATGCATTTTGGCATTCTTCAGATCAAAAAAAAATTTGAGGTGTTTTGGCTTTGGCGAGAAGACAAGTCTTCTGTGTGTGTATTGGGGCAAGTATCCCTGCCAGTTATGGAATGAATCGGTGATAGAAATTTACTTAACCGATAGATTATTAAATTTGCTTAACATTTTACGGTGTTGGGAATTCTCCAATCACATTAACTTCGGACGGCAGAATCCCATTATAGCAGTAATCTTATAATTGTCCTTAAAATACATTTTGCGGCAATTAACACCGTAATTTGTAAATTTTTAGAAGTTTTATTCCAGACTGAGTAAATGTTGTTTTTATAGTTTCTTAAAGCAACAAGAATGTTATCAATATCAACAAAAACGAAATCAATATCTCTCACGATTTCGTTTATGCAACGCTCGAATTAGGCAAATGGTGCGGTGGACCACGGGAACGAGATGATATGCTCTCTTTAGATATATTGTTGAGAATATCGAGTATCCATATGGATCTATATGCATATAGTTTCATATGGACACACTTTGTATGTATGTAGGATTTGGTAACGGTCAAGAATTGTGATTGCGTTAAGCCTTCTGTAATACCCACATGGTCTGCATTCGTTGTCCTTCTTCTTCACTTCATGAACATAATACTACTGAAGAAGAAGATCGGCAGATTCCTAGCTAAATTATGTGTTGGTGCTTCGTGGCGAATTGGAGCAAATCTGCGTATCTTCAAAATAGTAAATTGCTTATAGCCACAATGTGCCTTACCAGAGAGTTGCAGTTCTGTGGAGCTGTTTAAGGCGGAAGTTTCGTTAAAAATGCTCCTTAAAAATTGTTGATTATAAAAAATATTGATCCACCACGCATGGATCAAGGCTGATGTTGCGTTGATTATAAGATTAGTATCTTATCAATTCGTTCGGATCAATCATTTCGTTAAGAAATCCGCACCAATAATGGGTCGGTTGGGATTGGCAAGAATGGATGCGTGTTTGGACTAACATTTTACCTGGCACCATTTGTTGTTGCCAGAACTAAATCGGGATTACGATTTGTTCCAAAGCAATAGTATTTGTGATACGGAATTATGCTTAGATCAGCTTCGGTATCAATCAAAAATGTAATTTTGTTTACCGAATTCTGTAGAAAAAGGCAATTGTGAAAGAAAAGGTTGTCGCTGTGTGTGTGAATTTATTTCTAGCTTTGTGAGCCAGTTGTTAATTTTTTTTAGCATTGTCTCGAGACGGCTAATGCTAGAACTTGACAAATGTATGTCTAGAGCTTGGTGTGCGTGTGTCGAAATTAATTGAAATCAAGCTCGGCGACTTCAGCAAGGCTCTTGAAGTTTTTCCTGTTGTGAGATCAACGCTGCTTCAATGTAATCAGGCAGCTCCCTCATCCATAATTTTGTAATTACGTTGACTTAGAAATTTGTGCCGAACAACGGTTTTATTCGGTGCTATGATAACCAAGAATATCTGATCATCAGTAGCTGTATTTATTTGATAGATCTTCTAAATTTACAACAACGAGACCAGTTTTATTTCCCAATGAAATACAGCTAATATAGATTTAGCTTGAAAAAGGCTCTAATTTACGCTCCTCGGAGATGGAATAGCTGTCGATTAACAGTTTTTTAAGGTTGACATATTTATCAGTGGTTGGAGGATCTTGCAGAATGTAGTGACCTTACCTACCTGTGCTGCCGCGTGGAACACCACTGTGTGCGCAAACTTTTGTTTGTCACTGGTGGTAATCTTCTTCTAATAAAAAATTTTAGGACCACGCGGTAGGCGACCAGAGAATTTTTTAGTGAATATTTTTGAAAATGGGGTCATGAAGGACACGTGTTTGTAACAAAAACAGTGACAATATTCCCCCATGAAAGCCGAAAGCTAAGTCTAAGCATTTTATGAAACACTTGTTTTTTTATTTCGCAAAAAATTAAATTTTTGAATATTTTAATTAAAAAATTTGTCCAAAAAGAGTATCTACTCAAAAAACAAGTGTTTAATAAAATGTGCTTGTTAAATGTTGTTTGCCAAATGCCTACGGCAAATAGTGTCAAAAGTACTATGCCAGATGGTAAGGTCAAAAGTACTAGGCAGAAAAACAAGAGATTGCATAAAGGGGAGCACTTTTTTATCTCGACTATTACCAGAGCCTCCTAAAAATAAGAGCCGTAAAATTCCGCCATTTTGTTCATGAGCTTTCCATAGAGGGGAAGCTTTTTTTCTTTTTCATACCAATCAGTGTATTTTAATATTTTTTTAGAAGCTTTTTTGTATATAAAAACATAAATGCTTTGTTGGAATTTTCAATTTGAATGGTTTAAAGGGTTCAATATTCAGGAAAGGCATATTTTAAAATAATTGAATCATACTATGTCGAGTTAACTCAAACACATTTAAATTTGTCTCACACAATTCTTTTTCGTATTTTGAAATAGAATCGTATTTCAACATTGTTTATGAAAAAATTTCGAAAATTGTTTTTTCGTTACTTGTTAAAAATTTGATTTTTCATCACAACAAACTTGCAGGCTATAATTTTTCATCCTGTAGTATGTATAAACAAAACAGGATAGGAACAAACCACACAATTAATCGATAAAAAAAAATTATTTTTTTAGGAGAAACTGGAGAAGACAAAGACTGCTAGATTTATTTTGGTTTTAAAGTGAACCACATCTGTCTAGAAATATTATTTATATAGTTTTGGTTTTTGATCACCCAGTAAAATCCAAGGCATGCTACAATCGAATTTGGAATTTTATGGATATTTAATTTATTCAATTTTATTTAATTTATAATCGATAAAATTTGCGCTTGGTTCCTACCCAGAGCTTCATCAAAAAGATTATTTTATAAAGCATTTCGCAAATACTAAACCAATCAAAAGATGTCGTTAAGTATAAATTTAGAAAACAAGAGCGACAAAAAATTTAATATATTAAAACCCATAATGTTCGTTTAGAAAATTTAACAATTTATTATAAATACTGCTTCGTTCAATAGGCTATGGAGATCTCCTGGAACTGAGAATAACGCAATACGAGCGAATTGAATTGAAATAGAAAAAACAAAAATTTGGAAAAATACTTTTAACGCTATTTGCCGTAGGCACTTGGCGAAACACACTTATACTTAATAAACACATTTTTATTAATCACTTGTTTTTTGTTCCGCAGAATATTTTGAATGTCTTTCAAAAAGTTTAAAAAATCACTCGATCGATTTCGACTTGTTAGGTCATCATCAGGAGTATCTACTGATTTGTATTAGTAAAAATTTTTGTTATATAATAGAAAAAAGCAAAATATAATAAAAGGAGAGAAGAAAAAATAAGCAATAAAAATTAATCTACGGATCGCGCAGGTAGGCGATGAGTCATATGTAGGTTGAGTAACAAAATTCAAGGTATATTATTGCGTACGTGAGAATAGAAAAGGGCGGGGTCTGTAATTGGTGAGAACCGGATTTCTCTTTGTTCGTTAAGGATATTTTGGTTAAGAAATATTGATTTTCGAATTTCGTAAGATTCTAAGGTATCTAAACGTCTGCCTTTGGGTTGTATATGTAATATGTCTAAATTGTTCAAGCTAGCTGTATGATTTTCTGAAGTTAAATGGTTATGGAAAGTTGATTGATTGCAACCAGATAAATGTTCTTTAGCTCTAACTCCAAAATTGCGCCCAGTCTGACCAATATAGGAGAAACTACAATCATTGCAATTGATCCTATAGACACCAGATTTGGAAAGGCGATCAACTCTAGGTTTATTGTTAAAAATCATTTTCTTTATTGTGTTATTATTATAAAAAGCAAAACTAATATTGGTATAATTGGACACGATGTTGCTAATCCGTTGGCTCGTTTTTCCTATATACTCTAAGCGACGCCAATTTTCCCGCGTTGGACTATCCGGTGGATAAATACCCGTTAGAGTTTTACGCTTTAGCTTTTTATTTAATAACTTTAAT
Organism: Nephrotoma flavescens; assembly: GCA_932526605.1. Taxonomy (NCBI): domain Eukaryota; kingdom Metazoa; phylum Arthropoda; class Insecta; order Diptera; family Tipulidae; genus Nephrotoma; species Nephrotoma flavescens. The sequence goes on from OW052222.1 coordinate 142,816,648, forward strand.
ATAGTCCTAGTTGCATATCCGTTATTCGTTGCTATTTGAAGAATTATGTTAAGCTCAGTGTTATAATTTGAATTTGACAGAGGGATGTTTATTAGTCTATCTATGAGTGAGTGGAAAGCTGACATTTTAATATTATGGGGATGGTTTGAAGAACTAGGGATAACAGCGTCTGTATACGTGGGTTTCCGATAAATTTTGAAGTCTAAAGTAGAATTAATCCTGGTTATTGTTATATCTAGAAAATTAATACATTTATTTTCTTCTTTTTCTAACGTAAAATCAATGGTGGGATACTGAGAATTTAACCAAGTAAGGAAAGAGTCTAACAGTCTATCAGTTCCATTCCATAGACATAATATGTCATCAACATATCTATACCAAAAGATTATATGACGAAAATAAGGATTGTTATTTGATAAGATCATTTGCTCGAAGAAATTCATGAAAATTTCAGCCAACAAAGGTGACAGAGGGGAGCCCATGGGTAGACCATCAGCGAATTTGAAATATGTATTATCAAAACAGAAATAATTTTGTTTAATACAAGTCTCAAAAACTAACTTCAGTTCACGACGTAAGCTCTCATCTACAACATCCCTATCTAAGTAATTACAAACTATTTGGGACAAAGTATTAATTGGAATAGAAGTGAAAAGACTGGCAACGTCAAATGAAACTAGTTTTGAATGTAACGGAATATCAACGTCTTGAATTTTGTTAATCAATTCTACCGAGTTCTTAACCGAGTAAGCCGAAAAGAAATTAGTATGACAATTGAAAAAATTTATGAAACCCTTACATAGCTTGTAGGCAGGAGCATTGCAATACGCTACTATTGGTCTAATCGGAATGCCTTCCTTATGGATTTTTGGTAAACCATAAAGGATCGGGGCAGATGGATTCATGACAGAGTACTTCCAACCAGTTCCATCAAATAACTTCTGGCATTGGTTGATACACTTACTAACCGAAGTCTTAAAAGACTTAGTTGGATCTCTGCCAAGCTCTATTGCTTTACTTTCTGTAATAAAATCAGAAATTTTATTGCAGTAATCGACTTTTGTGAGCACGGTAATTGTATTGCCTTTATCCGCTTTACACGCTATAAGGTCATGGTCACGTAGTTTTTTCTTTATCGCACCAATCACTTTGAGGTTAGTATTAGAAGCAGCAGAAGAAGAAGAGTTTATCGGAGAAGAAGAGTTATCAATACCTTTCTTTATTTGTAACGCACACACTGATTTTATTTGGGTTATCTGGCCAGATAAGGCTGTTTCGGCATCTACAGCCAGATTTTCGAATGATCGAAGGTCGATTTTGTTTGGCGTAGGGGCATAATTCACTCCGTTGCTAAGCATTTGCACCTCTGTATCACGGAAAACGACTGAGGACAAGTTCTTAAAACGTGGATGAAATTGGAAATCAGACGAACCAACATTACCTCTACGGTTAAATGGATAAGCCTTATCTCGCAACACATCCAGTTTAGCTTTTTGTTTCACATATTGAATATGTGAAATTTCAGCTACCTCTGCACGAACTTTTTTGTCCAGCCAATCGAACTCAACAGAGTGCAAACGAATTGCTAACTCAGTGTGAACAACTTTAAGATGGAGATATAAGTTGTTCCTGGTAGCATACCCTTTACGCAGCTCGTTATCCCTCCAGCTACAACGCGCTAGATTGATAGCTCTTCTTCCCTCCAAAGATTTACTATTGCATTTAATGTTAGTATAGTTAGGAAGCAATTTTAATTTTTTACAACTACTATTAAACCATATTTGATTATTAGAATAACAAATTCTTACCAACAAACGACGATAAATTACGGCGAGGGTGGCCAAATCTGCCAACTTAATACTTTTAACGCTATTTGCCGTAGGCACTTGGCGAAACACACTTATACTTAATAAACACATTTTTATTAATCACTTGTTTTTTGTTCCGCAGAATATTTTGAATGTCTTTCAAAAAGTTTAAAAAAACCACTCGATCGATTTCGACTTGTTAGGTCATCATCAGGAGTATCTACTGATTTGTATTAGTAAAAATTTTTGTTATATAATAGAAAAAAGCAAAATTTTGCTTTTTTCTATTATATAACAAAAATTTTTACTAATACAAATCAGTAGATACTCCTGATGATGACCTAACAAGTCGAAATCGATCGAGTGATTTTTTAAACTTTTTGAAAGACATTCAAAATATTCTGCGGAACAAAAAACAAGTGATTAATAAAAATGTGTTTATTAAGTATAAGTGTGTTTCGCCAAGTGCCTACGGCAAATAGCGTTAAAAGTATTAAGTTGGCAGATTTGGCCACCCTCGCCGTAATTTATCGTCGTTTGTTGGTAAGAATTTGTTATTCTAATAATCAAATATGGTTTAATAGTAGTTGTAAAAAATTAAAATTGCTTCCTAACTATACTAACATTAAATGCAATAGTAAATCTTTGGAGGGAAGAAGAGCTATCAATCTAGCGCGTTGTAGCTGGAGGGATAACGAGCTGCGTAAAGGGTATGCTACCAGGAACAACTTATATCTCCATCTTAAAGTTGTTCACACTGAGTTAGCAATTCGTTTGCACTCTGTTGAGTTCGATTGGCTGGACAAAAAAGTTCGTGCAGAGGTAGCTGAAATTTCACATATTCAATATGTGAAACAAAAAGCTAAACTGGATGTGTTGCGAGATAAGGCTTATCCATTTAACCGTAGAGGTAATGTTGGTTCGTCTGATTTCCAATTTCATCCACGTTTTAAGAACTTGTCCTCAGTCGTTTTCCGTGATACAGAGGTGCAAATGCTTAGCAACGGAGTGAATTATGCCCCTACGCCAAACAAAATCGACCTTCGATCATTCGAAAATCTGGCTGTAGATGCCGAAACAGCCTTATCTGGCCAGATAACCCAAATAAAATCAGTGTGTGCGTTACAAATAAAGAAAGGTATTGATAACTCTTCTTCTCCGATAAACTCTTCTTCTTCTGCTGCTTCTAATACTAACCTCAAAGTGATTGGTGCGATAAAGAAAAAACTACGTGACCATGACCTTATAGCGTGTAAAGCGGATAAAGGCAATACAATTACCGTGCTCACAAAAGTCGATTACTGCAATAAAATTTCTGATTTTATTACAGAAAGTAAAGCAATAGAGCTTGGCAGAGATCCAACTAAGTCTTTTAAGACTTCGGTTAGTAAGTGTATCAACCAATGCCAGAAGTTATTTGATGGAACTGGTTGGAAGTACTCTGTCATGAATCCATCTGCCCCGATCCTTTATGGTTTACCAAAAATCCATAAGGAAGGCATTCCGATTAGACCAATAGTAGCGTATTGCAATGCTCCTGCCTACAAGCTATGTAAGGGTTTCATAAATTTTTTCAATTGTCATACTAATTTCTTTTCGGCTTACTCGGTTAAGAACTCGGTAGAATTGATTAACAAAATTCAAGACGTTGATATTCCGTTACATTCAAAACTAGTTTCATTTGACGTTGCCAGTCTTTTCACTTCTATTCCAATTAATACTTTGTCCCAAATAGTTTGTAATTACTTAGATAGGGATGTTGTAGATGAGAGCTTACGTCGTGAACTGAAGTTAGTTTTTGAGACTTGTATTAAACAAAATTATTTCTGTTTTGATAATACATATTTCAAATTCGCTGATGGTCTACCCATGGGCTCCCCTCTGTCACCTTTGTTGGCTGAAATTTTCATGAATTTCTTCGAGCAAATGATCTTATCAAATAACAATCCTTATTTTCGTCATATAATCTTTTGGTATAGATATGTTGATGACATATTATGTCTATGGAATGGAACTGATAGACTGTTAGACTCTTTCCTTACTTGGTTAAATTCTCAGTATCCCACCATTGATTTTACGTTAGAAAAAGAAGAAAATAAATGTATTAATTTTCTAGATATAACAATAACCAGGATTAATTCTACTTTAGACTTCAAAATTTATCGGAAACCCACGTATACAGACGCTGTTATCCCTAGTTCTTCAAACCATCCCCATAATATTAAAATGTCAGCTTTCCACTCACTCATAGATAGACTAATAAACATCCCTCTGTCAAATTCAAATTATAACACTGAGCTTAACATAATTCTTCAAATAGCAACGAATAACGGATATGCAACTAGGACTATATTAAAGTTATTAAATAAAAAGCTAAAGCGTAAAACTCTAACGGGTATTTATCCACCGGATAGTCCAACGCGGGAAAATTGGCGTCGCTTAGAGTATATAGGAAAAACGAGCCAACGGATTAGCAACATCGTGTCCAATTATACCAATATTAGTTTTGCTTTTTATAATAATAACACAATAAAGAAAATGATTTTTAACAATAAACCTAGAGTTGATCGCCTTTCCAAATCTGGTGTCTATAGGATCAATTGCAATGATTGTAGTTTCTCCTATATTGGTCAGACTGGGCGCAATTTTGGAGTTAGAGCTAAAGAACATTTATCTGGTTGCAATCAATCAACTTTCCATAACCATTTAACTTCAGAAAATCATACAGCTAGCTTGAACAATTTAGACATATTACATATACAACCCAAAGGCAGACGTTTAGATACCTTAGAATCTTACGAAATTCGAAAATCAATATTTCTTAACCAAAATATCCTTAACGAACAAAGAGAAATCCGGTTCTCACCAATTACAGACCCCGCCCTTTTCTATTCTCACGTACGCAATAATATACCTTGAATTTTGTTACTCAACCTACATATGACTCATCGCCTACCTGCGCGATCCGTAGATTAATTTTTATTGCTTATTTTTTCTTCTCTCCTTTTATTATATTTTGCTTTTTTCTATTATATAACAAAAATTTTTACTAATACAAATCAGTAGATACTCCTGATGATGACCTAACAAGTCGAAATCGATCGAGTGATTTTTTAAACTTTTTGAAAGACATTCAAAATATTCTGCGGAACAAAAAACAAGTGATTAATAAAAATGTGTTTATTAAGTATTTGGAAAAATGTTGACATTTTTTTAGTATTGTTTTACAGGTCACAGCAACTATGATGGTAAATAATTTACGACAAAGTTATTCTTTTTTTGTTCACTATGCGATGTTTGAGGGCTCAAGGCTCACCGTGCTCTTATGCTTTTTACATCGTGCCGCAGTTATGCTTTTTACATCCATACTTTACGCCTTCCGGCCAACTCAAGGACGTACGGCTATAGGACCGATTTAAGACCATCTGCACATTGCAAGCTCCATGCCAGCCTATACTGGCATGAAACATGGGTCGGACCATGGGTTTGGCATCCCGACAGGAGGTCATAGATGTGTTACATTTCACCACAGATCGTAATCTGTTGATGAAATTTCACTTTGCATCCTGACATCTGTAAACTGATTTTAAAATTACAGAAAGCTCGGTTTTGCAATCGCAATAAATTGAAGTTTTAGACTTTTTTTTTTTTTGTAATAATATCATAGCCATCTGTGATTTTAAATCAATTTTTTTTATTGATTCCTCTTACATCCAATTTAAAATTTAGTTTTATAAAAATTTAACTTCTTTAGTACATTTATGAAACTTATGTCCCGCTGTAGTTTAAATTTAATAATTAAATACTACACTATGATGGCTGATTTATAATATGTGTTGGTTGAATATTTCATTAAAAATATAAAATTAAAATTTAGAAGATTTATCTAAGTTTTTAATCATACATTTTTGTTCAAAAATTTTCCAATTACCACGGTTTCGTATAGTAACTAAATAAAAGTCTCATTTTAATATTACGACTATTTCAAATCATAGATGGCTCTGCTATTTTATAAAAAAAAGCCCACGATAGAGTTCCTCATTAAAGTTACTTACTCTAGCAAATTGCAAAATATATAATAGAACACCCATCCCTTCATGTAAAGTCATTTTGAGCATAATTTGTTAAGAATTTTAACTGCAAAACCAAGAGTACGAAACTACACAGAGTTTTCTCAAAACGGTTGTCTGACTCTCCGAAAATTTTAAAACCAAAATTCGTTCTCTTTTCAAATTGATATCTCCGGGATTTTTCATGATCCGAGTGTTTTATTTTGAGGATTTTGACTTCCTTCATTTTGAAAACAGAATTTTGAAATCCGGGGTTTCGAGGGTAATCTGCTTGCAATTCCTAAACTTTAACATTTTAGTAAACAACATTTAGGCGCACATATTTTGCTCTACTATAGGCTATAGCCAAAATGAGTGGTGTTGGTCAAAGAAAAATAAAATCACCTTAGCAATCGTTCATTAACACAAGAATGTAAATGGCTAAATATTGTACAACGCCTCAGGAACTCATTCAAATTAAGTAAAAAACATAAAAATAAATATTTAATTTACCGAAAATAATCATTTACAATGTTTCGTGAACAATAATATTTAATTTTAAAGCTACCAAAACCACAATAATAATAATAATTTTGTAATTTACATAAAATGGGTAAACAATAACTACTCGCTGAAACATTTTTGATCCCATTCCCGATAACTCTTTAAATATCTATAATAAACAAATGAACTAAAAATTATTTTGCTTATTGGTTTATAAATAAATGTTTATTGGTAAAGAACAAGAGAACTTTTGGTGTTTTGTGAACATACGAATATGTTGTTCGTGTGCTGTGGGGTGTATAACTGTAAATTATTTCAATAAAACAATTTTATTTCATTTTCTCGATAATAATTGAAAAAACGAAAATCGGAAAATTGGAAAATGGGAAAAAAATATGTTGTCTTATTATTATTATTTTGAATTTTATTGAATTTTCACCATACAAATAAAGCGACACGACGACACATCTTTCAACGCTCTTTTCCTAAGATTTTTCAATTGACTTTATTTTTGGTTTCCTTTTTTGGGGATGTTTATTGGATACACACGCATTTACAAAGATATCTATCCTAAGCCTTCAAATTGAAATTCAATATTTATTGCAAACAAAAAAAATATATTTAATTTCTTCAGAATGGGACTGTATACGGTTTTCATCTTCTTAAGAATATTTTATTCTCTACATATTAGTTCTCTATAAAGATCAAAGGAAATAAGGAATTGCGTTAAAAATCCTCAATGAAAAATTCCAGAAACGGTACAAAAATGATAAAAAATATTCAATTTTACGCATTTTGGTTTTGTGTTTTAGAGAAAATATCAAAAAAAAAATAAAATAATAATAAATACAAACGACAAATAGAATACGCCTTCTTGAGTTAATTCAAGTTTGGTATGAAATGAATGCCCATTTCTATTAGCGTTGGTTTTTGTTTGTGAGTGTTCGCTATTTCTAAAACGATATGCCAATTTAAAGCAAATGAAAATGTATAGGACGTTCTTTCGTCCTGATTTAGCTATCTGTCTTGAGCTAGTTCATTATTATGTGAAAAGATTTTGTCTATTCTCCTTCAATTTGGTGCTTTATTTAGTGTTAATAAAGTGATAAAATTTTGAAATACAGAGGAAGTTTAAGAGCATTTCATAATTTAATTAATAGTATTTCCAACAAACTCAATAATCTCCATCGCACGGACAATCAAATGCGTGGTGCATCACATGCAGACCGCATATAGATAATGATGGCTGCCACGGGTAGACAATGTGAGCCCTTGTTGCAAGTGCGTTTCTCGCATTTCCATGAGTTGTTTCAGGGTTGGTGTAAAAGGTTAATTTGCATAAACCAATTTCAGGAAAATCAGACAAGTTATAGTTTATTACTCAGCGTGGCTCTCGTACATCAAAATGACGCTCCTTATAAGTTTCCACATCATTTATCCAATCGAACGGCCTACCGATCGTCATGAAATTTTTACCATGTATTAATTGCATGTCCAGAACCAACCTAACAATATTTTTGAAGGGGTCTGATCCCGGGGTCTACGAACATAGGTACAAAGTTTTTATAAAGTTTATTTTTTTTTTTTTTCAAATTAAATTTACATACAAATTTTTATAAAATTACAATTTTTTTTTAAATTTTGTTCCGGGCGTGAGTTTCGGAAAGGGTTATATGAAATCAGTGATATTATCGGATCCAAGAGATTCACCGCCTTATTCAAGAAGGCCCACCTTCAGGTAGGACCTCGAAGTCTGAGAGACCCAATACAAATTTTTTCTAAAATTTCAAGATTTTTTAAATTTTGTCATGGGAATGATTTCAAGAAAGTGGTTTTATTAAATTAGTGACATGCTCGAAAGTTCGTCGCCTGGAGAAAAGGAACCCTCTTTATAAACTTCCCACCATTCATCCAATCGTATTAGTCCGCTCAACCGATCGACATGAAATATTTATTATGTATAAGATGCATTTCCAGAACCAACCTTACGATATTTTTGAAGAAGGGTTGTATACTCCGGTCTACAAGCCCCTATACATATTGTTTCTAAAATTTTTAATTTTTCTTAAATTTTCTCACAGGAATGAGCTTAGAAAAGGGGTCATGTGAAATTAGTAACAATCTAACGATCTCTTGGATCAACACCCTCATTATAAGTATTATATAGCCGCTTAACCATCCAGAACGAACCTTACGGCATTTTTGAATGGGTTGAACCCCACCGTCTAGGGGCCCTGGCACAAATATTTTGAAATTAAGAGCATGCTTGAATCCGAGAGGTTATTTTCCTGATTTAAGGGAACCCTTATTATATATTTCAAGACCACAATTTTTTTTTGAAATTAGCCGTTCCCCTGTTCATCTTGGATTTTTTACCATGTATAAGCTGCATGTCCAGAACCAACCCCTTGATATTTTTGAAAGAGTCTGATCCCAAGGCCTTACGGGACCGCTACAACTTTTCAAAAAATTTCAATCTTTTCATTTTTTTCACGAAAATAAGTTTAGGAGAGGAGTTATATGAAATTAGTAACATGCTCGAAAGCGAGAACATCGTCATCTGGATCAAAAGGACGCTTATTATAAGTTTCCACACCATTCTTCCAATCAAATACAGCCGCTCAACCGATCGTCATGAAATAATTTCCTTATATATAAGTTGCATGTTCAGAACTAACCCTCAACTATTTCCTATGGAGTTGGACCCCGGGGCCCACGGACCCCGTTACAACTTTTTTATAAAATTTTGAATGTTTTTAAATTGTTTACTTTAATGAGTTTTAAAACGGAGTTATATGAAATTATTGATATGCTTGAAAGTGAGAGGATTGTCCACTGAATCAAGAGGACTCTCATTATAAGGTTGCACACCATTCATCCAATCGGATTCAGCCGCTCCACCAATCGGCATACAATTTTTATAAGGTCTAAAGGCCTCGGTACAATTTATTTTACAATTCCAATTTTATTTTAATTTTTGTCACGGGAATGAGTTAAGGAAAAGGGTTATTTGGAATAAGAGGCATGCTTCAATCCGTAGGGTTCGTCGTATGGATCAAGGGGACCCTACTTATAAGTTTCCACACTATTCGTCCAAAAGGATTCAGTCGCTCAAAGGATCTTCATGACTTTTCAATGCCTCTAGAACCATATTTACGATATTTTTGAAGGGTTTGGAACCCGTGATATAGGGAACCTGGTACAAATCGTTTCTCAAATTAAACATTTTTCAAATTTTGTGACAGGAATATGTTTAGAAAATGGATTATATGAAATTAGTGATATGGTCGATTCCGAGGAGTTTGTCATCTGGATCAAGAAGTATTAGTTTTCACACCTTTCATCCGAACAGATTCAAATGCTCACCTGGTCGTCAAGAAATTCTTACCATTCATAAGTTTCATGTTTAGAAGCTACCTTACGATATTTTTGAAGGGGTTGGATCGTGGAATCTACTGGGCGAGATATAAATGTTTTCTAAAATTTCAATTATTTTAAATTTTTCACGCAAATGAGTCCAAAAAAGGGTTTATATATGAAATTAGCGACATGCTCAAATTCGAGGGGTTCTTCCCCTGGATCAAGAATTGATTTGTGACATTCTCGAATCCTGAGGGTTTTTCCACTGGATCAAGGCGACCCTTATTATAAGATTCCACATTTCATCAAATCGGATTCAGCCACTCAGCCAACCGCCATGAAATTATTACCATCTAGAAGTTGTATGTCCAGGTTCAACTTACAACCTTATATTTTTGAAAGGGTTGTATAAAGGGGTCTACAAGCCCTGGTTTTCTTTTTGGTTCCTTTGCATCAAGGGCATTTTAATCGGATTCAGCCGCTAAAGTTTAATGTCTAGAACCAACCATACGGTGTTTTTCAAGAAGCTTAACCCCGGGGCTTAAGGGCTATGGTACAAATGTTTTCTAAAATTTCAATTTGTTTAAGAAAATGAATTCAGAAAAGAGGTTATATGAAATAAATGGTATGCTGGAATCCGAGAGACCCGCCGCTTGGACAAAGAGACTTCCGTTATAATAAATTTTATAAACATTGACAAAATAACAAAAACATCTGAAGCGGGTTGAAAAATATTATAATTTAAAACAAAACCAACCTCTAGTTGGTTGATGAGTACAGTCAACTCGAAGAATTCCGTTGAGTAAGCGTATACACGAAAAGTATCGGTTTTCACTGATTCACGGAAGTAAATCTGTTCATTTTTAAATTTATAGTTCCGCTGGTTTTGCGGTATACCCCATTCCTTAATGTAAAGTGCTTTTTCGCATTGCGTTAATATTTGATTTTTCAGTACGGTTGTGTTAAATTTGATAATAGAAAAAATCGTTGAAACGTTTTTCTGTGGATAGGCTCAATCGATGATATGTCTTTCACCATAACTACTCGTATACGACTCATGTTAAGCTTTCGTTTCAGTCGATCATTTTCATATTCCAGAAGATACAATTTATAAGCAAAGTTTGATATTCGTTCTTCAAGTATTTCAACTTTTGACTTAAGCATTTTGAAGCAGTATTTTGAAGTGTTTTCAGATACAAAGGTGTTTAGTTCTTCCAGAGACCCAAGTTTCTTTCTTATTAATTTTAGCTAAATCATAATATCGGATATATTAGATGAGCATTTATCGGCATCAGGAGGAATATAGGCGATCAATGATTCACTCGATGTAGTTCAACCAATTAGGAGATTTTGTTGAATTTATCCTCTAATCATGTATATTCTTGATGGAACTAACGAAACGACTTGGTGCGATAGAAACACGAACAAAGTGGCCTATCGCTTCATTAACAGAATTTCCCCGTGATTCTACGAGTAACTTGCAGCATGTTTCTCGTGTGTGTTGCAGCATGCAACGTATTTATCCAAAACCAATTCATTTTTAAAATCACATCTATTTTAACATACTTGGTCGATTTTTCGTTTGTTTTCTACTAGATGAATTGCCTACTAGATTAGAGTAAATAAACTGAAATCCATTAAATTAGGACATTACAAAACTTTGAATTTATAATAGGCAAAAGTCCAATTATAAAATACAGACGCATATTATAGTATTAGGTAAGCCACCAAGTTTTTTAATCAAATATTTAAACTTATTACAAAGAGTACAAATGCAGATAGCTGGTGTAAATAAAGATTCTTCATTTTAATAAATCCTCTTCTCAAGACAAAACTAAGTACAAAAATCCTAATTCCAATAAAAAGTCCACTTCTATTCCTTTCATCTCTTTATCAAGATACAAAGTTTAACAAATATATTATAAATTTAGTATAGCAAAATATTTTTAGAATGGAAGAAGATATAATATGAACATAATTTGTATGTGCATAGTATCCTCGTAACATATATGTTCACAACATGCTTTAGGTTCTATATGTACGAACAACATAATGTTTAAATTAATTTTTTATATCCACACAGAACCCCATTATATTTACACTTCAAGAGCAATAGCACAAAGCTTACATAAATAAAAGATCCGAGTACTTTTATATTAAATAATGTATGTTTGTTCATAATTTATATTTACTTTCTAATACACCTCATAAAACTACATTTTTCTAGGTTTTTGAGGTAAAAAAAATATTTAAAAATACCTCTTCCTTTCTAAACTTCGTTCTTCCATCGTACAAATTATCAAGACTTTGTTAACTAAACAAAGTTTTTCTTACGTTCGAATCGTTAGAGAAAATTCTGGTTTTTCATAATTTACAATGAATAATTCAATTAAAGAAACTTAAATATTTGTTTAATATGTCCTTCCGTCTGCTGTAGCCTCTTTCAACTCAAAAACTATACAAACGTTACAAACTTGAATTTTTGCATGTACGTACGTAACAGAGCTGCAAATTATTGAACCGCTCTATTGAAAATTGGTGTAAATTAAGCAAATTAATTTGAAATTAATGGCGATCGTTGTTGCATACATTTAGGCGAATTAAATTAATGCTCTAATAAATGTGTTACTTGATTGGGGGGGTGTGCTTAATGGAATTCTGATTTTGAACGGTAAAATCAAAAATATATTTAAAAATGTTTAGATTACGTATGTTAATAAAAAACGATTACAACATGCTCACTAGCAATATTTAAAAGTGATTAATTTAATTATAAACCTTATTAATTCAACCTTCTTTATTTACAAAGAGAATTCTTAAAAAATATTGCTGAGCAATTGTTTAAGTTTGTTGAATTATTTTTTTGAAATTTCGTACATTAAGACAAAAGAGATCTGGCAAATTTCAACCTGATTTTTTTTAATTTAAGATAGTTTCGAAATTTTATAATTGTTTACAGACCATTTGTCCCATTCATATCAACATTGCAAGCTCGAACTAACTCACTAAAGAAGCTGATCAGTAAGAAGATTTATTAGGAAATTTGAGCTCCGGAATACGGTCAATTCAATCGCAATTTCACTAATCTAACGGTTATGTGATTTCAAAATTGTCGCGAAACTGTATAACCATATACATAACGCAAAAGAGTAAAATAAATTTAGCCAAAACAACTCTTTGGTGTTTAAAAAAACTGATGAACTATCCTTACAGTTTGAGCACTCAAGCTAGTAGAAAAGTGGTAGAAATTTTTGCGGACATACAAACAAACAGATTTGAAATTGAGTTAAGTAAAGCGTGGTAAATCTCGTCAAAAACTCACTATATATCAAAAAATTTAAACTAATTGAAAAAGGAAAGACATCAATCCCTACACATAAAACGAAAAAGCGACAAACCTGATATTACAAATGTAATGAAAAGGTAATATATTTAAAATGGCGGGAAAGAATGCTGACAGCGTGCTGTAAACACGCCGTATGAACCCAAAAATTTTCCGTACAAATCTAAAATAAAATTTCGGCTCACACTTCTGTCAGTTGAAATGCGTTGAAATCATATATTTGGTTCACTCTTACTTAAACAAAATATTTAGAATTCATATTCTCCTTTTCTCGCATTTTTTTCTTTTTTTGTCGCCATGTTATCGCTTTACCTCTGCGGCATTGTCAAAAGAGTTTATAGTTTTGAAATCATAAACAATCAAAGTGTTCTTGTAAATAATACTGTTTTAGTGCGTGTATATTTTAAAATAGATTATTAAAAAAATTATTTAAAATTAAATCAAGTGATTATAATTCATAAAAATGAAGTGCATTGTTCCTACGTGTAAAAATCACAACTCAAAAAAATTGAGTGCTCTAAGTTTTCATAGGTAAACAATTTTCGTATTTTGAGCCTATTTGTGAATTAATTTAACCGTAATTATATCTTAAAATGTTAAGTAAACAATTTGAATATAAAAAGTATAAGTATTTTTATGTGGAATATTAATTTTTAATAAAATTTTGATCTATTTAATAACCCGTCATACTCAAAAAGATGAATCCAAAAAAAAAATCGTAATTTTTTAGTGTCGCAAAAGTTATATTTATTTCATAATAAATTGTGTTTTTCGTGTTTATAACCAACACTTATAGTTTATTTTAATTAGTTTAATTGAAAATATTTAGTGTTAAATGGAAATTGTTTAGAAATCTTAAGTTTTAAAAATCATACATTTCCATATTTAATACTTATTGGAAATTTTTTTATTTTTTGACATTGCGACGCATGGTTTTATCCATAAGCGTCGTATTATTTAATTAATTTAAAGGGTCAATTTCCTATTGAGAAATTAATCAAAATTGAAAAAAAAATCTTTTAATGCTTTTCGTGACAGATCCAATTTTAACTTTCTTTTTTTCTGAGATACCAAAATTAATAATAATTTTAATAAATAGGATACATTTATTTATAAAAGCTCTTAACCAAAAACTGATCAAAATTATTCAATTTTCATATTAACGTATTTTTTGTTCATGATATGATATGATATGATATGATAGAGACCTACAGGCCAACCATAATGGTGATCCTAGGTATGTATAGCACATTCCTGGAATATACGCGATACAGTATTAAAATTCTGCACCTTATACTATATTCCAAAATTATGCGGGCCCAGGCCCTGCCTGCATCCTCGACATAAATGGATTAGGATAGGATGAGATAGGATAAAATAGGATAGGATAGGATAGGATGTTAGTCACAGAAATAACCAGGGCGATAACCGCAGCAAAGTTATTGTCTAACTACATTGATAGGTTAGTTAATTTTATGTTAGTTATTCTAAAAATACCACACCTTGGAGGAGAATTTGTTAGTTTGTGTTAATTAGGATAAGGTATAGGATGTTCTAAATTTCATCATATGTATCTATATTGTCATCAGGCATATTACGACTGGAATAGTTATTACAATGGCATCTTGCGGTCATCTCATCTCATGCTGTTTATTATAATCGTTTTAAAATCTAACCAACACCCTTTAAGGCGAGGGATGTTTGTTGATAAGGAGCCGACAGCATATATTTCCACATATGATGAACTAAAAACTCTACAGCCCATACTGACCTTATGGACTGTAGAATCTTTATAAAATTATATTTTAGTACAATATCATAAACTTTAATTAACTAGCTACTTTAAAATTTCATTCACTCTTTCAATTTAAAACGAAACTATCTCGAATTAAGTAATAAACATTTACTCATTCTTAATTAAAGAAAATAATATTAATACAATTACCATTAGTATTATACATAAATCCAATTGAAAATGGTGCCACCAACAACATTCGGTTACAAGAAGTATTTTGATGGTTCGTTAAATTGAGTTGAAGATTTGAAAAAAGAAATCATAAGGATATGAATAAACTGATGAACGATCCCAATGCAAAATACCTCATGGGTCCGAACGCTGAAAACATACACCCCATGAATATACACCTCTGTATCCATCCATTACCCACACACAAAACACTAAATTCTAATTAATGTATACACACCTGCAGAAACCATCGCGGCACAAATACATCGCACTTGCTCCCGCAGGTATTTTTCTCGTTCAACACAGTATGTCATTCGCTGATAACGAAAAACAAAAACAACTAATGGAAAATTTCCAACAAAACATCACAACACAATGGAAAAAGAGGGCCCCAACTAGAAGGGCTCCACCACCACACAGGACAACGGCCACACACAAATAACAATAAAATTATATAAGTAATACACAAAAAATCAAAATAACAGAACACTTAGCTGTATTTCCCCAGGTTGATTCGATAGGTGCAGTCCATCCCCCACACGTGTTGATTGGCCCTCGTGGTAACACCGGTTTTCTATATATCGCCTTGTCGTTGATGTGGTAGTGGTAAATGAAAAATCCGTTTCTTTTATTGACTCATATTTATCTCCAGAATCGGTTTTATCCTCACTTTATCCTGCAGCAGCTGTACCCGTTGTAGTCGTATCCATTTTATCAGGTGCTTTAGATTGACCGAATTCTGGAGACGGAGCCATTTTGAAATTACACGAATTTCTTGGTACACGATTTTTTATATATATTAACCACGACACACACGACACGTTCGTATGCGACAGCACACAATATATTCACTTTTGCATTCCGGTAAAATATGCATTATTATAATAAAATTGACAATTACAATTTCAATTTATGATTTATAAAAATTTAAATTTAAAAACCGCAAAAAAAAATCGAAAAGAATATCAACCGTTTGACTCGAAAGTCAAAGGCTACTCTTCATATTAACGTATTTTTTGTTCATACTAATAAAATTCAATTAATTTTTCTTTAAATAAATTTAATTAAAAATGTTAATTAAATATTCAAATGTTAGGTATTTTTATATGTCATCCAAACCAAAACATCTAATTTCAGTTAGAAACCACCTTACTCGAATCGCTATATTTAAAAATATTTAAGTTTAATTTTATCTATGTATATAGCATTATTAAAACAATATTATATTATGTAATTTATAAGTTTTAAGATAAATGTTTAATTAATTATTAGTTTGATGATCGTGAAATAAACAATCCAACAATAGAATATTTTTAAATTTATTTTAATTTTTAATTCTAGATTATTTTTTCATCTACACACAGTTTGACAGCGCGCCAAATTTTTCTTCGTTGCAGATATATCGCACTCTCAAAACAGATAGTGTGATTTGTGTGCATAAAATAGAATACGACCAGAGACCAATATACAAAATTCAAATGAGTTTATCACGGAAGGTGTTTTATTTCCAACCCTCAACATCCAAATGTGCGAGTGTACTTGCTGCCAATACAGAACTGCGTCATTACATAAAAGCAACCAAAGACGTTTTTTAAACTCTATACATACCCGCACGGTAATATGATGAGAGTTTTATTACGTGAGGTTAAACTCCTAAGACGAGAATTCAGAGAAGAGCGACAAAACAAAAACACTAGTGATGCTGACGGAATAAGCCTTGAAACACTTGAAATTCCTGCAACTCCAAAAGGTCAATTTCTGCTACTGGAAAATGAATTAAATGATAAAATAAAAGACAAAATATTAATACTCGAAAACCGTCTTTCACCAAAGTCATATGGTTTAAAAAAATTAAAAAATTTTACGGGCCCCTCCGGATGACCTTCTAAACGAATTTTCCCGAAATCATGATCCATCAGAATCGATTACTAGTATTTGAAAACTCCACTTCAGTAATTTACGAACACCCTGTCAGAAAGTCATATAATTTACTAGGAACATTCGTTTGGATTTAAACAGTCTGCCAATATCACTGAAGTTCATGTTAAATGCTAAAAACTACTTAGAATGACTTTGAAATGTACCTAATGCAAATTAAAATATCACATCTCGCCTAAATTACACATTCGCCTGAATGTTTACTTACAGCAATAGTTTAACAATAAGTTTGTTGTGGTTGTACTTTTTGAATTAGTTTTGTAAATTTCACTAGCATGCTATTGGAGCATTTGAAGGATGATGAAGTAGCGAAAAACCGGCTACAAGAAAAAGTGTGCTACACGACAAGTGTCACAAGTTGTTGAATTGCCTAACTATCCACCGTATTTTTCGGATCTGGTTCCCAGCGACTATTCCCTGTTCTCACACCTCAAAAAAGGTCCAGGAAAAGATATTTTGATGAAACAAACGCCTCAAACAAAGTAAAATCGTTCTACAAAAAAGGGATCGAAATGTTAGATAAACGTTGGAATGAATTTATCACTCTTGAAGTAAACTCATTCTCGTTCATTGTTGAGATTAAATTATTGATAATTTAAACAACAAATTCTTAGAATCTTAGAATTCTTTATATGCCTTAATAATAAAATGAAGAAATAAAAATTTCATAAAACATTTTCCGGAATATGCAAGTTGACCGACCTGTTAACATATCTAAGTTTAAATATCGCAATAAATCTCATTTTCCATAATCGACCATCAGGATCACGTCCTTTTTTATAGCATAACATTATGTCGTGATCAAAACCTTTTCACTCTCATATCATTTTTGTATTGTCTTCATCTACATTATACAATACAGACATACTCGTATTATAACAAAACATACATAACATTATCGTTGTACACCGAATTACAGCTATTCATATACAGTTTCCGTTTTCTTAATTTCGAGCTTCATGTAGCACAAAAAAACATGTTTTATGATATCCTTTCTCATGTTTAGCTTTTTATGATACTTCGGGTAATTTTATGGAGAGTGGAAATTTTGTCTTGTCATTAAGAATGAACGTACGGACAATATAAAAAGTCACTTTTTGTGCTGTAAAAGTTAAGAAATGATTTATTGTTTTCATCTTATTTATCATAAAACATTCTAAAAACATATATAAAACAAAGCGAAATTACCCATCGAGAAAGGTATAAAAAATGTTAGCGTTTTGTTGTGATGAAAACCCCGAACTTAAACTAAATAAATTGTTGTATTTATAAAATTGTTTAATAGGAGGGGAGTTCAAAAATGTAGGCGCGATATGGTATGCAATCTAGATCGGTTACAACATTTGGTATGGCTGAGATCTTGCCAGACATATGTAGATATTTTATTATAGGAATTAGAGTTTTCAAGAAATTATTTTATTCAATTTTATTACAGCTTCGTTTGTCACAATTATCCAAATTTAGCTTAGAGATAAAAGCATTAGTATTCAAAAACATAACGCGGGATACACCAGAGCAGCCTCAAGACCCATGAAATTCAAAACACACCAAAAATCTTCTGTGGGCTGATCCAACATTTAACAGTCCTGAAACACAGCAGATTTATTATTGGGTCCGGACTATTGTGGAGAAATTGTAACGAGTGACATAGCAAAGGCCTCATCCGACGAATCCATAGCCCAACAAACCACACTAGGCTTGATATTCCTAGCCCGTGCCTCACTCGATTGTCACAATTCAACGGTGATACAATCAAAGACACACAACAAAAAACAATAAAAGCAGTTGATATAGTAGATAAACAATTGAGAAGCTTCTGGGAAATAAAGGAGGTGGCACGTAAACAAGCGTTCACCAAAGAAGAACTAGAGTGTGAAAAAATATTTACAACCAGTCACAAACGTCTCAAATCTGGCCGCTACGTATTCAAAATTCCTTTTGACATTAAATTATATGCTGCTGGAATGCTACTGGAATGTTCAAAAAGAGTCGCCATGGCGCGTTTGATACAAGCAGAAAAACGACTTGCTAAAAATCCAAACATTATCATTCAATATAAGAGTTTCATGGATGAAAATATCACTTTGGGATACACGTAAATTGCTGGAACAGCTACTGAAACTGGTTATTATTACCTGCTGCATCAAGCAGTTCTAAAGAATTCGAGTATAACTACAAAATTGAGGGTAGTTTACGATGGCTCTGGCAAAACCACGACTGGAACATTGTTAAACGACGTAATGTTAACGGGCTCTGCTCTTCAATAGGATTTATTAGCCATACTGTTAAGGTGGCGGAACCATAAGTACGTACATACGGCTGATATTGAACAAATGTTCAAACTGATGCTAAACTAATGAGGCGTAATCAGATTTTACTGGCATTTCATTCGGATTCGAAAATGTAGTGCCGTGTTATTCTACTTTCGGAATCGTACTCGCATTTGATGAACCTGAATTTAAAAAATGGCATTGCATCTAACTTCATGCTCGTGTAAGCGGTACTGTCTAATGCGAATATTAATCAAACTTTTGTAGAAAATTAGGGAATGTCATTCGACAAACATTTCCGTTCTAGCCGTTCACGGATAGGAGTTAAAGTAAGAAAATTATAATTTTAATATCGAAAAAATGCAAGTACGTTTAAATTATCAAAAAAAATAATAATAATTAATATATACAATGTTTTTAATATGAATATACAATAAATAATTTTATGAAATAGATAATCTAGCTTTTGGTTTTTTCGCTTAGGAGCAAACAAACGACACCAAAACAATTTGAAGATATGGGCGATTTCACGGTAACTCACCCAGAACTGGCCCAAGGTTATTTAAAAAGTGCATTAAGGACATACATAAATACTTCCTCCGATAGTCTAAAATGCTTTTTGAACCTAAAGTTATTTTAATAAATTAAGGGATAAATGTTCTATCGCGAAATATTCTTACATTTTCTCCGATAACTTAAAAACATTTGAATTATCCCGAAGAACTATTCTTTGTATTGCTGGCGCTGGGTTCTCGTTATCACTATCGTCATCACTGTACCAAATTGCTACACTGACCATATTTATATTAAATTAATTAATTTAATTAAATTTTTGCGAAAACAGTTTTCTTTGCGACTTGACATTTGACAACTAAAACAAATATTGAATGAAGTAATATACAATTTAAAACTAGTGTTTTACTTTTTGCAATAGACGATTGGACATCACGGATTCCACCTAGTGGATTTTCAATAAACTACAATAACTACAAATTTTGACATTTATGCCTCATGCTAGTTTAGTTTGGTTTAATTTTATTTAAAGTTTTAAATTAAAAAAAAATAAAAGTTTTATTTAATTAGTGATAAGGTGACATATATAATGAAAAATATTGACTTTTGAATTAATCTATAAATATCCCTGATTTTGTCGGCATATCGATCACATGTCATTTTTTGTAGTTAAGTTAGTTGCAACCTGATCCACAAGCGGCGCTTTTCCTACTTTTACAATCGTCAATACTAAAGTGTCATCCGAAAGTCTTACGCCATACCAAACAATTTTCGAACCGAATAAAACTTACGCAAATTTTTGAGATTCGAATCGAATTACGCGGTTACCCCCAGGCCTATCTTGGGACTACAAACTGCCGTCACATATGTCAACAAAATGGCAGGAATTTAAAGATTCTCTGCTGCCTTTTCTGGAAGAAATATTTATCCCACATTGGAACTATTTTGAAAAGAGCATTACAAAAGAACTTCATGGTTTCTGTGGCGTCTCAGAAAAAACCTATGCTAATGCCGTCTGTTTCAAATCTACAAACTCGGAAGGCATGACTAATGTGAGGCTCGCATCAAAATAAAAGGTTGCTCCGAATTAAAACTTACTTCACTATACCTCGTCTTGAGCTTTGTGAAGCGGTGCTGCTTACTAAATGCAAATTCCGGAAACAACTACGTTCTTTTGAACAGACTCAATGAGCACGTTATGTTGGACTCGAGGGCAAATATAAAACGTTGGACCAACCGATAATCCACCAGTGCAACGGAACTAAAGAACAACAATTTATGCTGGACGGTTCCAGATTAGCTACAACTGTCGACCGAACGTTTCCCACAACAAACTACTGCTCAAGAGGAAACTAAATACATAATTGGTTACACTTACAACATCAACAAAAGTCGATCCGTTTGTATAGACTATATAGAACGATTTTTAAACATGAACAAAATAATTCGCCCTGTTGGCTTTTGTCAGCACTTTGTAAATAAATGTTTAAAAAAACAAGATACCGGGTTGCTAACTTTACTTTCTGCTGAAGAACTTAATGAATCCTACACCGAGCTGATTAGAATAATTCAACATGTGGAGTTCTAGAATGATATAGTTCTGCAATTATATAGTTTGTTAAGTATGTATTACAAGTTATTTACCTGTAAAAGCTCAAGTTTTAATTTTTGTTTGTTTACCTTTGATGTTGTTTATTTACATTTTTTTGACAGATCTTATTCGTATTTTTATCTTGCGTTTTATTGCTTTAAAGTTGGTAACATTGAATGTTAATGCTATGTATAATAAACGTAATGGATGTTATTTTTAGTGCCTTGCACATTTTCTAATTTTCTCAATCCTTTAAATTTTTGTAATCTATATGTGTATATATACTCTCTTATCTTTATGAGTGTACTGTATTTGACATTCTATTTTTATGATTATTGTTCAAATTGGATATATCCCTCCCGGCACAAATACGATATGCGTCAAAAACGCACCGAGAACGGTGCGTTTACGCAGTTTTTTTTTACAAAACACTAACACACTCAAATTTTATAACTACTGCGTTTTCTATGGTATATGTCATTCTCTGTTTTTCATATAAATTCTAAACGTTTTACAGTTATTAACCAGTCAACAATTTTGTCATTTAGTCGTGTAACAGTCTAATTTCCGTCTTAATAAAATATATAGTTAGTTATTAAAATTATTAATTATTGTGAATCAAATTACCTTTCATTGTAGTAAGTACGTGATAATTTTTTTATTTTATAGTCAGTGAGTGTTTGAAATTAAGTTTGAAAAATGTCGAAACAAAAACTTTATAGAACCATATGTAAAGAAAGAGTGCTAGAGTGGTTCATGGAAATGTTTCTACAAACAACTATTATAGTTCATCTGTTAATATTGAACGCCCAGCAATTGTTGTAGAAGAAAGTAATAGAAATGAGGAAAATGAAGGGCTAAACACAAGCAGCAATTTACGTGATTCTTTCACTCAGAAGTTAAACTCCTTGCTGAGTTGCAATAAACGTGTATACAGTGAACGAACTGATTAAACTTTTTAATTTTATAATCGTTTTTATAAATGTTATGTTATTTCAATCATTACAATAAACTACAAAATAAAAAATTTTATTTAGTTTATTTATTTAATAATATATGAATATTTATTTACGCTAAATTCTAAAAGGAACAGCACTTAAAATTTTTACGTAAACGTAGCACTTAAATTACATAAAAACGTTACATTTATACGGAGCCGTAACCCTTACGTTTTCGTGACAACAAATACGACTAACTTTATACACACTAATACATACGAAACACTGCGTAAACTTGTTTCACTTCTCTTGTGACAAAAGTGCGGTATACGTACCGTAATCGTAGCGTGAAAACGCACCGTTTACGACATTTGTAGTGTAACAAAAATGACGTAAACGTTACGTTTATGATGCGGCTGGCCGGGAGGGATTATATTGGTTCACATTATCATTATCATTGTATTTGTATGCAAAATATTTTTGATTATCGCCTTTCACAATATTAAATCGGTATAGTATATTACATCAAAACATTCGGAGTTTAAGAGCAAATTTTGATTCTTTTAGTACATTTATAGCCAGTCTGAAAACCCAACCAGATTTAATTTTTGTTACTGAAATTTGGATTTATTCTCACGAAAGTACCGAATTTGATTTACCTAATTATTATTTTAAGTCATGCTGTAACGATAATTACCGTGCCGGTGGTGTTGGTGCATTTATAAATAAAAATCTGATAACTGGATCATGTTATAGTTGTAATTGGAGCTCAGCTGATGTTCTTAGGTTGGACATTCAACTAGATACAAATGTTTGGACGTTTCTATGTTTGTACCGTTTTTGTAACAGTGACCTTAACGTTTTTTATGATGATTTGGATAATTTGCTCACAACAATTAGCAATAACAATATAGTTATTTTAGGTGATCTCAATATCAACTTGTTAAACAACGTAAGCAGTTTTAACTACCAAACATTGCTTGCATCATATGGATTCCTGAGTATTTCTAATAACCCAACTAGGAATTTATCATGTTTAGATCATATGTTCGTTAAATCCAGTAATACATATAACTTTACGGTTGACAATTTACCAATTCATTTTTCGGATCATAATTTAATTTCACTAAATATCTGGGTCGTTTCGAATAGATAAGTAATATACAATAGTGATTATATCTCAAAAGTAAATTACGATAAGCCTAAGCTTATCGTAATTTACTTTTGAGATATAATCACTATTGTATATTACTTATCTATTCGAAACCACCCAGATATTTAGTGAAATTAAATTATGATCGCCTACTAGTTGAAAACTGGGGCCTTGTATACAGTGAAAAGGATTGTAACACAGCATTCAACAATTTCTTAAAAATTTTAAATTCTCATATTGATCTTTGCAAAGACACAATTACTGTTCAAAACAACAAGAAATTAAAACCCTGGATAAATTCCTATCTTTTAGGTCAAATGCTTAAAAAAATTTCTAAAAAATTAAGAAGGTATCCAAATAACGTGCGGTTAGAAAATTATGTCCGAAAACTTTCTAAATACGTGAATAACAATGTCAAACGAGTCAAAAGATTGTACTACAAGGATAAGTTCGAGTCAGTAGGAAACAATTCTAAGCTTATGTGGAAGAAAATTAATATTATTTTGGGACGTAATACATTCACAAACCAATTAACGCAAATTTATAAAAATAAGTCTGAGCATGTTCTTACGGATAAGCAACATATTTGTGATGAATTTAATAATTTTTTGTAAATGTCTCGTCCGATTTAACTTCTGATCTTAATCAAAATAGTACTCATAACAGAGAAGAGTACAAACGGTTTATATTTGGTACCTAACCGTGATAACTTCTGTACTTCCTGCTTTTTCGACGATATCAATTCTTTTGAGATTCTTCATGAAATTCGACGGTATAGACAATGTAATTATTAAAAATTTTATTTGGTATCTGGTTGATGTATTGAAGTTTCTTTATAATTTAGTTTAATGAGCGGTATTTTTCCTGACATTCTAAAAACAGCTGTTGTTATTCCAGTTTTCAAAACGGGTGATGCTTTGCAACTGAATAATTACAGACCAATTTCCTTATTGAGTACATTTTCCAAATTATTTGAAAAATTAATAAAACGAAGGTTGGTCTCTTATCTTGATAAAATCAAATTTTTAAATGGCCACCAATTTGGTTTTACAGCTGGAAAATCTACTGAAGAAGCTCTCCTACATTTCCTTAGTAATATATATTTAGCTGTCAACAACTCTCACAAATGCTCTGCGGTTTTCATGGACATTTCGAAAGCATTTGATACTGTCAACCACGATATACTACTTACAAAATTATCTAGTATCAGAATTAGGGGCCATTTGTTAGATTGGTTTATCAGTTACCTTCGAAACCGTAGTCAAATTGTAAGAGTTAATAAGGTGGATAGTCGTCCAGGCCATCTTAAATGTGGTGTTCCCCATAAGGTTCAGTTTTGGGACCTTTGTTGTTTTTAATTTATTTTAATTCCATTTTTGAAATTAATCTAACAGGCTCCGCTACAGCATTCGCGGATGATTTGGCATTAACCTATGCGTCGAATGATCACATTGACATTCAACGCTCTATTGAGAGTGACTTATGCATTCTGTGTAAATGGTTTTTCTTTCACCGACTTGTTGCTAGTGATAAGTCAAGAGTTATGCATTTTGGGCGTCCTGACATAACATTTGATCAAATCTTTATCAAATACCATGTTCACTCATGTGATAAGAGCCGATGTTCTAACCATTGCTTTGACCTACTTTGCGTAAAGGAGTTTAAATATCTAGGCGTTACAATTGATTCACAGCTTAATTGGACCTCCCACTTAAATAATGTCAGGAAAATTGTGATTATTGCCGTGCATAAATTCTATAATCTTCGACATTTGTGTCTCATGCTCTTGTAGAATCCATCATAATGTATGGGATAACTAGTTGGGGAGGTATATACTTTGCTAATATTGTTGATCTTTTTATAGCGCAGAAAAGAATTGTTAAATTAATTTACGAGATATCTATACGTGTTTAAAGTATTGAAAATGTTTTTTGTTCGTAGCAATAGTTTTCATAGTCGTATATATCATGCGTATAATACGAGAAATCCAAACAATTTTGTCGGTCTTGGTTGTAGTAATGAGAAGTTTAGAAGATTTTATTTATACATGGCGCCGTATTGGTTTCATCTTTTACCGAATCGCATTAAAATGCTTCCATTGGAGCAGAAACATAAATTTTTCAGGGAAGTTCGGATTTGTTCGGAGCAATACTTTTAGTAATGAAATTAATCATTTATACTATATCCTAATGAGCCGGAGAATAAATTTACAATATAACTAAAATAAAAACTGAGCTTGTATATAAATAGTATTTGATTCATTAAAAATTGTAACCTAATTATATTTTTTTAAATGTTAATTTTAGTTTTTATAAATTGCTCCACTACAGACATAAAGTCTAAAGGAGCTCTACTTTGTCTCAAAATTTATTGAAATAAAGATTACAATAATAATAGTAATAATAATATCATGCAGATTAACAAAGGAGGCTCAGTATCATGAAAAGGCAAGCTGCTTTCGCTTAACCCATTTATTGGTGAACATAAAATTCTAAGAGTAGGAGGAAGAATAACGAATTATAACCTGAACTGTGATATCCGAAATCCAAAAGTACTGCCTCCAAAACATAGATTCACAAAGTTACTAATGAAAGAAGCTCATGAAAAAACATTGCTTGGGAATTCAGTTATCTCTGTCACATCTAAATAACAGCAACGTACTGCGATAGCAAAATGCATCGTGTATTTGGTTCAACGCTAGACACCAACTAATGGCAAGCTTACCCAAAGAACGAGTCATGCCATCACGTCCATATACTAACACAGGAGTTGACGCTGAACCAATCTCAGTAAGAGTTTCCAAAGAACGTGGGACTAGTGCAGCCGCTATCGCGGCCTTTAAGAGATTTATGGCTCGAACAGGCCTCTGCAAACGGATTTACGGCGATAATAAAGCCAATTCTGTTGAAAACCGGCCCCTCCCCATCCTAGAAAAGGATAAACAACAAGCTCTACAACAAGTAAATCTTGACCTCCCGCAAATGCTAGCTGACATTGGGATTCAGTGGCATTTCGTACAACCGTCTGCACCACTTTTTGGGGGACCTTAGGAAGCTATAAAATTTCTAAAATTCTATCTAAAACGGGTAAATGAAGACACAACCCACACATATGAAGAGTTAATAGCAATAGTTGCATGACAGATAGAAGCATGCCTCAATTCAATGCCACTTACACCAGTTTCATCTGATCTAAATGCATTGATATTAACACCGACACATTTTTAGTTGGTGATTCATTAATTACTATCCAAGTAATGAAACGCGCGAAAATACCGCTGATTCAGCAACACAGCTGTCAATGCAAAAACAGCTCGGATTAATAGGACTACATTGATCAACAACGGCGCTCTACTAAAGAAGTATACTTCCCTAATAGCAGAGACAAACTAGAAGTTACCGCATTACGACAATCCCTGGTCCATCATATCAGCACGAGAGGTCATCTATATTCACAGAATTTCAGCATATGGTGGGCTCCCGTCTCGTGTCTATTACATATGGTGAAGAAAACAGATAACGATTGAAGATCATGTGCGGACTAAATCGAATGGAATAAATGAAATCGACTGCGATTTGGGCTTCGATTTCGTATGTATTGATGACATTATATTGATGACAGCCACAAATGACATTTGCAAACTATTTTCAAATGGCTAGCCAAATTCGATGTTCGCATAAAGAGTTCGAAATATTTTTTCGACGGTAAAACTCTAGATTTTCTCACCCGCAAGATAACATCTAATGACAACCTACTTACTTCGGAACGAATTGGTGCCATTACAGAATTCCCGCGTTACACAACAATCGAAAGCATTCATCAGTTTGAAACGCTTTGACCAATTCATTCTCAGGTGGTTGGCTGCTGAAAAAGCCAAAGATTTCTAAGGAACTATAAACGCAATAAATGTATTTTGCATTTAATTTTTCATTAAACATGTTAGATACTTTGTCAAAGATTGGGACTTCATCATTTACACTGACCATAAGTCATTGACTAGAGCCATTCAGTCTAAAACTGAACGAAATCCTAGGCAAAGAAAACGTGGTAGCTGATGCTTTTACGCGCACGAGCGATATCGATACAACAACAGCCGAGACCAGCTTCGATTTCGACATGATTCTAACCGTACAAAAGGCGGGCTTGGAACTTCAGAATTTACTATCCGGTTCTACATGAGACAAGACTTCCAGCCTGAAACTGAAGCTTTTTATATTTTACGATTACAAAATTTACTGCGAAACATCGACAGGTACCACTTCGACGAAAAATGTACGATTATTTAAACAATATTTCACATCCTGATGTCCGTGCTACCACAAATTGATTACGGCTCGTCCAATATAAACAAGGATGTCATCGAATGGACACAATCCCGTTTATTCTGCCAGCGATCATAAGTTCAAAGGCAAACGAAAACACATGTCCACTTGATTATAAATGATTTTCTTCAACTTTCCAAGAAATATACTCATCTTTTAACCTGTGTCGATCGATTTACACGAAGTTCCAAAGGTTATTGCATGACCAATATATCAGCACAAACTATTAGAAGGAACACAATTCGAGTTCAAACTTTTTGCAGAGTTTTTCAAGTCACAGGGTACGTACAACTGCCTACCATACTCAAGCGAACGTCATGGTCGAACGCTTCCATCAACAGCTGAAAACTGCTCTTAGGAATTGGAAAAATTTCAATCTTGAGCTCCGAAGTTCCAATCGCTTTACTTGGTATCCGAGCAAAAGTCAAAGAAGGTCTGAAGAGTTCACCAGCTGAAATGGTTTATGGACAAACCATTAAGCTACCCGGTGTATTCTTTGTCAAACATCCTGTTTTACCTCAGCCTCACACTGACACACTCATAAAACAACTTCGCACCACAAAACAACTTCGGCCTACACATTGAAGCGTTTTTGGCCAAATTAACTTAATTATTTTATTAATTCAAAAAAACCATCAGAAGTAAAAAAAAAATTCAAAACAATTTGCATATTGGGATGGGCGATATGGCTCTCCGGAATCATGAGTGCCGAATATGGAACTTAGTATTCTCGACTTGGAATATAGACTCTGAAATTTGTAAAAAAATAATTGCAAGACAGTTTGCATGTTATGATTTGCGCGTTATGGCTAAAATTTTAAAAATTTCAGACACCATTCCAAGTTGAGAAGTAAAGGCATATGTTATCTTATAGTAAACAACTTGAGCTGTTCAAAAAGGTTAACTAAATTAAAATAAATAGTTTTGGGATGGTTCCACACAAGTGTTAAGACGTAAAATACTTGCTACACTATGGCTGATTCCAAAAAACTCAGAAATGTTGCCAAGTGTGGGAATATATTGCTTAATAGTGAAAGGATTCAGCTGTACGGAACAGTTAACCACATTAAAATACAAAGACTTGGAGCACAGAAAAAAATATAAGTAGAAGTGAAGCTGCACACAAAATGTTTACGCTTATTTCATAGTAAAATATGGGTTCACGATCCGGTTGTATGTTGACCAAATTTAAAATTACCGTTATAATCTGAACGAAAAATAATTGAAACAAAACAATATGAAAAGTCAAAGAAACACTAAATGTATACTCGAATTGTTGGGCATTCTATCTATAAACTGTAGATCAATACGAAATAAATTCGCCGGTGGCGGCACTCGAATATTGATATAAACTCTCGTTATAAATAAAATTTGATTTGTTCGTTTATCATAAAAATATTGAATTTTATGTAAATTAATTAAGAAATTAATTAAAATAAAAATGTATTGTATAGTTGTCAAAAAACGTATTAGTACAGTTGGCGTTATTCATTTGCATCCCTTAAGCAGAATATTTTTTTGTATACATCGCAGACAAACTATTTGTATGGTAGAAAATACGTGTTTGTATTGCATTATCAACATTTAGGTGTATTCAAGAAAAGTAATATCCTTAATAAATAAATTTTATCTAAAAATTCAAAAACTACAATTTGTATAAGCAGATCTTGTTGGTATAGAGATGCTATTGGCAACAGCATATTTATGCGAAACCCGTTTCAGAAAAGGACAATTTGTTCGAGTTATTCGCTATTGAAATCCTGATATGTAACTTTACGTCACCAAATTTGGTGCTGCAAAGTTACAGAAAAAAACTTCCGTTTATATAGCCTAGTTACATTTTATGAATACCATTTTAGTACATATCGGAAATTTCACAGTTACACCGCTTACATACAGTTTGTGAATTAGGCCATAAGTTTATTATTTAAGTGGTAAAACGATTTTGGGGTTACTATAAAAGAAAGTTGTGTCAAAATTTTGTATGCAGCTTTACCTCTGTTTATATTCTTTTCTCTATACTTGGGTCTCTCCCCAAAAGTTTTAATGTACAAAATTTAAAAAAAGTCAAATATTCGTCAACACTACAGCTGATTCTAGTACCCTCGGAAATGTTATCAAGTGTGGGCATATATTTTTTAAAAGTAAATGATTTTTAAAAGTGACGTCATGTTTAAAACTGTAACCCTAAACATTATCGTGAAGCAACCCCAAGTCTTTATACTTTTACGTGGCTAACTGTTTTGACAATTGATCAACTTTTAGTAAATATATGCCCACTCTTGATAACATTTTTTGAGTTTTCTCTTGATAACATCTTTTGAGCGTAGCTGGAATTTTGATGAATTAGAATATTCATTAAATATATACCGATATAAAAATTGTTGTGAAGCAACCCCAAGTCTTTTTATTTTAATGTATAGTTAACTGCATTGAACAGGACAATTCATCGACTTTCAAGTTGACTTTCATCAATCATCTCTTGTGGAAAAATTCAGTAGAAAAAATCGTGATTTTTGAGCAATATAATTGGTTGAAAAAACTGTCAGTGTCAGCCATAGTGTCGCATATGTATGTATATCATTTCAAACATTAACAGAAAATTTATATACTCGTAATGATCCCAATTTTTAGACTTCTTATAATTGTTATGATATATGTTATAGTAAAGGTGTGCTATTTACACTTTTAATTGCTACACCTTTCGTTAATTCGAAAAGTACCTACACTTGTCATTCAGGTGCATATTGGCCGATTATAATCCACTTTCCAATATCGCCTAAATGTTGATTTTTCTATGTTCTTACATTATTACTACTATACATTCTCACTATTAATGTTTTTGTTGTTGGCTTAGGAAAGTTAGGACAAACTTCCATTCCGTATACATTGTACATGTGTTCGTACTATGTACAGACACATATTGCGTAGACCGAAATTCCCGATTGGCCATATTATAATCCTAAAAATCCAAAAAAAAACTAAAATACCAAGATTATTTATACTTGAACATGTTACAATATATAAAGCACAAAAAACTCTAATCATATTTTATCGTCTAAGATAATAAAATCGTTTCAATCTAATTTAATTACTCCTATAATTTAATATAAAAATATTGTATAAAGAATATGATATAAATACTAAAGATAAAAATAACATAACTGTTGGCCTCTCTCTCAAAGTCAAAATAAAATTAGCAAATGTCTATACTTTAATAAATTTGTATGCGGTTAAGACTTTTAGAGGGCGTACTCGGGCGGTCCCACATATCCATAGAAATTTAATACCACTTTCGAATGACTTGAAGTTTAAGATGGTCGGCCAATATACCTGCATAATTATCTGATTAAGTGTTTTGTACCACCCAATTTATGGTAAAGACCAAAGCCTAAAAGGTAATGCTCAAATGTTTTGTTTTCAGTACGGTTGTTATTTTATTTCAATTGACCTTGCAAAAATTACAAAGATGAAAAATTGAAAAATAAGAAATTTTCTAAGAATTATTTAGATATACTTCTCACACACAAGGGCGGAGTTATTTCGTGAATGTACAAAAGAAAATTATATCATGAATTATTTATTTGAAATTTTCAAAATAATTAATTCTATCGAAAATTGATTTATGAACTTCTCAGTATATTACACTAAATATAAATAAGTAAAAGCTTTTAGCGTGGTTTAAAAATATTGACATAAAAAATTTCTTGGAGATCATTATTTCGTTCGTTGCTTTTATTTCCCAATAATTATCTTTATTGAACTGACTGACTAATTTTCATGTTTAATCACATAGAAAATTAGTGATACGTACACCACCAACACAAAATATTATAGACATGATGATAAAATCCAATGTTAATTTGCCTCGCATCGATTAGCAATATTCATTCGGTTGAGTTTTGTCGTAATTATAAAAATTTTTTGAAACATTGATCGAATTATTTTTGGAGCTTCTTGTTTGATTTTCTTTTTTGCTTACGACTTTCTAGGAAATTCGGATTATATTTATTTATCTAAAACTAAAAATATACGCTTTAAACTAAACTATAAACACTATAAAAAAGATATACGATAATCTACACAAAACTACTTTACAGAAACTCTAAAAGTGTTATTCGATTTTATTTAAAATAAATCGATTAAAATCACCTCGAACGTAAAACACTATATAGCTTAAAAGATTTATATTCCATTTTTATTATGCTTTTTGAATTGCATGCGGGAAACTATCGAAAATTTAGCGCTAAACTAAGCATAAGAATAAAATAATTTAATGCATAATTTAATCTAGAATCGTTATTTTCTATTCCACTCCACACATAATTTTCCAAAACATCTCGTACCAAATTCACACTGAATAAACAGCCAACAAGTTGCATATAAATTTTCCAAAACAAATTTAGCAATAATATAAAATAGAAGATGGAAAATTGTTTACTTTACATACGGTATCTGTGAGGGTGGATTGGGATTTTGTTTACCTATATATTTATAACTTTATACATTTACAGTATGTATAGAAAATACTGCTTGAAAATATAATTCACTGTGACTCTTTAATCATGTGTACATGTGTATAATAAATATCTGTGTATGAATCATGCGGTTTGATAACATAGAGAAAATGAACTGAAAAATTAATAACCACTATAGGGATTTTCATTATTTTTGCTCTAAATTGATTATTATAACTCGAGATAACCTTGCACCTAAACAGACTAATACAAACTTAACGTAATCGAATTTTAAATTATCGGTTTAGCCTTGACCCTTAACTTTTAACTTTGACTAGTGCTTTATAAAGCCTCTGGATATTTGAAGAATCGCGTAAATTTGGCAAAAAATTGTACTAAATAAGCGTTTCAATCTTAAATATTTTAAATTTTATAATGTTCCTGATTAAGCGTAATACGTGAACACGCTCTCACGATAATGCGATGAACGATGATAAACACACGATGATGAAAAGTTTCATAAAAACTAAAATCGTTTCAAAGTATTAATCATTCACCTCATCAAATTTTTAATTTTCATTCATCAATTTTATTGCCAATTAGAAGCAGAAGCCATACAACAGAGCATTACTAATAAAATATTTTGAGCTCCATCCTTTCTAACTAAAAATATAGATTCTACTACTTAGCTTTAAAAGAAGTTAGCAGAACACAAATCACAAAATGGCTAAATAACAATTGGAAAAATATTTTAGGTTAATTAAATGCCCTATTAATTTTTTCTATTCTGCTCGTTCTAGAAAAAGCATTAGGCTTTATCACTTCAAATGCTGATCAAATGCACCATAAGAAAGTTTTGGGCTCCACTCGTTTTAGCAGAATCCAAATTGAAAATCGGGCCAAACCGAAATAAGCACACAACAAGATCAATTGATACACAAATAATTTCAGGTTCATTATGGCCTAATCAAATGACACATTAAAAAGTTAAAGGCTGTACTCGTTCTTAACCAAACTTCAGATCCCATTAAATATGTATGGACTCCACTCGTTTTGGGCAACCCTCAAGTCTTATAATTTAAAACTTGCAGAACACAAATTGAAAATCGGGTTGAAACCGAAATAATAACGCAAAACTAGATCAATTGACATACAAATAATTGTTGGCCTAATTAAATGCCCTATTCAGAAATTTTGGGCTCCACTCGTTCTTGGCCAAGTAATTTATTTTAAAGCTAGCAAAACCCAAATTGAAAATCGGATCAAAATCTAATATCGGTATTGGACCGATTTTCGATTTGAGTTCTGCTACCTTTAAATTAAATGATCTAAGGCTTGCTCAAAACGGGTGGAGCCCAAAATTTGTTAATGGGTTATTTAATTAGACCATAATGAGCCTGTAACTATTGAATGTCTACAGATCTAGTTTTGCGTTATAATTTTCGATTTTCGATTTGGGTTCCGATAGCTCTAAATTAAATTACATGCAACATTTTTTTTATTATGCCTTCAATTTGTTCTGGCTGGGGCCAAGGCTCTTCCAACTCTTTCGCAGTTTGCTTTTTCCTTAATTTTGCGCCGTTGCAAGCCAATTGGAGGACGTACGCCTATAGGTCCGACTTTATCACTATCTGTACATTGCATAGCTCCATGCTAGCCTACACTTGCACTCCGACAGGGGGTCATAGACGTGTTCTATTCCATCACAGATCGTAATCTGTTGATGAAAATTCCTTTTGCATCCTGCCCCTATCGGGATTCGATCGAACCCGGTACCTCCCGATCCAAACACCAAAGCGTTAACCACTCTGCCATTTGGTCATTGACTTGAAGTTTGATACGTATAACAAGTTAGCCCAGAATTTTAGCCTAGAAAATAAAAAAAATTAATCAGGCAACACTATTAAATTAAACCTCATTTACTCTTATGTGAAGTTATCCCAGCCCAGAAATTAATAAATTTTACTTGTATTATAAGTTATTGGAATTTATCCCAGCCCAGAAAATAAAAAAAAAATTCATTATGAAATTAGTCTTAGATTGTGTGCCTGAGAGCGATTTTTGCGACTAAATTGCCGACTAAACTAAATTAATGACTGATTCATATCATTCTTTCAAAGGTGGCACTAGTATCTTTTAAAATGATGTGCCTCAGTTTGTATACTAAATTGTAAACTAAACTAAATTATGAATTTTCATACGTCATATTGTTTTCAACAACACCGATTTGTTATTATTTAAAATCAAGGAAATAGCAAAAATAAAACAAATATGGATATGGAAATCGCATTATTCATGAATGTGAGTATAAATTACAATCGAAATTTACGAATGAGAATATTTCCTTTTAGTCATTTTTACTCGTATGGACACGCTAAAAAAAATAATAAAAACAAGAAATGAAAATGACTTCTAAATAGTCAAGCAACCGTTCAATTTCTGGGCGTTTCATAATATTCCGGACAAATTTTAACCGAGTTGCCCAAACTAAAAAAATTAAAAAATTGCAAAACTTTGGTTCATTATCAAGAGAAAAATGTATCTGATTTCATTGATCTACAAACAACCTATAAGATCATTTAATGATCCCTAAAATTATAGATCTTGTTTTGAGTTCTAATTTTCGTTTTGGCCCGATTTGAGTTCTGCTAGTCTTCAATTAGCCTACAATTAGCCTATAATTATAATTATCTACAGTGTTATATTCTACTAGATAGGTTCTGCCAGGTTTAGCGACGTCTTTTAAGACTAAATTAGAAATACAAATATACATTTTTTTTTAATTTACTTATTGCAAATAATTTTGGTATAGTGATTCCTTGTGGAATTTTGGTAATTGTCTCTCAGTTTATCTGTTGCAAATAATAGACACAAACATATCAAAAATACAATGTGGTAGTTATTTGCTTATCAGGGATTTCCTTCACCCGACTCGATTTATATAAGTTTAGTTCTTTTTTTTATCAAATTGAATTTGTCGAATATTTTTCATCGTGATCTACCGTTATATCGGATTTTAAAGTGATATACTGAACAAATTTCGGATTAATGAGACCATTATATCGCGAAAAATAATTTTTTCTAACGCTGTTGCGTGAATTTCAGAAACGTCTGACGTCATTTAGATCACAATGCACGCTTTACCTACCAATATGAACAATAAACAAAGAAATCTCTTGATGAATTTTATTTTCGTTTTTAACTAATTAGACCCGACATTTTGTGTTCTCAGATATTCAACCTGAGTACTTACTGAAAATTTTTACCGATCAAGATATGGGAACAACTTTTCGAAAAATACTTTTCTGCGTCAGACATTTCATCCTCGGAAATATCACATTTCGTAGCTTAATTTTAAAGAAACCTCCAAATCGACGTAAATATTTACATACTGTAAGAATCAATATTTCGTAAATCCAAGAACATGAATTTCGATTGATATATATCCAATGCGTACATAGTCGTTAGCGTATAATTTAAAATCAGTAATTGTAAAGAAAAATTTCACAAAAGCATTATTATTTAGTCAATAATATGTTACAACGACGTATTTACATAAGATTTTACTATATTAAGTAAATTACGTATTGACAAATTTTATTATTACTGTTCGATTTCCCAACTTTAAATTACATATTGTTGAGAAAAAACAAAAAATTTGTGATTGCAACATTAAGGTTTCGCCCAAAAATGGAGGCAAACAAAAACTTAAAAGTCACACAATAGTTATAATTTGTTTAATGAAGGCTGCGATTCTGTTAA
Source organism: Nephrotoma flavescens (assembly GCA_932526605.1). NCBI lineage: Eukaryota > Metazoa > Arthropoda > Insecta > Diptera > Tipulidae > Nephrotoma > Nephrotoma flavescens. The sequence goes on from OW052222.1 coordinate 142,852,622, forward strand.
GCCAGATAAAACTCAAAGATTATTGAAACTAGCTTATGCAGACTAGTGGACACCAGAGAAATGTACATATATAGTATGCATACAGATATATCCATTTTCCTCCACTTTTAAGCACAATTTCTTATGAATGAATTCCAATCTTAACTGTAAATTATTAAATTAATCGTTGCGGAACTGCCTTGGAAGGCGCTTGAAATTTTATTGCACGTTCAACCGTTGGATAATTAGACATAATAATGGTGTTCCAATTTGTTGGCCATAGAATTAAATTGCATAGATGTTAAAACTTGTTGCTAATTTTTTGTGAAGGGTCTTCCTAGTGCGATCACAACAGTTTATTTTGTTACAGTGATCTCTTCAATCAATTCGTTTATTTCATCAAAATAATAATCACACACAATCTATTTACTTATTTTATTTCAGAAAAGAATGGGATACATTTATATTAAAATATTTCTGCCATCAATCACAAATCCTGATTGTTGCCAACTTTGTTCAATGCGAATTAAAATATCTGTTGATTGAAGAGGTTCTAAAAATTGCAATAAATAAGTTCGTGCAAGCTTTCTTGGCCCCCATTTCCAGAAAATTGTCTTTTTATTTGCATTAAATACCGCTCCGCAGAGTATTGTCTGCCTACACCATCTAGGAAAATATTTCAGGTTTGATCTAGAAATATATATTATACCCCCCTAAAAATGGTAACCCAGGTAGCCGTTGCTTGAAGCGAATTTAATTTTCCATTCATTATCTGGTAATACAGAAATTAACGCTCTTTTTATAGAAACCATTTGCTGTGGTCATATTCTGGAAATTCTTGTGAAAACAAAATAATATTAGGAATAATTTCTCCTGTGAATTTCACTATGGCAACATTATTCCCAATTTACAAATATTTACATAAAACTTTTTTTCTCAGTATAAGCTTGTGATTTATAAAAAAGCTATGCAAAAATTTTCCCCACTTCTCTATTCCCAGGGAGTAACCAGAATAGGGCCAGTCCGGTTTAGTGGTTATCCTCAACCCAAGTTGTATACGGAATACTTTTAAAACGTTCGAATCTCAAAGACACATATATGTATCACGCAACTGTCTCAGAAAACTCTTGTTCACATGTGTCACAAATTACTGAAACTTTACATGGGTATAACTTTGGAATGGTTTGAGTTATGATTGTTTTCTTTTCGGCATAGTCTTTATGAGTATAAGCAAATATAATATTGCCGATCTCATATAAATTTTTTCGACAACTTTTTTTTTAAAGAGGGAACCAATGCACAGTAACCACACCATGCGGACATTTTTTTCATTAAATTTTACTTCAAAAAGTTTAGCTAAGATAACAATTTTGCGTGACATCTATACGTTTCATGAACAACATTTTACGAAGTTTAAATTTTTTTTATCGATCTTTATTTTCGACGATTTGCACATGCTGGATGCACATGTGAAGTATTTACATACAGACTTGAATAAAAACGTAAACAAGAAGCAAGATCAACTTTGAATTTTATCAATGGTTTTTACTTTTCGTAAAATATTATTTTTTTGTTTTGTGTCCTTTTAAAACAAAATTATGTTTTGTGTCGTATATTCCCTATGTACCATATGTGATATTTTATGATACGAGAGACTCCATTAAAAAGAAGTTATTGTAAATAAGACTAATTATTATTGTTTTAAATTTAATCAAAATAATTTTTTTCGAGTTATATGCAACATTGTTATTCGTATTATTAAGCGATAATTTGTTAATCCGTAGATAATTGATGGTAGGGATAATAAATATGTAGATTATAATTTTTTAATTTTAAAACTAAGGAAGCATACATGTGCTAATTTTATCTTGTCCTTATGAGTGTGTATTTTAAAAAGGCATATGAAAAAAATCGACCTTGAACTAGTTTATGAACTAGACATTTTTGTTTTATAAACTTATTCTTAGTGTGGAATACCGTCGATGACGTAAACTAGTTCAGCGTTGCACTTTTTTATTTATTTATTCTTGCATCGATTGGTTTTGCTTTTTAAATGAATGAATGTTATGAAAATAATTTTTTATTTTTTCTTATGATGTATGTGCAATAAACTTTTATTTAAAAACGTCCAATATTATAAATGTATTGTTTCTACAAAATTATTTTTCCGAGGAATTAAATTATTTTCCCTTTAAAGAGAAAAACGAAATTTTAAATTCTTATTTTGTTTTTTCTTATTTTTTACGTTGATCGTGTACTCTCGACTGCAATTTATTCTAATGCTAATATATAAACGATAATTAATATAACATACAAATTACAAGATGTAATATACATTAATAATATTAAAAGGCAGGTAGCAAAGTTTTTTAACGATTTAAGTATGAAATTTGGGCAAATTAAATAAATCTTAAATTCTTTAATATTTCTTAGCGGTTGAACAGATGATTGACTTATGTAATGATATCTGGATATTTGATCCTTAAAGTTATTGCTGATTACGAAAAATTCATCGAATGAATAATTTTAACTTAGTTGGTTGGTGGCATGATACAATAATTTTCTCTTCTTATAGATAAACCCACCATGAAACGTTTAAAAAATGAACTAAAACGGTGACCTAAAATAATTATCTTTTTATATAATATTCATAGGCTGATGGCATACTAGGGTAACTTTAATCTGGTATTTTTTTCGTTTCGTTCCCCTTTACCAATAAAATCAAAAAATTGCGGCGCAGATAAAACCGATTTTATTGGTAAAGGGGAAATAAACGAAAAAAATACCAGATTAAAGTTACCCTAGTGTGGATATGCACAAAACAAACGAAAATGAAAAAATATAAGGTCACCACAATTCTTTTACTAGCGACAATATATTTCTAGTGAGTTTATCTGATAAAGAGAAAATTATTGTATCATGGTTGGTGGGATTATTTCACTTATTTAATCGATTTCCCGGAACATGGAAATAGTTCACTAATATTAATTCAAAATAGAAAATCTAATTTGATTGGCAGGAAATAGAATCAGGTTTTAGATTTACATTTCCATATATATAGATTTTTTGTTTTAAAATAATTAGTTGGAACTGGTTGCATAACCAAATTTAATAAATGATTACGTTTGGATTATTTAACGATTGTTATTTTTATGAATTAATTTTATGAATTTTTAAAATTGGTGCAATAAAAGAAAGAAGCTTGGGATGAAAATTAAAATTTATTATTTTATTTCCAGTAAAATTTCATAATACGAGTTATAAGTAATCATGTTCCTAACATTTACGAGTATATTATATAAAGGAAACTTTTGTTAACATTTTTTGTAAACATTACGCAAGAACGCCGGAGTCTCCGTGGCAAATATTATTGGCACAAAGTGCATTGATGCAGAAAAACTTGTAAACAATTAGAGTGGTGAATATGTTGTGGCTAACACCAGACTTTTTTTTACCACGAATGTATACATAGATCTCGAACACACCCCAGTTGATTTCTAAAGCGAAAAATTAAAGTTACTTTTCTTTTGGTAAAACTGTTTTGCACAATCAAAAATCATGCGTAAATTTCAGAAAATCAACAAAATCAACCCTTGTTGAAAACTTAATCATTAAATCTATAATTTTTTAACATCAGTGAAGAAATTGAAAAAGCCCCCGTCTAAGCTGCCACTTCTGGTACACAGATTTCCACTAAACTACGCAAGAATCTCGCAATTAATACAAACATGTTAAGTATGAAGATTTATTCAGAATAGTCAATCCATGTGCAAATCGTCGAAAATAAAGATCGATAAAAAAAATTTAAACTTCGTAAAATGTTGTTCATGAAACGTATAGATGTCTCGCAAAATTGTTGTCTTAGCTAAACTTTTTTAATGAAAAAAGTGTCCGCATAGTGAGGTTACTGTGCATTGGATCCCTCTTTTAAAAAAAAATTTGGCGAAAAAATTTATATGAGATCGGCAATATTATATTTGGTATAAGACACATATTTGTGTCCTATAGTGGTTTCAATGAGAAAGTTTTATTTATTGAATTATTTTCATATTTCGAGAAACCCTCAATATTGGTTTAGGGAAAACGGATAACGATTTGTTTTTATGTTAGTGTGTCGACGATTTTCATCTAGCAGTGACATCTATTTATGACACTGGCGCAGCATGTCATCTGAATGCTCGGTAGAAATTGGCTTGCAAGATGCACCAGTTTGAGAAAATCTTGCTGAAAATAACAATGATGAGTGGACTGATGTTGAGCCTGACTCAAATAACGTAGTATTTACATTCGCAGAATTAATATATATATATATATATATATATATATATATATATATATATATATATATATATATATATATATATATATATATATAGATCTAGAGCACAAACCGCCGACCCAGTGGAAGATAGAAGAAAATAGTTACTTGAACTTAACACAATCGCTAAATTCTGATGATAAGCCACTATCAGCAAACTTAAACTTTCGCCGATGGAAAGATGTGACCAGTAGTGAATTGAAACAAATGCTGGACATAAGGCAAGCATCAGTTTCATTTCGCTACTGGTATGCTACTATTATATGCTTGCAAAGCGCGTTCAGTACGATGGGTTCATGAAAGCTTTTTTTCACATACTGGACGTAGAAATATGGAAATCGTGTAGGATAACAAACGAACGCAACAGTGGTGATTACCACATCTAGAATTTAGAGAAAAATCTATAACATCATACTTAGAGCAGATTTAACCCCCTGTAAAGGAGCCCAATGCGTGCCGGAACTTCATCTTCAAATACAGCACCTAATTAAGCATGACCAACAGTCGCAGGAGCTGCCGCATGTGTTACAAAACTGATAAAAGGGCTGCGAGTAAATACGTCTGTGCCACATGCAAAGATGCTGAAGGCGAGTTGATCGGTCTATGCCCATATCATAAAAGAATTTATGTTACACATATGTGCACACCAGCTTTCCACAAACTTGTGACACACATAGGTGTCATAGAATTCTCCATACGAGAGTTTTTCTCCGAAAGTTAAATTTGAGGGGCGAACATGTTAATGTTGAAATAAATATTTTACGTATAGGTAATTCAATTTTAATATTTTCCCCAAACTTTAGTAAGGTCAGTATTACTAATTAATTAGAGATGTTGAACACGGTTCTAAGGCAATTTAGTTGTGTTATTCAGATTTGAATCGCCAAACAATTATATAATACCTATTATAACGCAATCCCTCATTTTGTTTCATTCGCCATGACCTGATGAGATTATTGAATTTTTTCATGACCTTATCAGATCGAAACTGGATTTTATAATCACCAAAGAAATTTAAATCATTTTTTGTACCATGCAAAAACATGCCGTGCAAAAACAGGGGCGAGATCATCAAATCCTACCGGAGAAATCAATTGTTCTATAATATTTCAATGAACAAACACAAAAAGTTCGAAAAATGATCAAAGTTCCCCTAGATATTTTCTATGAAAACACAAATAAACGAAAGTTTCAAGGCAAAATTGTATTTCAAAATTATATACTATTTCACTATCGAACAATTGTAAACGGAAATGTACTACCGGTAGAAATTTAATTTAATTAACACGTCAACCTCCAAAGGCAAATTTTAATAATTTAATCGAGAATCTTTGAACGGATTCATGATCCCGCCGCAGGTTTCGATATTTTTGTCCCACGCTATTTCAAAATCGTGTTAAAAAATACCGTGTAAAAGCACGATTGGGTGTATAATAAAACATTTTGGCCTCGAGATTTTCGCAGATATATAATTCGCTATATCGGCAAAGTCAAAAAAAGTAGTTTTTATAAATCTCGGTGTGTGTCTGTGTGCGGTATATTGTCCTGCAGACTAAAGGTCTGAGCGCTCTCTATAGGCCAGCCGGATTGACTGATCGGGATAAAATCGAACCAAAATCGGTGTACCGGAACTGGTAGCATCGATCAGAAGCAAAAGGTCATCTTTGTCATTTTAAAAAAATTGGGTTGACAGCGCCATCTTGTTTCTTTCTCACTACTGCATAGATTATGAGTCAAAACATTTAATAAAAGTGCCCTTATCCTTGATCAGTTTAAGAAGTAGCATAAAGTGATTTGTAGCATAAAGTGATCGATTCCATTTTATGTTGATATTTTGCACCACAGAAGAATATCAGAATGTCTCTTTTCCATAAAAAGTAAAAAATTGCAAAAAGTATTCATTTCTATTTTTAATCGATGCGGTTTGTACATTTTCGAAGTATTGTATAGAGTAAATAGCGGTAAAAAATCCAGCGCGTGTATATATTTCGGGGATTCCCAATTAATTTTAGTTTTTGCAGCGGTATAGGCTAGAAGTGTGTTACTGATGTGCGTAAAGTTAGTGAATGGTTTTAAAGTTGATTTTTACAGTGTAATGTGTGTTATAATATGGAAAACAATTTTCTTAAACTAGTACCAGAAGGCAAGCGAGAAAGCGGTTAATTAATAAATAAATTGTAAAAGAGAGAAAGAAAAACAGGCCTGGCAAGAAACTTTTCGAAAAATTATCATCGCATAAGTCTCATCGGATTGACTATTTATCAATTTATTCCAGACTGAAGCCTAAAGGTCTTCCAAAACACCCAAATTTTCAACACAAAAGCACTGCATTTAAGTGTAAAGATGTACGCGGGACCGATTTTTACAAATTTTGGAAAAGCTTTTACGATTCAAATAGTAAAACACTACAGGACGCATTTGTCCTGGCAAACTCAATAATTCACGTCTCAAAACGAACCGACCGGCGAAAGGGAGGTCTACCAAAAACGTTTCAGGCTGATTAGGGTCTGCAAAGCAACATTTTTAAATGTTTTACGAGTATCTAATAAACGAGTTATAGAGGTCTGCGCACGGCATTTTCATTCCGGAAATGCTCTAAAAGAGAACCGAGTGTGAGATAGAATTACTGCCAAATTTCTCATGAAGAAGGAAAGCGTTATTACATACATCAAGTAGACATTCACTATTGCCGGGCGAAGTCATCTGGGCGGCAGTACTAACCTGGCGAGTTGTCTGTCACTCGAATGTACAGAGAATACATAAAATCGACATCTTACGGAGTTACATGTCAAGCTCAGCTATTTTCGAAATGTCTTCAATAACAATTTTAATATTGGGTTTAAAATGCCATCAAGTGACCAGTGTTCTACTTGCATTATGAAGGAGCAGATAAAATTGGAGATAATCCAATCTATAAAAACAGCCTTCTGGTTTAGTCATGAGTGCATAAATTGTGAGCTAACAAACCGCGAGGAATTTTCAAATATTGTTACATTTTTGTTCGAGGTTCCGAACCAAGCCGCTTATTATAGTAGGCAGGTGTACCTCTTTAATTTCGCTATTGTTCAAGGATTTTCTCGGTCGCCACCAAAGCAAGATAATGTATTCCTTTATCTGTGCACTGAAAATTTTCTTCCGAAAGGATGTAACGAGATAGCTTCAGCAGTGCATCATAGGTTGGTTAATACAATTTTTAAGAGCAATTTAATAAAAATCAAGCTTTGATGAAAATGATTTCCTATTGGCAAATATTTCCAAACATTTCATATTACAATCCAACCTGATTTATCCAGTGCCTGGTTACTCTTATATTCTTCCAGATCGTGTGTTAGCTTAACTAGAGAAAAGAGTCAGATCAAAAGAAACAATTTTGCACGTGAGCGATTATTTTGAGATGTACAAAGACCATGGAAACAAACGTGCATTGAATGATTGCACAATAACAAATTGTAAAGAGGCACGCGCGAAAACTTTTAAAGCTCCTGGACAATGGCTCTTCAAATTTAACCTATCAAAGAGATTTTATATTAAGAGGACATCGGCCAACACATCAATAACAATGCGCGGGGAATACACATATACATAAATCCGATAAGGGTGTGGCAAAATCCGTCTTAAAGATAAACATCAGAATTGAGTCTATGGTTCTACCAAAGAGTAAGACTTTAAATAGAGAGAGATTGTCTTCATTAAAACCATGTGTATGCATTTAAATTTCCGATTTGTTTTGAGATTTTAATGGGAAGTTATGAAAGGTGTATATACATTTGTTTCTTTCTGGTGTTTATGAGTCCTGCTGTTTTACTTGGTTTCATAATTTGGAGAGAAAATAATCAAAAACTAAACAAAAATAATCCAAATATTTAAAGGCGGGGTTTAACATTTTCATTTCCATTCATATTTTGTTCATTTTATTTATATTAATTTTTGTCGATATTATGTACATAGTAAGTCACTTAAATATTAATTTTTATTTTAAAGATTAATAAACATCGGAGATTGACACTTTTAAAATATTAAGTCACTTACTGTATAATATACAAAAAAAATTCAAAATTTGTTTTTTCTCAAGTTTTTTTCAATATTTGCTATGTATAAAACACGCATCAGGCTATTTGTTATTGAAATAACGGAGTATTTTATTATAAACGAGTGTAGCAGAGCTGCATTTTGAAAGTATTGATAAAATAGTGCGGATTTTTGAATTTTTAACAAATGAAATATTATGAAAAAATTAATCCAAAGTACACAATATACCTACATATACGCACACAAAACCCCAAACAAAACTATTTATTATTATGTATGCAGATTTTCTATCACCCAAGCTACACGATATTTTAGTTTCTGGTTTCAAACTACATCGCAATAGATTTGATTGTTAATTTAAACCCATATTTTATATTAAAACACCAAATTTTTTTTTTTTAAATTGTTTTATTCTGTTCTCTTGAAAATAAAATTTAAACAAAAATCTACATCTCAAAAATGGCCTTAAATTGTTTTATTTTCATTTCTATTTTTTCATTTCGGATTCACCGAAAAATTTAATGTTGCAGTTAAATCGGATTTTGTAGGTAAAAGGGGAAATAAAGGAAGGTGAAGCCGGTCTTATGGGACTACATGTAGCACGGCTGAATAGACGAATTCATTTTAAATTATCGGGTTTCTCTCTTCGTCATAAGGTTTTAGATATTTATTAAAATCCAAATAGAATGAAATAGGACATTGTATTAAAAGTTTCATAAAAAAATCGTTTATGTGTGTTACAATTTTCTAAATTCTATACAGAAAACAATAAAAGTCAATCAGTGCTAATTGGAGAGCACTGATTGACTTTTATTGTATACTTATATTATTTTAATAAAATAAAATTTAAAAACTTTAGAATGCCCTAAAGAACACAACATTAAGCGATGAACAATATTGCTTTACGAAGGATCAAGCAAAACAAAGATAATTCGAAATCGTCGTTTTATTTTAACAATAGAGTTAAATCCTGTAGAGTAGAAGCTAAGTTTTTTCCCATATACAAATTTTCTATTTCATTTGAGACACGTCAGAGCAGGATGGTTATATAAAAAATGCATATAGCGGTCTCATATGTCAAAGAAAAAGCCAACCAAACAACTTTATGTTTTTGTAAAAAGTGACGCGCTAATTTTTGTGTTTTTAAAAAATCGTGATATTATTAATTAAAATAAATAAAATATTATAAAACAGTTAGTGAATCGTGTACTAGTGCATCGTTTGTTAATAAACACCGAAAAATTTGAACATTGAAACATTCAAATGAAGTGTCTTGTGAAATGTTGCCCAAATGCGCATCGAAAAATTCGAAAAAAAATTTCTTACCATCTATAAGTGTTTATATAAAATAAGATAAAAATTAGTGATTTGTCATAAAATTATCCATATTTTAATTTAGAAATCAGAAAAAATTAATTAAAAAAATTTTGGTTGTTGTTGGACTTTTTGTAAACAGATGTTATATTACAGTGTCGCATTTTTCTTATTGCTACGTAAATATTCTACGTGCTTTTCTTTTCATAATAACTTTTTATTTTGGAATACTATAAGTACAATTTTTACCGAAAATAAAAAAAAATAAATCCGTACTATATTGGAATAAAAAACATTGTATATTTGTGTAGTTTCTAATTTCGATCGAACAAATTCTAAATATTTGATTTATATGCTTTCTCTTTTACCCTCCGAATTTGACTCACTTGACAGCTGCTATCATTCACTCTTCAGTATTTACCTTTATGGTTTTAACAAAATAGAAATGTCCTTCAATGACATTGAATGTATAAATTTCAGATTTTTTTTTTATTTATTCATATTGAAGATCGGGAAATAATTTTCACCATGAACTAACTAACTTGATTAAGAGAAACTATTGATTGGGTGGGTAAATTGTAGAACGAGTTTCATTTTAATAATTGCAAAATGATTTTAGTTGAAATAATTTTTAAATAGAAATTAAAAATCATTTACATTTTTGATAGAATATTTTTTATCGCAAAACTTGTTTATCTGATTAAATTAGTATTTGTGTCATTTCCCAAAAATATATTTTGTCTTACTTCGGTATCCAGGCTGATTTTAAAAATATCATAAAACTGGAGGGGACAAAAATAGGTGATCACCCATGCTACATACGATTTTGGTTTCTGGTTTTAAACTAAGTCGCAATAGATTTTTATTTTTAATTTAAACCCTTATTTTATATTAAAACACCACTTTTTTTGTATTGTTTTATTCTGTTCTCTCGAAAATAAAATTTTAACAAAAATCTACATCTCAAAACAAAAAAATTTAAGGGCATTTCTGAGATGTAGATTTTTGTTTAAATTTTATTTTCGAGAGAACAGAATAAAACAATATAAAAAAAAATTAGTGTTTTAATATAAAATAAGGGTTTAAATTAAATATAAAAATCTATTGCGACTTAGTTTAAAACCAGAAACCAAGATCGTGTGTAGCATGCATGGGTGATTGTTTTGTACGCTACGCGTGTTTTATTTATTTTTTATTTTACACTCTTTGTTAAAAACAGACATGCATACCAATATAATATATCTCTTAATTTAATAGCATTTTAAAGATTTCACGAAAAAATGCAAAGAAACATTTTTATCATTTTTCGCCCATACAAATTCTCTCTCTTGTGTTGTTCTCTTGGGTTCTACCAGAAATCCTGAACGAGAAACCCACAATAAAACCAGAGAAACTTGCAGATGTCAACAAACTCTTAATCAAGCATTTCGGAGAAAACTGGCGTGACGACATTAGTATGATTTTTTATAAATCGATCATTGATAACGAGGAAAAAATGTATGTGCATGAAGAAGAACTTTGCCAGGAGTAAGAAAATTAATGTGTTCTTCGTATTTAGTTTTATTATTTCACGTATCTAAAAGACTGAAATGTTCCTATTTGTTAAAAATTATAATGAATTAATTTATGTTACGCCAATAAACTTGTTTGCACTTAATATGAATTTTTGTTTGAGATTACAATTAGAATTAAGTAAAATTATTGGGTTTTTTTCCAATATATTGTTATCCAAAGGTATCTTTTCCAAAACTGATTCGCAAAACGTCACTTTTCCAAAATTTTAAAGAAATTTCTTCAAAATCTTGGTATATATTATCTACAAAACTGTAAAAATTTCAAAGGGGTCATAAATGAAGCTAATTTAAGACATAAGCCATCTAAATCTTATTAAGTTTAAAAAAATTAGAAGTATTAAAAAAACGACTATCAACTAAAAGATTCCAGTTTGGCGATCAGAACCATTATTTTGATAAAAAAAAATCAACAATTTGCAAGCTTTACACTAGCGTGAGTCTATTCATTATGAAATGGCAAATCAAACTAATGACAAAGCAAAGCTGTCAAATCGGTTATCAAACAAAACGGTGTTGCCAACTTAAAGATGTGAACCTCTAAAAAAACACCCTTTATTAAAAGTTTATGCAAATCATTCCCGATATTATTCTTATGAAAGCACTAACCGTCATAATCACATATACTCAAGATATTTTACAAAGAGGAACATGACTACTTTCCAAGTGTTTTACTAGTGGTAAATTACATCCACAAACGACGTTTATTCGTTTTTAAGCACATACTCATCGACTGCTTCATAAAAAAAATTCAATCCTCAATCGCATAAAACAAAACAAAATATCGATTTACATATACGGTATAATATCGATCAGCTGTCAACGAAACAATTTTGTACAGTAGGTGAGTAAATAATTGTATTATGTAACATGTTACACTTCTTTAGGTTGTAGCAGAATTATGACAGTTAATCAAACAATCTCTCTGTGGATACTTAAGGGAGTAAATTTGATTGTATTAAACGAAAATTACGGTTCTTCTGACGGCCGTCTCTATTTTGGTTGAAGGTGTTTTAAAAAACTTTAGTTTATATATTTTTTATCCTTCTTATAATCCAAAATATATAGTACAAATATAGATGGAATAATACGTCCTTATTTCTATACACGACTTTTGGTGCTCTATATTATTTATATTGAAACATTTTTTTGTTGTGAAAATGAAGAAAATGAAGCAAACTGGTGTTTTTACGCTTCCCATCACAGTTCATCTATAGAAAATATTATAAAGAATGCCAACGGTAAAATTAAAAATATAACGTTAGAGCTTATTTCATTCCTTGCAACATATTATCTATTCATACCGTAGCTAAACTTTGTCTCTGTATGATATATTCGTCCCTATATATAACATTGACATGCTTTATTATTTAACCTGCAATACTGTCAGCAACCGGAAACATGAATTTATCATTATATGTAACCGTATTCCAAGATAAAAATTCATTACATTTGTCTATTATTCGCGCGATGAAAAATTGAAATTGTCACCTTGGAGAATGCAATGACATACATATATACATAGAGCATGTTGCTTGAATAGGGTGAAGTAAAATCTTCCCCACATAAATAGAAAATTATTATATTTTTTTATGATATGGAAGCTATACACAACTTATCAATTACCTAGAAAAAAGGTGATAATTTTCCCCATCAACTATATGTCACATTCGTACGGGGAAACCTATAAGCGGTTAACTTGCAAATAGATATTTGAAGGAACAAATATTTAAACGTGACGACATTTTAATTTTACGGAACTTTAATGTCAGCTTTTATTGGTACATATTTGTCGTGAGCTAATAAAATAAATTTTTATGATATACCAATTATTGATGTTATCTCAAGGATTCAATAAAAGATGAAATGCGAATCACATTTATCTTGTTGAAACCACCAATCTCAACGGCACAGTGGTATAATAAAAGTTATTTCGAAGCTTTATTTGAAAAGTTTAAATTTTGTACAAAAATAAAGATAGACGGTGACTTTGAAAACTTATCCAGTTATATAAAAATGTTTAACTTTTTATGGTATATCAGGATTACGCGAATCCTTTTCGTTCAATGTACCGGTTACGTTTAAAGAAATTTATCGGCAAATAAAGTTCTAAGGATAAATATTGGATAGTAAACACGAGCGTGCAATGATATGGTATTAATTCGTTTTTCAGTACAGGGTGGGTTTTATTTGTACTTATACAACATTTCACTTTGCTGAACAAACTCAATTTTCTGATTTTTATTTGGTCAAACTACCAACCGACATACACCAACAATGAACAATGCGCCTCACGAGAAATAGCAAAATAAACAAGAGCATCGGTTCGAGCGAATTGCATAATAAATGGCACGTGATTGCGAAATGCGAATAATAATGCTTTAATAAGTTTTGATTGGTTGTTTTATTGAACTGCTCGTGATGCTCAATGTAGGTTAGAGGTACAAGAAACTTTTCACATAGATGTGTCTATATTAATGGCTTTCCAATCGCATACCGAAAGTTTGCCGTTTGTGGATGTTTTTCTATCACATACGCTGACGCTTTTGTTCTGTTAGCTACGGCGATATTTTTTATTTATTCATCGACGCTCTTCGTCGTCGCTCTTGTTCTGTTTCTAGCTTTAGATAGGGATGTTGTAGATGAGGGCTTACGACGTGAACTGAAGTTAGTGTTTGAGACTTGTATTAAACAAAATTATTTCTGAATTAAACAAAATTGTTTCATGAATTTCTTCGAACAAATGATCATATCAAATAACAATCCTTATTTTCGTCATATAATCTTTTGGTATAGATATGTTGATGGCATAATATGTCTATGGGGTGGAACTGATAGACTGTTAGACTCATTTCTTACTTGGTTAAATTCTCAATATCCCACCATTGATTTTACGTTAGAAAAAGAAGAAAGTAAATGTATTAATTTTTTGGAAATAACAATAACCAGGATTAATTCTTCTTTAGATTTCAAAATTTATCGGAAACCCACGAATACAGACGCTGTTATCCCTAGTTTTCCAAACCACCCCCATAATATTAAAATGTTAACTTTCCACTCACTCATAGATAGACTAATAAATATCACTTTGACAAATTCAAATTATAACATAGATCTTAATATAATTCAACAAATCGCAACGAATAACGGATATGCAGCTAGGACTATATTAAAGTTATTGAATAAAAAACTAAAGTGTAAAACTCTAACGGGTATTTATCCACCGGATAGTCCAACGCGGGAAAATTGGCGTCGCTTAGAGTATATAGGACCAATATTAGTTTTGCTTTTTATAATAATAACACAATAGAGAAAATGATTTTTAACAATAAACCCAGAGTTGATCGCCTTTCCAGATTTGGTGTTTATAGGATTAATTGCAATGATTGTAGTTTCTCCTATATTGGCCAGACTGGGCGCAATTTAGGAGTTAGAGCTAAAGAACATTTATCTGGTTGCTATCAATTAATTTTCCAGAACCATTTAACTTTAGAAAATCATACAGCTAGCTTGAACAATTTAGACATATTTCATATACAACCCAAAGGCAGACGTTTAGACATCTTAGAATCTTACGAAATTCGAAAACCAATATTTCTTAACCAAAATATCCTTAACGAACAGAGAGAAATCCATTTCTCACAATTGGTGACCCCGCCCTTTTCTATATTTTGACAGACACCGCCCTTTTCTATATTTTGACTAATACGTCGGGTAATTAAATGTACTTCAATATACCTTGAATTTTGTTACTCAGCCGATGAGTAATCACTTACCTGCTATCTCCCTCCCTCTTTTTCGAGTGATTTTTTAAACTTTTTGGACAAATTTTTTAATTAAAATATTCAAAATCTAATTTTTGCGAAATAAAAAACAAGTGTTTAATAAAATGTGTTTATTAAGTATTAAATGTATTTTATAAATAAAAATTAATTACTTAAATAAAAAAATTATTATTATTAAAAATAATCTCTATGTAACTACAAATTCTTCAATCAAACAAATATGGCCTGTCTAACGCAACCAACCCCGAGGAATATTATACAACAGGAAATATTTAATAGATAAAGACACTAATAAAAGAGAATTTGTAAGATTACAAAGAACTCGATTTGGAAAACAAAGTTATCATGAGATATCTGTAACTCTGGTAATTCTTATTCTCACTTGTGACAGATTTCTACACGTGTCGATTTGGTCAATAGCTTTATTGGTGTAAATAAAGAATGACTTTCAATTCGAATAAAAAATATCCTTTAAGTTCCGCACGACGAAATTTTCCCAGTTTTTGTTCTAAACTTTGTTCAACTCACTTCTAACACCGTTAGTATCAATATTCTCGTATTGTTGACGTAAATGATTTTATTATAAAAATTTCATGTTATCTAATGTAATTTTTCAGTTCCAAAGTGAAAACTACATAAGGATCCAATTACATATTCTTTTTCTATTCTACTTTATATTAATGTCGGATGTCACACGTACAATGAATATTAATGTAAGAAACTTTAATAAGATCTTTGTATATATGTATATCAAACAAAATATAACATTTACGTTTCACTGAGCTTTAGAAATAAAAAGGACGGTTTCTCATTTTTAGATTACACTAATAAGATTTAAAACAACATAGCGTCCTAAACTCCTTTGAAAAATCCAAAAAATTGTACACTCTATAAAAATATTTTCTAATCAGCTTAACGTTATCAACCAATAAATACTACCCAATTAAAAAAACATAATTACATTATTTAAGCTTACAAATCAAAACATTATAGATACAACTAAATCAATTAGAAAGTTTTAATGATTTACCTTTCAAATAAAATCAGCTCGTAAAATGTAAATTATTAATCAAACAACTTAATTTGAAGAAAAAAATGTCTAATGAAGAATTTTGTTATCCGTTTTGTATTGTAATTCGGCCCCTTAACTCAAATTTCGAGCTTTTCGTCAACAACAGAATAAAAATGTTTATGTATTAAGGATCTAAAAATTCCTCAATAAATTTCAATACGATAAAAAAATTTACTTAAGCGAAAAAATATACGAAACTATAACAAAGGAAATCATAAAACCTTTATGTTTCAAATAAATAAGAAATCACAAAATGCCGAGTAACAAGAAAATTTAATAAATGTAATCATTAAACTTGAGCTTTTAACTTTTTACAGGGTTTTGCTGTTTATCCTGGTTGTGCGTTAACTTGGGGTACGGAATGTAGAAAAACGTGAAAGTGTTATAAAATATAAAATAAAATTAATTTCAAGGAAAACCGATTAAAAACAGATTTTTTTGTTCTTGTTTGTTTTGTTTCGTAATTTTAATCGTAAATAAAATTATATTTTGTACACAAATTTTTTAATTTAATTTAATTTTAATTGAATCCTTTGAATTTTTTTTATTTTATTTTTTTAATGTGCGGGTGGCGAGTGTAAAATATTTTATAGCAAATTAAGGTTTGTGCTTATTTTTGGTTACAGAGTGTCCCCCCGATTAACCAATAATATCTCATTAACTGAAAAATGAGACGGGTGAGAGAGGACAACTGCCAAAATTGCAACAATACACGTGGTGAAACCTTACGAGATAAAACTTCAGTAATTTTGGAACATCACAAATTGGGTCGGGAAATACAACCAAATACACACGAATTAAATATGTAATCGAAACTGATTTTGTAGAATTTTTTGGGATACAGGTGCTTATTCTCTTCACGGCGCAGTGGAAAATTTTATTTTACTCTAGAGAGGAAAATATTTGAATTGTAACGGTGGAGAATATTTTCGATTTGTGACGGAAAATTAACAACAGTTCCGATTTTTTTTTGAAATTATTTAGTACATACATATATGAAGAAAAACTTTTCTAAGAATAAAAATAATATACTGTTAAAGTTAGCCGAAAGTTTCCAGCCGAAAGATAATGCAGATACTGTCTTGACTACAGCAAAAATCAGACATGAACTCGAATTTAGGAGAATTTAGGATCGGGTTACATCATTCGGGTGAAGGAGAAATTATTTAGGTTTATAGGAATTTAAAAATCGATAGGAGCGAGAGTACAAAGAGAGTTTAAAAATAGTCAAGACACTATCTGCATTATCTTTCGGCTAACTTTAACAAGGTAAAAATAATTACCTTTTGCATCAATAATCCTTCTTGAATTTAGAAAAAAGCGACGTTCCGCATGTAAATATCATCTATATAAGCAATTTTCAGAAAAATCAGACCAGTTTTTTTTTGTCACCATATCATCTAAAAACGTGACTTTTGAATTTCATTTTCGGGATGATCAAATACGATAAATGTTTGCTGTTTTTTAAGGACATTTACGAATGACAAGTTGGATACGTAGGTCACACTATCCATTCAAAAAGACTCTAAGTACTAGTTGGTGTCTTTTTGAGGTATTGCATTTTAGAAATCTATAGACCAATCTCTATCGATGTTTTAAGTTAGATTTGTTCCACGTGACCTCCCTGCATAAGATAATTGGGTTTCAAAATTAAATTTACTATGAGCTTCCACTAGATTTTTCAAAGAAAAAGTGATTTCCTGATAAATCAAGTTTTTGAGTTAGAGTTATTTTGAATGGATAGTGCGAAATGAATAATATACCATCAACGCCAAAACGATGAATTTATGAGCGCTGATGGCACTTGATTACATTGGTATGAGAAGAAGGGTAACTGTTTTTAGCGCTACATCGATAGTTTTGAGTAGTACTAAGGTGATTGAGCAAAATTTATGGCATTTCAATGATATGCAAAATTTATGTATTGTTATTATACGAATAATTAGCCACCAGCGCCATCAAGGCGGATTTCTGAACGAAAGAATACCACATTTATACCAGAAAGAGAAAAAATAACTGTTAATAACGTTAATTAAATGAGCGATGTTATCGTTTCCGATTGAGTCTTGTTATTCGTTTTCAGGTTAGCTACATAACAGCATTATTGAAAATTTATTTCGTGTATCTAAAATTCAGCTGACAAGTTAGTGCTGCCACACTACTCTACTCTTAGTACGTTCACTAGTCAAACCAAGAACGATTAGTCAAATCGAGTGGGACGCCTGATATCGCGCCCCAACCGTGTTGTGATTTGTGCTTCCGACTTATGTGAAGTCCATAGGTTGAATTTTACTTGTTTTTTAACAATGTGGTTGCCATTTTCAGAATTTGGTCTTGGCTGTGCAACCGGTTCTAAGGAAGATAGATAAATATTAGGTATGTTGCTTTGGTAATACTAAGCGGGTTTTACTTTAATATCTACTGTTTTTCGGAGCATTTAAATTTTTCTGTAAATTGTATGTCAAAACAATTGTATGTCAAATTTAAATTTCGTTTATCCTGTTGTTAAATCAAATAACAAATGCCAAATGTCAATTTTACAACAAGATGAAGCCTTTCGAAACAAAAAATTACAAATGATCGTTTTGCGGTCGAACACCATAATTATAAAATGGTTTTATTTTCTTAAACCTAAAAAATTTTTGTTTTAAATTGAAGCGTCTTCGGCTTTATACAATCCAATTGTTGTTGTAAGCTAAGCGAACTTAGTCAACTTTGAGACCTTGGGCCTATTTTATAATTTCAAGAGTTGTCAAAAAGTATTCTGTGTTTTTGTATTCAATCTAAGTAATTTTACCCTGCACACTGCCTTTTTCTTTGCGAACAGTGCTTACACCGTGTGCACTCGGCTCGGGAAATTTTACTCTGAAATGAATGTCAGTGTATACGAAGAATGTACCAAGGGTCTATTTTTAATTCATCCCGAGCAGGCAGTGCGCTGTCAAAAAATACTTCGTATTTTTTTATTCAACCTGGGTAATTTTACACCGCACACTGCGTTTCTGTTTGTGAACTGTGCTTAACCGTGCATACTCGGTTCTTCAAATTTTACTCTAAAATTAATGTCAGTGTACGAAGAGTGTGCAAAGAAAAAAACAATTTATTACTCTAGGCACACCGAATAATTTTACCCAGTACAACCTTTGCTCGGTGTACACTACCCGGGGTAAGCCTGCTTGCTCGGGTTGAATTAAAAAATAGACCCATTAGCTTTCCGTTCAGAGTAAAATTTAAAGAACCAAGAATGCGCGGTGTAAGCACAGTTCACAAATCAAAACACACTGTGCAGAGTAAAACTACTCAGGTTGAATAAAAAAACACAGAGTATTTTTTGGCAGCGCACTGCTTGCTCATAATGAATTAAAAAATAGGCCCCAAGTAAAAAAAAGCAATGTAATACTCTTTGCACATCGGATTATTTGACGCTGCACAACCTTCGCGTGGTGCTTTTTAATTTCTGTGTTTCTTGACACACACTGAACCGGATCAGTTCAAATTTTATATGGAAAACCTGATCCAAATTTTGGTTTTAGATCACAAAGTTTGATTTGAAATCTAGTAAGCGTTTTTGTAATGTTTCACGAAACATTAACTGAACCAGATCAGATCAAGTATCAAGAAACACAGGTAATGCATCTGCTGTTTCCTCTGTTATGTTATGTCCGACATTGGCGAAAAATGGTCTATGATTGTCAAAAAATACCATTGATTTTCGGATGATTCTAAAGGACCGACTATACATCGACGTATACTTTAAAAAATCGATATCTGACAACATAGTAATCAGCGCAAGATCTTTTGACGTGCTTTGTGATTTTGAACATTTTTGTAAATAATATTCAATTTGGACGGGTTGATGTTGGCAGCCTGTGGCGGCCATGTTATTTTTGCGGCGTCTGTGCAATCCGGTGTTTTTTTCAGTCACTGATGCCAAACCACCATGACAATCAAGGTGGTCCTTCAAAGTTGACTTTCCAGCATTTAGTGGCCAAATTCGAGACAACAGGTTCGGTAAACAATCAGCCAAAACTCATACATCGAAGGAACGCCAGATGGGCCGAGAACATTGCCGCGGTCCAACCCAAGGCAGTCAATTCCTCGCCGTGCACAAGAACTATCCCTTTCTCAGACTGCAACTTGGCGAATTTTACGTAAGGATTTGAGCCTACACCCGTACAAGATCCAACTGACCGAGGAGCTCAATGTTAATGACAGCGCCGTTTCTTCGCTGACTGGCCTACGAAGCGTTTGGGGCGCTCCAATTTTTGCTGAAAAATCATCTTTAGCGACGAGGCACATTTTTGGATGAATGGTTATGTTAACAAGCAAAATTGACATATATGCTACGACGCCAAACCACAAGAGGTTCACTAGGTGGCAATGCATCCACAAAAAGTTACTGATTGGTGCGGATTTTGAACCGGCGGCGTCATTGGTCCGTACTTTTTTGAAAATGACGTTGGTGAGCCCATCACTATCAACGGCGAGCGCTACAGACGCATGCTAATCGATTTCTTTTCGAACGAGTTTTTTGGACGTCAAACCGTCCAAATTGAAAAACAATTCATACAATTTCTGAAAGAACCTTCTCTCAAACGTACCTGCATTAGCATCTGATCTGATATCTCCTTGGGATTTTTCTCGTTACTGTGATTGGCCTTAATCAACAATTCATGTTTACAATCTAGCAGTGAGTTTTTTTCAATACGCTATAGAGATTCAACAATCTCGAGAAATTTATTATTAATCGCGTTCAATTCGACGTCAGGTGATTCTGTAACATGTGGAAGTTTTTCTTTCTTACTATAGGATCTTAGTATTTCTTTTTCAGTATTTCAGGTATTAATGATCACAGTCTGATAAGTCAATTACGCCGAGTTTTCGGTATAATTAAGAAAAAGCGTATGTTATGGTAAAAAGTTTTCGAAGTCAACGAACTCGTCACAAGAAAGCGGTCATCATGCTGTGTTGTAACACGAGGTCAGCCATATTCTTGTCGCTGTCTGTATAGCCGCAAGTTTCTTAATATCTTTGCCACATTCGAAGAACGCAGAATTGGCTCAAATTTAATTGTCGAGCCACTTTACTTTGGTTCTGCCCCGCATCTGTTAGTGCAACCACTTGAGCGTCTACTTCTGGTGTGGTATTAAAACGTGCCCACATGATTCGCAACCGATGCTACCTGGAACGAGCATTTTCGTATTGTTGAGTTCTATTGTTATTGTCCTTGTTTTGAACAGACAATACACACAAATCATCATGATCTAAAAAAAACATTTCTATTTACGAGAAAATTAAAAAAATGACAAAAATGCAACTGTGTTTTTTTTTGCACCCAAGTATATAATAAAACGGTAGGCCAACCGCGTTTAAACTAATATAGATTTTGATTGATATTTTTCTACTCTAAAAATAGTACCCTCATTTTATACCTTATTATAGTTATAGTCATCGATAGTTATCGAAAATTGTGTCTCTTTTTTCTAGAAATAATTTGGGGTTTCGGTTTTCAATTATCCTTTTCTACTGCGATCGCAGTCTACTAGAACAGTTTTGTTACTTGTCTCTATTTCTTTTTACGATGGCCTATTTTTTAATTCATCCCGAGCAGGCAGTGCGATGTCAAAAAATACTTCGTATTTTTTTATTCAACCTGGGTAATTTTACGCACACTGCGTTTTTATTTGTGAACTGTGCTTACACCACGCATACTCGGTTCTTCATGTTTTACTCTGAAATTAATGTCAGTTTACGAAGATTATGCAAAGTAAAAAACAATTTATTACCCTAGGCACACCGGATAATTTTACTCAGTACAACGTGTAGGCCCGTTGCACATTTCAGCTAAGCTAAGCTAAGCGATGTGAGCTATGTTCATCGCTCTTGGTTGTAAATAAAGAGTTTTAATCGAACGATACACACTTGAGCTAAACTATGCGAGATATGTTTTTCTGTTTTGAGCCATGCAAACTAACTTAGCTCGGGTTGTCTTTGGATTGCAAAAGTCTAGCTGTCTTCGCTCACGCATACATTGTTATATTGTGTACATATTTATAACATATTGAAATTTGGATGACATTTGAGTATATGTATTGTTGTTCCCGCCTATGTGATCCTAATAATATTTTGGCAGACACAGCTTTTTATTTGTATTGAAAAGTATGTAAGCGATGTAAAGCGAAGTAATTAGCTCAAATGTGCAGCGGAATGAGCTGTGTGAACTGAACTATGCTAATAGAAACTACGTTTCTCGCTTAGCTTAGCTGAAATGTGCAACGGGCCTTACTCGGTGTACACTACCCGGGGAAAGCCTGCTTGCTCCGATTGAATTAAAAAATAGACAAAAAGTATCACTTCAATGGCAACAACCAAAAACCACCACGTAAGTCAACTTAAACTTACGTGAGAAATGATATTGTTTTAAATTTAAATTCCTCAATATCGATTACATATACTGCCAAAATTTCAGAAATCTAACACTATGAATAAATTAAATATAACAAAAACAATAACCACTTAAGTATGATATTATGAATTTTGATCGCAGAAAAAACACTTACGTTGCATTTAAATCATATTAAAAATGGCAATCAAAAATTTTTTTTGGCAAAGTTGACCTAAGCATTTTCACAGTATGTAAATAATTAGTTTTTTCGAGAAAAAAATTTGAAACAAAAACTTATGTGTGAGTTAAGTGATTTTTGAAAAAAAAAATTGTTTTTTTGTTTTACTTAAGTGAAGTTACGTGTTTTTTTTGGGAAAATTAAATCGTAAATTTTGTAAACTAATTTTGTAATAATATACATAAGCAAATATAACATAAGTGATTTTTTCGAAATTGCAAGTAATAAAAGTTTAAAAGTAAGTTGAGTTAAGTGCTTTTTAAAAAAACATCTTTAAATTTAGTGTTGGTTTGTGTTTTTGTTTTAAATTAAATTTTTTTAAATATCTTCAACGCTACTGTTTTTGATATCAGCATGTCTCATCGTACAAAATTAATGTTGGCCATGGCCAAAAAGGATCGTATAAATCAACAAACATGTCTGCGATCCCCACCAAAACTTAAAACATTTCAAATTGGCACCATGATAAACGCTTTGAATGGAGCAAACGTTACCGAAACCACCGAGCAAGATTCTTCGTTTCAGCAATTTGCTTTGCAATCGTCCGAGAAACAAGCGGATAAATGTTAGTATTATTTTTGTTAAATGATGTTAAATATAACATACAATTCGTTTTTATTAAACTTTATTATTCTTTAAAATAATTCTTTCGTATTCCTACGAAATTTTCTGAAAATTCCAAATATTTTCACCCTCTGTTCTCAATGAAACTGCATCGTCATTTGTCAATGGACTCTTTTTTGATCCGTCGAAATATACCGAATATCTTGCAAAGTCCGTGAACAACACAAATGATACTAATCAAATGTTAAATGACAGTGATGACGAAGTTTTTGACGATGATACCGAAAATGAGTCGGAGTCAGAGGATTTAATTCTAATGGGTGCGCAATTGGATAAAAAACTTAGAGGAGCCAATCGTACAAAATTCTTCGTTGAAACATCTAACTAAATCACAAATAAAGCATAGACAAATTCAGCGAAATACTGGTAAGGAATATAAAACTCGCACTGATCGATTTGTTAAAGAAAGACTATGCGTGCTTTTAGGCAAATGCCGAAAGAATTGCTCGGGGCGTTTAACGTTTAAAAATCAAAAAAAAAATATTTGAAACATATTGGAATTTATAGGTTCGTACAATTCGAGAATAATATTTCTCTCAGATTTAATTAGCATTGTGGAACCGAAAACTCAAAGACAAATTAAGAGCATTATTCGTCCTAAAACACGAAAGTATACCTATGTTTATTATCTCAAAATCGGGCTTCAAAATACAAATGTTTGTCAAATGTGTTTCAGAAAAACATTTGACGAGACAGATAATGTGTTGAAAACTGTAATTAAGAAAAAAATATCGATGGGGGACACAAAGTCTTTATGCGATTTACGAGGCAGGGGATCGCCTAGTTCTAAAATACCAGAACCAAAAATTAACGAAGTGAAAGTTCATGTTAATAGATTTCCCAATTATGAAAGCCACTATTCAAGACGTCATACTGAAAAAGATACTTGAATTCCGATTTAAACATCGCAAAGATGTATAAAATGTATCGACAAAAATATAGTAATCCAATATCATTGACGAAGTACTCTGAAATATTTAATGGTAATTTAGCAAGCAATATAATATAAATGATTTTATCAATTTGTTTGGAATGTTTTTAATATTGACTACTTTTTTCTGCAGGTATGTATATCAAGTGTGTGAAAAATTCAAAATTCAGATTCAAATTTGCAACGACAATGCATTAAAAAATGAGATTACTCAAAAACAGACGTTGCATCACGAATAAACTGATTTTGCCTACCAATGCAAAAGAACTGATAAAACCATCGCACAGTCCGATTTGTCAACAAAAGTTTTTCGTTCGATTTGCAACAGTGTTTGCCGACTCCATACTTGGAAAATTCACTGTCATTTTATAAACGTCAACTTTGGACGTTTAGTTTTACAGTGCATGATCTAGTTTCCAATCAACCGTACTGCGATATGTGGAGCGAAATTGACGGCCACCGAGGAGGAAATAAGATGGCATCCTGCTTATTTGAACATTTGAATTCCCTAGATGCGAATCCGGAGCATGTTGTTTTGTACAGCGACAACTGTGCTGGGCAGAATAAAAATTCAATGGTCTCATTTATGTTTTATGTGTTTATGTGCAATAATGAAAATATAAAAATAATAGATCATAAATTTTTAATATCATGTCATACGCATATTTATTGTGATTCCGACCACGGACTTATCGAGAGGAAAAAGAAAAAAACATCATTCAACATACATGTACCTCGCGATTGGTTTCAGTTTATACGAATAGTGGGCACTAAACATAACTTTTTGGTAAATGAAATGAATAAGGATAAATTTTACGACTTCGCTAGGATTCTTCAGACCAAATTTATGTGGCGAAAAGTGGATCAAGAAAAAAATAAATTGTTTGGCGAAATATTCAATGCCTTCGGTACAAAAAAGACTTTGGAACTATTTACTACAAAAATTCATTAAGTGAAGAAGAGCCATTTAAAATTCTTAACATTCGTCGCCGGGGTGTTAATAACATAACTACAACGAATATACCTAAATGTTACACCGGTCCCCTAAAAATTAGCAATGAAAAAAAGCGCGATCTTTTGGATTTACTACAATTTATTGACCGGCAACGGTACTGATGGCGATGAGGATTAATATGAATTTTGTTATAATTTTATATTTATTCAATTCTTTTTTCTTATGTGTGCTGGCAATTTGTACCTTAAGTCAACGTTATGTATGAAATTTACTTCAGAAAATAAACTTAATTTGAATTAAGATTGATAAATTGAAATGTTTTATACTAACGTAACTTTTTATATTTCTTTCCAGTTTCGAAGAACCACTTCAAGAAGATTGAAAATATTTTTAAAGTTTGGAAAATTCAATAAATTGCGCTTAAAAATACCTACATTTTTATATAATAAACGTTTGTTAAACTATAATAAATTTTTTCAAAATTAATAATGTTTTTACTTTTCTGAAAAGATGACATTTCTGACTTAAATGGTTCTTAGTTGTTGCCACTGACTTATAAAACAAATAGATGATAGAAACAGAGTAGAAAGGCATAATGTTCTATTCGAGCTTGTTGAGATCGCAATAGACACAACAATTGAAAAATGAAAAAACGTTCAATATTCGTGATAAAAGAGACGTAAATTTCGATAGTATCAAAAAAAGTAATGTTACAAAATCCCACCTCTGTGGGTCGATTCTGGTGTCTTTAGGAAATTGGAATTTTTTTCCTGTTTAGGAAAAAATTTTGATAGCAGTTTTTCCCTAAAAAATTTTTCCTATGGTTTATTTTGGTACACATAGGAATAAATTTTTCCCAAATTCTTGATTAAGTTGAGTATTGAAAACCATGCTCTGTAAGCGGTTAAGAAATGTCAAACATACATTAATTGTATGTAATTATAATTTTTTTAGTCTAATTAAAAATTAAAAGAATTAAATTAAAAGAATATTGCATGTGTTGTAAAAGAATATATTTCCGTACCCAAAGTAGGTGCGGAAAGATTAACGTCAAACCTGAGATAAATAGGAAAGAAAAAATTTCCATAAGATACACTAGAATAAGCTTATAGGGGAGAAAATACAAAACTGCTATAAAAATTTCAAATTCTTTAATATTTCCTATTCCTATAGGAAAACCAGAATCGGCCCACTGGAGTTGAGAAAATTACCCTGGGTGTAGCAAAATATTACCCTTGTGGATTTTTTTTTAATCGACATTTTGACAGTATTTGTAGTACCATTTTTACCCTCAGTGTAATATTTTTGGTTCAATCCAAATCAACATAAGTAAGTCACCATGAAAATTCCAATTTTGAAAATCGAGAAAATAATGATTATAAGAATATTTTTATTTGCTGCCATTATTATTGAACTGTCGTAAAATAAAATTGTTGAGGGTCTAGCATGTTTGGTAACCGCGGTAATTTAAAAAAGGCACATTTATAGTTGGGTTTTGCCACCCCGATATACATATACAAATATAACAATTGTAGCCATCACTCAATATATTCAGTTAAATTTAATTTTTGCCGTTGCATGTTAGGGGCACCCTGTATGCGAGTATTAAAATCCCTACTTGTTGAATACGATGGTGGAAAAAGCAAAATTCTATTTATAAAATTATGATATAGGAATGTAATAAACAAAATTTTACTATAAAACCTCGAGAGAATTATATACGGTCCCGACCTATAAGCATGTTTTATAATTAACCACCAGCAAAATGTTTTTGTATGTGCAGAGTATAAAATTAATTAGATTATAATAGCAATTATGTAAATATGCTAACTGCCAATCTACATTGTTATGGTTAGCTTTACTTTCGAACAATGCTGACATAAATACAGTTTTTAGACAACTCGTCATTAAATATGAATATACATTTTTTATTCCTTTTATCGTTTTTTTTTATGGTATATATGCACACAAGGTGTAAAAGCACATAAAAAAACGTAAGAAACGCCACCCACCACCACTTTGTGTTATCATTTCTCGTTTTGTTATTTTATATTACATCGTGATGGTAAGAAATTCATTTGCCCCACACAACAATATCCTTATAGATGATACTCCCATTATGAGACACGAGTTATGATGAAAAAAGGATACAGTATTATTCATTTTTTGGTGTGTAAAGTAAGTATACAAAGGTTCAACGTACAATACACCCCTAAACAAAAAAAAAAATGAAAAATATTTTTGGTGAAAATACAACACAAAAAATGAGTTTTTAAAATGAGCTTTCATCACATTTTTTGAATTTTTCCTTTTTTGTTATAGGGAAGTGTAAATATGATTTTCTTTTTTTTTGCTCTAACAGTGTGTTGTATATTTTGATTTAAGGATAACATTTAGATTTAACCTAAAGTATTTAATTTTAAATTTAAGAGTGTATTTACAGTCTATTATCAATTTTTTTCTTTGTTTGTGTAGTAAGATACATTTTTTATGACGCCGGTGTACATAACAAAATAGACATAAAAAGACAAATTGGGACTTGGTTCTTTTGTACTATGTTGATTAGGTTAGGTGGAAGGTGAGTTTGAGTTTTATATATTTTTAACGGAGCTGTTTTTTAATCAAATTGTTACGCATTATTATATAATATTTAAGGTGGGGAATATATTATTGGTTAGGTCGAAACGTCTTAGTAAAATTCATCGTCAACGGTTGGAAATAAAAATGTTAGTCTTACGCGTAAAACGACGTTCATACGCCTAAGTAAGGATAGGCCCAAATCTCCAAACTACTACTGGTGCTAGAAAGGAACAATCGAAATCCTGCTTACAATCGAGTTATTAAACTTAAAAAAAATTAAATCTCAAGACTCTATTCTCCATCTTAAGGTTGGCACAGAGTCGTCGAATCTTGTACAAATCTGCAGTGAAATGAGTAACTTCAATCTCGGGCATTACCTCTTTTATAAAGGATACAATACCTCCCGTATAACTTGAGACTGACCCCACATAGAGATTTTATCAAACTCATTATGGCGACTTTAACGAAAAAGAATACTTTGGTATTTGTATTTCTATTTGTATTTGTTTATTTAAAAGGAAATTTGAGCCATTAGACTCAATTACATTTCCACGAGAGCGTACATAAAAATTCAATGTTTGATTTAATAACATATAATATTGTAGTTTTTTTTTTTTTATTGTAAAGAGAAAAGAACAACTTCAAATATAATTCCTAATTAAAAATAAAGATTAAAAATTAGACAGACCCAAGATCACAATATCTC
Organism: Nephrotoma flavescens; assembly: GCA_932526605.1. Taxonomy (NCBI): domain Eukaryota; kingdom Metazoa; phylum Arthropoda; class Insecta; order Diptera; family Tipulidae; genus Nephrotoma; species Nephrotoma flavescens. The sequence continues at coordinate 142,881,109 of OW052222.1, forward strand.
ACCCACAAACCCAATACCGATCCCTCAAAAATGTGAATGCTCCCGAACAAAACATTTAAACCGATGCTACTGATTTTATAGCGACAGAGGCAATGAATTCCACAGCATTACTCCCGAGAAGAATAACGATGAATTGAGATGGACTGACGAATCAGCGCTCCTATTTCTGAATACGATACGAAAATGTATTCGTTACGAAAATGCAATTCGTTTCGAATTTAAATTGCTATTTCTGAATACGAACGTACGTAATTGTTTGGTGTGTGTCCTTGCTATAAGGGAAATTTATTTTAACCCTCGTCAGGCGGCATAGGTACAATTGTACCTTTTTTGTTTTTAAATACTAATAAGTCTTCTTGTAGAAGCCGGAGAGAGGATTTGTGAGATCTCTACATTTTAATAATGTGGAAATCCCAAATATTATGTATTTACAAAAATTATGACTACAGTGACAATTTTCATATAAAATATATGAAAGTACAATTGTACGTCTGCCGCCTTTTAGCGTAGTAAAATTATGCCGCCGGACGAGGGTTAAAAGGTTTTACCTAGAATAAAATTTTACAACTGGATGAAAATAATAAACGTCAAAAAAGAAAAATTTTGTTTTCGTTTATTATTTCGTTTGGATTGTATACTTGAAATTGATGTTCAAAACATTCTTGTACATTTTCATTAATTATTTTTAATATTTTAGGTTTCCATAATTTAGTTCCAGCAATTTTAAAGCCGCCATTATGAAATTTTGTTTAGAACGAAAATAAAATGATTTATGGTAAATGGAAAATAAATATAATTGTTTGAAATCGTACATCAATCTCAAATTGATTAGTCTAAAGTTAATTGTCTGTATTTTTTTTTGTATTTATTTGAACCTTTGAGTAGTTTATGGGGGCCCTTTAGAGTTCTATCAATCTCAACATCTAATTCTCATTACTGATTCTGATAAAATTCCGATATGTATAGTATGTTCTAAATACCACTATTGGACTTTTACACTCAAATAGTATATTTGTGTGTGCATTACTTTGTACTCGTACATAAATTGGACTAAATATACTGCTACAACCGAATTTTGGTTTTTAGAATTTTCTTTAAAATATTTTATTTAGCCAATATACTATCTAACCCTTTATTTATCTAATCTAAAAATCAAGATGTTATTATACTTCCAAAAACAATTTAATTTTGAGTTTTTCAATGAAGTCGTTAACTAAATACACATCGAACAAAAATTCGTTCATGAACGTATAATTATCGTTCGAATTCGTTTTCTCAGATAAGGGAAATTTACAAACGAATCAAGTAGGTACGAATTCGTGTTACAATTGCACGAATTCGTATTCAAAAATACCAACCATACGAATTCGAACAATTTATATTCGTATTCGTATTCAGAAATAGGGGCCCAGGTGTTATGTTCAAATTCATAGTTCTACTTGATCTAGCGAATGACAGAATATCAACAAGATACCCAGGCTTTATATATTTAATTAGTTTGAATAGGAACACCACAGCTCGATATTTGAAATAAGTTAGAATACTACAACCCAATAGATTGTTTGAGACGTGGGATATGTGGCCGAACTTTCTTAGACCATAAACGTAACGAACACACGCATTAAAAATAAGAGCATATATTTGTGTTCACACCCCTGCTCATTCCAAACATAACAACATTGCAGTATAGAAAATGGGGAAGGAGTAGCGATATGAAAATTATTCTTTTAAGTTCGAGTCCAGCGAAATATGTGACAGACAAAAGTAATCCCAAAATACCAGACACTCTACATCTGACAACCTTAATATGGTCATCCCATGTCAGTGTTTTGTTTATAATAAGCCTCAAATTACGGATACAATTTACATATTCCGACTTTTTCGGATTTAATACTAATTTGTTTTCAACTGCCCACTCCTGTGTACGACCAATGCCTTCTATACTACTGGCCTTTTACTACTCTCATTTTTCGCACAGGACGTCAATTTAAGTCTATACCGAGACTGCGCAATAATAATTTTAGGATATTTACACTAACAAAGCAACTAGAGAAAGCAACAACAACGTCGACTTAGCGTGTCGTCATCATTTGGTGTAAGCGGCCAGTAGTTTAGAAGGCATTGGTACGACACAGATCTTCATTTATGCTCTTTACACAATTAACATTATCAGTAATTTCGCAGGTATTATACATTTGGAGGTTATCCGCAAAAAGGTGATAGAAAGAATTTGCAATAACCTCCCCAATATCGTTCACATAAAGGGAAGAAAGTAGTGGCCCCAGGACCGAATCTTGTGGCACACCTATTGGAGAACTTCAGCTTTCCGATAAAGTCCCATCAACATCGACAACTTGAGACCTACCCCTCAAATAGCTGACAAAAAACCTCACAGCCGATTGAGAGAACAGTAATTTATTAGAGAGCTTATGAGAAAGCAATTGATGGTCGATGCTATCAAAAGCTTTAGAAAAGTCCAAAAGCACTAAAATCGTCATTCGTCTTTTGTCAATATAGTGCCTAACATCATTTAGAATATTAACTAGAGCGGTAGTAGTGCTATGTTCTTCCCTAAAGCCCGACTGGAAACGACAAAGAAGACTGTTATTATCCAAGAATTTCACGATTTGGTTACGTACTACAATTTCGAAAACTTTTGAAAGTGACGGCAAGATGCTGATAGGTCTGAAGTCGGCTTCTGTTTTGGGATTTTTACACTTGGTTATGTATGATTTTTACCAATTTCCAGACCTTTGGGAAAGAAGGTGTACCAATTATAGTATTAATAATATGTTGAATAAACTAAGTTATATGAGGGAGTAGAATTTTGATGAACCTAAGATTCAAACTATCCAAACCAATCGCCATTGACTTAACCTGAAATATAGCTGAGTGAAGCTCGTCTTCAGAAACTGGATAGAGTTTGAATGTATTTTCAGAATCTGGAGCTGTTGGGAAAATGGCTGGATTTGAAAAATTCCCTTGGTTAGTATGTATTTTAAAAACTACATTAACTACATTGCAGAAATTTAAAACTCTAGGATTGTTAGATAGTATATTGTGATTAAAATCTCCCGCTTACAAAATGTTTTGATATCGGGGTGTAAGATTATTCAAAAGAGTTTCGAATTCCACCACCGACACGAGAAGTACGATCATTTCGAAATATTGAGAAACCAGAAAGTTGAATCGCTTGATTTGGTATGCGGTCTTTAAGCCACGTTTCCGATACACAAATTGCCTGAATATTTGTCAACAAGAAGATAAGGCGTAATTCATCAATCTTAGGAAGCACGCTACGAGAATTCAGATGGCAGATGTTAAGCCCTTTTTTATTAGTTAACGTTGCTTTTAGTACTACGTCAGGTATATTTACTGGCGAATTACTAATAAATTGGGTAGGGGTTACAATACAATTGGTGTAGTATCACTATCACTAAAACCAGCATTAGTACAATTAAGCGACACTGTCGCTTAAGAAGGATCAAGCGCGGCACGTAGAAAAAAACATCATAATCTGGGTTTTACTGTCTAGATAATAAAAAATAATAAAATTAATAAAAATAGAATAAAATTTAAATTGAAAATAACAAAGAAATAAAATAAATTGTTTTTGTGAACAAGAACAAAGTAAGTCTTCCTTTGAGATTGATTTGATTTTTATGTTTAAATTTGTTTTTGATAGCAAGTCTAATTAATTAAATTTAAATTAAATTAAATCAAATTAAATTAAATTAAATATCACATGAAAATTTCTATGTTATATAAAATAAAATGAGATAATATACATAAAAATATAACACTTAATACTATTGAAATTAAAATTAGTATTGTTTATTATTTGCAGCCTCTTACGAATAAAAGTGATTAGTGATTACCGTTTGAAGTGCTAGCTTCTCCCGTCTCGGCGAAATAATTGATAGTCCCATTTTCTCCATCATTGTTCGAATCATTATTTACTGAGAAGATTTTATTATAAATATGTCTATGGATCCAAGTTGAGATCCTTATTCATAAGAAAAACGTCGAAATCATATGAGCTTGATATTGTGTATATCTCTGAGTCCTGTTTCACCTGTACGAAGATGGATCCATTTTTATTATAAGTTTTAACAAAAGTGCCGGCCTTTTTCATTTCCAATCATTTCTTAAATACTGCTTGCATTTCAAACGACAGATACTCGTTCACGGATATTCTTGAAACCACTGGAAATCCCAGCTTCGCAGCAGGCTATTGCAATTGAAATAGCATCCAAAAAAATACTTTTGTCAATTTTTGACGCAAATTTTGCAATTATTAGGCGATAATATTTTTGTTTGTTTCTATTTGTTGCACCAATACTGTTAGTTCTAGATGATAGCGGGGCCTTTCCTATTCTAAACAAATCAAGTGGACCGACAAGTTTTAGGTCAAATCCAACCACCTCACATACAGCTTTAAAAATGACAGAAATATCTTCTTTATCAGCCCCCGGCATTCCCTTAATGGAAACATCATTTGAATACTTTTCATAATCATAAACTATTGCCTTTTTTCGCAATGTATTGATTTTTTTTGAGTAAACGAAGTGAAATTTGGCATTTACATGATCTACGACGGTTTGTATTTATGCATTTACATCGGATTTCACTTTTTTATGGCGTTATCGAGTTTTGTTTCTAATGTGTCAAATTTTGCAAATATTTTCTCATTTTCTGATCTAATTAAATTCATAACGTCTTCTAAAGATGTCATCATATCAGAACGCAGGCGCTGTCAGAAAATTTATTGAGGTTAAGTTTATTGCGATCTCCTGACGAAATGGAATTTATATAATATATGAAATTGTTGCAGCAAAACAAGCTTTTAAATAATAAATGGATATAGCTTAACAAATGGGAATAAACAATAGTTTATAAAAACGATATGTAATTCTATTAACGAATAATATTTAGGAAGAAACAAAGTCCGCGTGTTTATTCTGACATATCCTCCACTGAAGATGGATTGGTACTGATACATTGGTACTGATGGTACTGACCTTAAGGTACTGATAATACTTATATTCAGTCGATTATAGACCAACATGGTATATTCACGAGTTAAAACAACAACTTAGAAAGGCTTATTGATCTTTGTTTCAGTCATCAACTGTACATAGCAGGCACAAAATTAATACACGTATTTATCACCGGATGGCGTTACACGTTGTTACCATAATTCACCTGGCAACAAAAAGTTCTAAAATATATATATGAAAGTGCTTATATGACACATACTTATTTTTTGTATTTAAGATTCTTGTAAAGCATTATAATCCTGATACAGCATTTACGTGTATTTTCTCAAACTATATAAACTAAAAGAGCTAAAAACCAATTAACGCTATCACTTCTCGGTTTATTAAGTATTAGTTTAAAGTTGGTGGACTAGCTCCGACCCACGGTACGTGCACTAAGCTCTAAACACTGGTCCTTCTAAACTAAAAAATATCCAGCGATAAAATAAGATAATAAAGATATTCAAAGCCAAACAACAACTGGCAAATAAATTCCAAGGCAAACAACAAGTGATCAAAAAGTTAATTAAATCTTGGTCGTGTCCTCTAGCTACCTATAACCTATCGAAAACAAAGGTAAGCAACAACCAGCAAAGTTTCCAGCCATAGTCAAGTTCTACACAACAACCAGAGATCATTAGTCACAAAACAACCATAATGGATAACTTCTTGATCAGCAAGAAATAATTAAAGAAAAATTACTGAATTTGGGTGCAATTACAACAAAGAAGAACCCATCAGCTAGCCAAAGAGGTATTTAAGAACGAAAATAGAACAACTGAAAGCTCTATACACAGAGTTCATAAAAACGAATGAAATCTACAACCTACAAAAAATGTATGGATTCATGCGCCAACGGTTAAAGAATGGGTCACCACAGACACCAAACCATCGCGCAGCTAAGGCCCCTATTTCTGAATACGAACACGAACAAAAATTTTTGCGAATTCGTATGATTGGTATTTTTAAATACGAATTCGTGCAATTGTAACACGAATTCGTACCCAATTGATACGTTCACAAATTTCCCGTATCTTGCAAAACGAATTCGAACGATTTTTGTACGTTCATGAACGGACTTTTGTTCGATGTATGTTTAGTTAACGAATCTATAAAAAATCAAAGCTTAAATTGATTTCTAAATAAGTATAAGTTACACATATATTATATTTTTAAATTACATTTATTAAGACGACAACTTTATAGAAATTCTGTAAGCCTATCGATGACCGTAATATTATTTTTCGATAAAATTAATGAAATGATCATACCACTTGATCATTTCATAAATTTTGTGTGTTCTACACCAAATGACCTTCCGAAGGATGGTAAAGATCACTGTTGAAATCCCTACGGAATACAATAAAAATCGACTCGTAACGTAATTGATAGCATAAATTTTCAAACACAAATTTACCAAACACTATGATGCCAATTTATATGTAGGAGGTTGAGTTGCAAAAATTTCTGATGTGCCACTACACAAGAAATTATTCGTTCACTAATTTTATGTTCGTTTATAACAAAAATGTTTGTATGGCACACATAAAATACACAACATTGCATTTACATAAAATTTTATTATTTTATGTAATGAGATATATAATATTGCCTAAGATAAAAAACTAGAATATTAATAATGATAATAATAGTAAATAAATTATCCATTTCTATTACATAAAAACAAGAACGAAACGTCAAGGCAAAATGGCACAAGTTGTATAATTTTATTATAGGTAAAACCATTTAAAATAAATTTCCCTTTAGCAAGGACACACACCAAACAATTACGTACGTTCGTATTCAGAAATACCAATTTAAACTCGAAACGAATTGCATTTTCGTAACGAATACATTTTCGTGTCGTATTCAGAAATAAGGGCCCAGGGCATATCCCCAGAGATTGATGAGTTTATCAAAAATTTCGAATCAAACAAACTGCCAACTGAACAAATCAGCAATAGAACACTCAAGGCGACTGTTTTTCGCCCATAATGTAGCCCATAATTGTTTTTTTATGATTAGGTTGGTCGTCTGCGAGTATTTTGATTAAATTTAAAAATATTTTATCTTTTAAGGAAGTAATTTGATTAGTGGAAAAGTGTGACTCTAAATATTCGCACAAAATTTCGCACTCGAACAGTCGCCTTCAACCAGTTGCTATATGAAGGCAAGATTTTAAACTGAGAAAACTTTGCAGGGTTATAGCGCGTTTCAAAAATGTTTTGGAAGAAATAGAAAGCGTGCAACCTATGCAATTCGTCATGCAGTATATGCATAATCCTATATGAGTCAAATAATTGATAGGCACGAAGAATTTTTGTATCGAGGCCTCAGACGATGAACATGAGAGGCTAGAGTACTTCGCAAGAAGGGATTATGAAACATTAAAAGAATAATACAAACCAATGGCATAACATCAGGGATAAAACTAAAATTTTATGGAGACTACATGATATGAAGTAGTTTCTCAAAAATATTCAGAAGGTTGATAGGCCAAAATCAAAAGCTCTCAGATACTAAAATCATCTGAAAAATCACCTTAGTGGTGCAGCAGCCAAACTGGTGTCAATTGGAATCACCCCAGATAATTATGACACGATCTGGGGCCCTATTTGCGAATCTGTTTCGAATGACAATTCGATTCGAACGATAAATTCGATTCGAACATGATTTGGGGCGGTATGTTGTACCATCACTTCGAATCGAAATCGAAAAAAGTCGAATCAAAAAGTGAAAGTTGTATCATTTTTGCTTTTCGAAAATGATACAACATACCGCCATTCGACTTTTTTCGAATTTTGAAGCAAAGTGATGGTACAACATACCGCCCTTGGTATTTGTGAATTCGAACGAAAATAAAAATGTACACTGTAAAGTAATCAGCAAGGCAATTTTAATTTATGGTTATACCTGTACGAAAAATACGCGCCTTGGTCATGGAATTTTGACGTTTGACAACCAAAACCAAAATTTTATTTTTTTACAAACATAACACACATTAATTTCAGTTTGATTTGTAATTAGTATTTTCAATATTAATACATTAAATAAAAAATATTAAATCATAACAAAAAAATTATTTCGGAGTGTTTTACTGTGTGAAAAGTTTTATATCTCAGCCGAATTTTTTTACTTTTGTATTGTAATTTTCGTTTAGTGTATGTTTCAAATTGTCAATAATAAGTAATTCGAAAAACGTATTTCATTTAATAAAAATTATACTAAAATAAAAAAATTTGTTTGAAACTTGTCCTAACAACCTACCAAAATAATTTGTACACCAATAAAATAACATTTCGAATTAATTTATTATTGAGAATTGTAATTATTCTTTGGATTCGTCAATAAAATTGTCTGTCAACGAAAAAAAATTCGTTCATGAACGAGCAATTCTTGTTCGAAAACGGATTGTGCGATAAGAGTAATTTTCGTTCGTTTCATGGCATTCGTTTTCGTTGTGACGTTCGATTAGATCAACACGTTTTCGAACTCACAAATACCGATCAATCGAAAACGTCTTTCGTTTATTCGAATTCGAATCCCAAAATAGGGGCTGTGGGTTAATTATAGATGGATTATGCATGAATCTCGTCATATCGTATATTGTTGTGAATGAAAGAGATCCCAACATCATCTGTTTTGTTTCCACAAGTGTAAATTTCTTTATTACCTTATGTTTGTTAAACGTTATTCCAGTTATAATAAAATACAATTATATCACAACCTTTTCATGCTCTTCATAAAAAAGTTCATATAATGTATTTTTTGTTTAGATAGAAACGTCAATATATCACTATTTGTTCATTATTTCTTCTCAAAATTCTTTAGCAGGGTTGTGTCTGTAGACTACTTTGTTTTGAATTATATCACAGAGAAAGTCTCAAAACCTACACCTAACGTCTAAGATATCGTATAGGATCAAAAGTTTCGGACAGCTGCTTTCTATTAGTTTAATGCGTGCTACCAAGGGATTTGGTAGTTTCTCCTATTTCGATTATGTGGTCATTTTCATTTCGGTGCTCAGTATCTATGATTTACCTAATATTTTCTTAAGTCTTAAAAGTTTGCCTAAATGTTCTTACATTGCAATAGTTTGTTTAATCGCGTTCATTATATCGTCACGAAAACGTCACATAAAAATCTCCTGTAGTTGCTGTTTTAGCTGCTGGGTATTTCTCGCCATCATCCTGAGCTAGAATTCTTCTGGCTAGATAAGTAGCAGAGGCTGTTATTTGTCGTCATATACAATTATCCATATTATTAATTGGTAGCTTTGGTCTTGTGGACGGACTTTTATTTGCCTAAACGTTTTTTCGATGTCAGCTTTAAACTTGGACTTATGTCGCCTCCAGCGTAGCAATATCTCTACGAGGAGTTGCTGAATTGTTGGATTACTATGGAATAGTAATGATATTACTTGAAGTTTTCGCTGAAACGTCAAAGAATACACTCAATTTGGTTGTTGAGCTATCAACATCGTTACTGCATACCAGAAGATAGTTTACATGTTCACATGCATCAATTTTGTTTATATCTACCATGAGATCCAATTAGATACATTCTTCATCTATATTTTTGCTTAGTTGCTTTTCCACTTGAAGAAAGAGTATTATAGCTTCTTTTAAAGCGGTAATACGAAAAAAAATTACTTCACATGTGCTCGGGTTTTGTTCTTTTGTTTTTACTATGTATATACAAAATGGTATGACGTATGCCATTACAGATCGAACATCTTTTGTTGTGGATGCAGTGGCACGTCTGATGTTTTGTTGATAGACATCTTCTACATAGCTGGTAAGTAACCCTATTTAGTTCTTATCTATTGTTGACAGCAGCTGCCTAAACCTTAAACATTGGCCTTCGGTATGGCTCACTTGACAATAGACGTTGAGTGTTTGATTATTTCGTGTCTGATTGTTACAGTTGATTTTTAGTAATACAAGAGGCTATCAGAAATTTATCGGTTTGATGAAAAAGATGAAAATTAGAAAAAGATTCCATGATTCGACGTTTATTCCAAGGCTTTTGATTACCGCTGATGATTCTCTATTAATTGATAGTTGGTTGAATAGCCTATTTAGGTGGGCTTTCAACCGTTTGTTGTTGTGCACGACTAACATATTTTTTCAGATAGTTCATTTTATGTATATCTGAAAGCCTTTGATTATGAACTATCAACCTTTTCAATATTTCTCAGAAACTATTCCATATTATGTAGTCTCCATAAAGTTTTAGTTTGATTCCTGATGCCATTGGTAGATGATGTTTCTTCTGTCGCAGTGGTCATTTTGATTGCCATTGATTTGTATTTTTCCTTTAATGTTTCATAATCCCCTCTTGAGAAGTATCCTTGCCTGTCATGTTCATCGTCTGAGACCTCCACACAAAGTTTTCGTGTCTATATCAACTATTTGATTCATAGCACGCTATGTACTGTCAAAATCTTGTCTTCGTAGCAACTGGTTGAAAGTATTGTTGCTGCTTTGATCAGTTGGTATAGTTTGGTTGATTTTCCTAAATTTTTAATAGACTCATCTATCTCCGGGGGGTAAGTACTTCTGACTGCGCGTTAGTGGCGGTGTCTGGAGTTACCCATTGTTTAACCGTTGATGCGTGTATGCATGATTTTTATCGATTGGTAGATTAAGTTTGTGGATTTGATAATACGTTTATACAAACTCTGTGTATAAGCTTTCAGTTGTTCTAAGTTCGTTTCTAAATACCTCATCGTTTGACGGTCTGGTCCATCTTTATTGTAATTTCTGTCAAATTTAGCTATTTTTCTTATAATTATGTCTTGCTGAACAAGTGGGTTGGTTTTGTCACTGATGATTGCGGATGATACTGAGTATCTCTGCTGGTTGTTGCTTAGCTTGTCTTCGATGGGTTTATTAGTTACGGGACCCGACGAAAAAATTTGGCCGGTTGGTGTTTGGCGTTAAAATTGATTTACCGGTTGTTTTTGGCTTTGAAGATTTTTATTAACTCGACCAAGCAGAACCAATCAAAAATCAGACCAAAGCAGTATTTAGAATGCAAGCCATGATCTACAGTCACGTGAACGTGTCAAACGCTTTATTAATAATTTTGACACCACTAGTTTTTGATAAAACATAAAGTTGTTACAATTTTTTAAAGCTAGCAGAATTCAAATCGAAACAGGCCAAAAATACAAATTGAGGCATACCAAGTTAAGACATAAAAATATTAAAGGCTTTTTTCTAACCGAATGAATTCCTAAATAATTGTGGGCGCCATTCGTTTTTACGATCTTTTCCCGCTTGTTCAATTAAGCACATTAATCAATGTTGATTTAATGTAGTTGCTTCTGCCTAAACTGAAGGAATTTGTAATTACATTAGACTATCTGATGTCTTTAATTTTTCAATCGTTTCAGGCTTATGTAAACAAGTGTGTTTATACATAATTAATCTTTTTCAAAGAAGTTAATGCTAAAAATTATTTTAAATTAATTCGTTTACAATTTTAAATGAATATATGGCAAAAAAATCAAAAATATAAAAATTGAATACAACACGAACGCATAAATCTTATCCAAAGAAAAAGACATTTGGAAAACTATTAATCACTAATTAGTGAAAACTATTAATCACGAATATTGTCTATATATAGAACAATACCATGTATATGTAGCACTAGCGAATTACTACCTAGTCTACGGAATTCGATTCTTTCATATTCTCCATCTATACTTCATTTTTACCAATTAACTTTTCGTTGTGTACGAATTACTTTTATATTTTACGTTGTTGTTGTTTTATTGTAATGGTTTTGTAATTTTTTTTAACTTATTATTTTATTTATTGAACAATTTTTTTTTGATGTTACAGCTTAGTCTCTAACTTATCAACTAATTACAGAAAGTTACTAATTCTATAATATTGATACTTGCCGCAAGGCTCTCAGACGTTGGAGAACTTTTTGTCAAGTGGGACAGCCAAGAGATGCAGCCACGAAGCAGCTAGAGGTGATGCTGTAAAAATGACATTCCGAGAACTCATCCACATTGCGACACGATTACGCAGCCTTAAAGTCGGCAAGTCGATGTTTTAGTGCCCAGGCGTTTTGAATAGTGAAGTATTGGCAACGCACTGGAAATCACAGGGGAACAGTAGTAAAGAAAAGATGGTAACAGTTCCATTTAGAAATGAATGGAAAATACATTAAATTCAAACATCGAAAATTGAACAGATTTTGGGCGAGAGTACTGAAATTGTTTCGAAAAATGGGATTGTTTCGTTTGCTTTTAAAAACCACAGTTATATAGAATCAAAAATTATAAAAAATGGCTATCGTCACATAGGCCAGAAAATAATTAAAAATGTAACAGGCCCTGAAAATACAAAGAAAGTTCGGAAATAGGCAAACGGCAACATTTTTCGTCTGCCAAAGAGGAAAATACCGATACAACGACGGCCAAAAATGTAACCATAAATTTTGAGGGTGTTGGATTGGTTCGAGTTTTGGTCCTTACTAGTATAGTATTGGTAGTACAAATTAATTGGGTTCGTTTTTTTTAAATGCATTTATTTTAAAATCATGCAGAAGAATTACTTTGTCATGCTTTTCCTCATATACCGGTCGTTTTTCTTATAATGCACGCCCCAAACGAATTAATTGTAGTCTGAACCGCTCGAACGTAATGGAATCACAGCTTGTAATACACAACGCCTCTTTGGTCCAAATACACAGCATAATCTTCGAATGTTCGTGTTTGGTGCGAATGTTCGTATTTGGTGTTGATGTTCAGACGGACGGCAACAATTGGCCGGGCAAAGCGTAGTATTTTTTCCTCTTGTGGTTATCGTAGAAAATCCACATCTCGTCACCAGTCACTATCGAATCCAGCTGCTTAGAAGAAAAAAATCGCATTTCCATGTCTCTTAGTTTCAATTCATAAGCGACACAATTGCCTAGGTTTTAAATCATGGCCATGTATTTCAATCGCACGGAAACTGTTTGTTCGGTCATCGCCAATGTATCGTGAAGTTCCTCTTGCGTTTGAGTTAGATCTTCATAGAGGCTTATATTGAACACTAAAATTATCATTTTTAAAGCGTCGAAACTATTCTCATGATGTACCGGTTGGAGCATTTTCACCGTAAGCTTCCACAAAAATTCGATGTGCTTCAGCTGCACTTTTTTCAATTAAAACAAAAAATTAATTCTTCCCGCAAATGCTGTTTAGTTTCAAAAAATCCGACATATTCAACGCCGTAAAAAACATGTTTAATGAAACTCAATGTTAACGGCAGATGTATTATCTGTCTGAACAACGGAAACCAGCTGTCACTATAAAAAATTTATTATAGTCAGAGTCACTTTTTGAAAACGGATCGAATTAATTTGTAGTCCCAATAGATTGTTTCGCATCTGGAATATTCACTGAATTAGTAAAAACACTACCGGACAAGTGGTGCAGTGGTTAAAGCTTCGGCACTTGGACCGGGAGGTTCGAATCCCATCAGAGGCTAGATGCAAATCGAATTTTCATCATCGATTACAATCGGTGATGTTAATAAACACAACTAAGACCCTCTGATGGAGTGCAGAATTCAGCGCCGACTCACCGTCCATGTCAATGTACAGGTTGACATGGAACTTGCAATGTGCAGGTGGTATACTGTAGTTGTGTGAGAAGGTGAATAAGTGAATGGGTTAATGATGTGGCGTGAATGCGTGGTATCACAATGGGCCAGAAATGGCCTAAGTGTCAAACCACTGAAACCTAACCTAACCAAACCTAGTAAAAACATTGCAGGAAAAAGGTATACCTTTAAAGAATTTTGTCGGATTCGCCAAAATTTGAACTTCGATAGACGCAGCGACAAAACAATTACCGGATAACATCGACAAACTTTTAAAGAAAATTAATCATCAAGCTAAAAAGGAGACTTCAAAAACTATCAAGCCGCGGGTTGTCACGTCAGGTATAACTTTATTCTTATTACATATTTAAAATTATATTTTTCTTTACTTTTTAAACCAAAGTCAAATTCGAAATTTGCAGTCGGCAATTTTTATGCACTTCGAACATAAGTTGGCCTCGGTGAATTTGAGAACGTACATGGAAATGAAAATATATGTTTTATTCCTACTAATCTGAAAGATAATTTAATTACATTTATAATTTCCATTTTTATCAGTTCACAATCACAATCCGAGGATGCAAGAATGCATGTATTGTGTTTGTAAATGAACTGCGTTACATCTAATATTAATTTGAAAGAACACCATATTTCGGTTGGTCAAACCTATTGCGAGGCCAAACAAAACAAAATTTATCAGCTAATTTAATTTTGGAGTTCAAAAGCAAATTTAAAAAATTGTACGTCACCTTTTGTGATAAATTACGCACAAAAATAAACTTTGGCGATGAGGTTTTAAATTTTCTTCCGAAATTTTCACCTTAGACTGTGATTGGGTGAAACAGATGAAACTAATTCAATTTTGTCTCTCATCGTTAAGTTTTTTTTTTCCAGAAGATGAACTAAATTGAGGTTATAGATAATGAATTTCGAGCACTTGCAGATTGCGAGACACTCAAGAAATTTAAGAACTCTCCTACATCTGAGTATTGGGCAAAAGTCTGCACAATTAAAACTGAAATCAACGAACCAATGTTTGGCGACATCTATCGCAATGCTCATAGGTATATTATCAATAACCCATATTCATCGGCAAACGTTGAAAGAATATTTTCTTAAGATTTATTTTAACATAACCTGAATTAAAAGCTTTATTTTTGAGTTGTTTTATAAAGAAATGCATTACTCGTTTTAGGTTTTAATACAATTCAAAAAATCGATTTTCCAACACTGACTAGTGGTGACTTGTCCAAATTGGATGAGATCAATCTATTAAATACGAATGAAGAAGTAGAAAGAGAAACAAATTGGATGTTGAACCGAAATAAAAGACCAAGTAAGAAAAAAAAAGCTCAACACTCACCAGAAATCAGCTCCACCAATAAAATGTCGTTGAGATATCAAATTCCAATTACAGACACAATCGAATAAGAAATCGATTATGGTAGCCGAGTACAAACTCGTATCTCTCAACGTCTGGAAAATTACGAGAGGTATTAATGGTTTACCTATGAGGATAAGAATGATCGCCCAATTAAATTTATGGCTAGAGGTCTTCACCCAAACTGCGCAAAAGAGGAAATTATTGAGAAACTGAAGCAAAAGGGTTATCAAATAGAAAATGCTGTAAACATCATTAAGAAAGATAAAATTGAAAAGTAACAAGGAGTTCAAATTAACAAAACCGTACTTCCACTGTTTATGGTCACTTTTAATAAAAAACAAAAGTGGAAGATGTGTTTAACATCAAGGAAATTCTTAACATGAGAGTTAAAATAGAGCCATTAAAAAATAGAGGTCTACTTAATAAACACATTTTTATTAATCACTTGTTTTTGTTTCGCAGAATATTTTTCAAAAAGTTTAAAAAATCACTCGATCGATTTCGACTTGTTAGGTCATCATCAGGAGTATCTACTGAATTGTATTAGTAAAAAATTTTTTTTTTTTTTTTTTTTTGTTATATAGTAGAAAAAAGCAAAATATAAATAAAAATAAAAGGAGGGGAAAAAAAAATTAAGCAATAAAAATTAATCTACGGATCGCGCAGGTAGGCGATGAGTCATAGGTTGAGTAACAAAATTCAAGGTATATTATTGCGTACGTGAGAATAGAAAAGGGCGGGGTCTGTAATTGGTGAGAACCGGATTTCTCTCTGTTCGTTAAGGATATTTTGGTTAAGAAATATTGATTTTCGAATTTCGTAAGATTCTATGGTATCTAAACGTCTGCCTTTGGGTTGTATATGTAATATGTCTAAATTGTTCAAGCTAGCTCTATGATTTTCTGAAGTTAAATGGTTATGGAAAGTTGATTGATTGCAACCAGATAAATGTTCTTTAGCTCTAACTCCAAAATTGCGCCCAGTCTGACCAATATAGGAGAAACTACAATCATTGCAATTAATCCTATAAACACCAAATCTGGAAAGGCGATCAACTCTGGGTTTATTGTTAAAAATCATTTTCTCTATTGTGTTATTATTATTATAAAAAGCAAAACTAATATTGGTCCTATATACTCTAAGCGACGCCAATTTTCCCGCGTTGGACTATCCGGTGGATAAATACCCGTTAGAGTTTTACGCTTTAGCTTTTTATTCAATAACTTTAATATAGTCCTAGTTGCATATCCGTTATTCGTTGCTATTTGAAGAATTATGTTAAGCTCAGTGTTATAATTTGAATTTGACATAGGGATGTTTATTAGTCTATCTATGAGTGAGTGGAAAGCTGACATTTTAATATTATGGGGATGGTTTGAAGAACTAGGGATAACAGCGTCTGTATACGTGGGTTTCCGATAAATTTTGAAGTCTAAAGTAGAATTAATCCTGGTTATTGTTATATCTAGAAAATTAATACATTTATTTTTTTCTTTTTCTAACGTAAAATCAATGGTGGGATATTGAGAATTTAACCAAGTAAGGAAAGAGTCTAACAGTCTATCAGTTCCATTCCATAGACATAATATGTCATCAACATATCTATACCAAAAGATTATATGACGAAAATAGGGATTGTTATTTGATAAGATCATTTGTTCGAAGAAATTCATGAAAATTTCAGCCAACAAAGGTGACAGAGGGGAGCCCATGGGTAGACCATCAGCGAATTTGAAATATTTATTATCAAAACAGAAATAATTTTGTTTAATACAAGTCTCAAAAACTAACTTCAGTTCACGACGTAAGTTCTCATCTACAACATCCCTATCTAAGTAATTACAAACTATTTGGGACAAAGTATTAATTGGAATAGAAGTGAAAAGACTGGCAACGTCAAATGAAACTAGTTTTGAATGTAACGGAATGTCGACGTCTTGAATTTTGTTAATCAATTCTACCGAGTTCTTAACCGAGTAAGCCGAAAAGAAATTAGTATGACAATTGAAAAAATTTATGAAACCCTTACATAGCTTGTAGGCAGGAGCATTGCAATACGCTACTATTGGTCTAATCGGAATGCCTTCCTTATGGATTTTTGGTAAGCCATAAAGGATTGGGGCAGATGGATTCATGACAGAGTACTTCCAACCAGTTCCATCAAATAACTTCTGGCATTGGTTGATACACTTACTAACCGAAGTCTTAAAAGACTTAGTTGGATCTCTGCCAAGCTCTATTGCTTTACTTTCTGTAATAAAATCCGAAATTTTATTGCAGTAATCGACTTTCGTGAGCACGGTAATTGTATTGCCTTTATCCGCTTTACACGCTATAAGGTCCTGGTCACGTAGTTTTTTCTTTATCGCACCAATCACTTTGAAGTTAGTATTATTAGAAGCAGCAGAAGAAGAGAATGGTGGAGTAGAAGAGTTATCAATACCGTGTCCAATTATACCAATATTAGTTTTGCTTTTTATAATAATAACACAATAAAGAAAATGATTTTTAACAATAAACCTAGAGTTGATCGCCTTTCCAAATCTGGCGTTTATAGGATTAATTGCAATGATTGTAGTTTCTCCTATATTGGTCAGACTGGGCGCAATTTTGGAGTTAGAGCTAAAGAACATTTATCTGGTTGCAATCAATCAACTTTCCATAACCATTTAACTTCAGAAAATCATACAGCTAGCTTGAACAATTTAGACATATTACATATACAACCCAAAGGCAGACGTTTAGATACCATAGAATCTTACGAAATTCGAAAATCAATATTTCTTAACCAAAATATCCTTAACGAACAGAGAGAAATCCGGTTCTCACCAATTACAGACCCCGCCCTTTTCTATTCTCACGTACGCAATAATATACCTTGAATTTTGTTACTCAACCTATGACTCATCGCCTACCTGCGCGATCCGTAGATTAATTTTTATTGCTTAATTTTTTTTTTCCCCTCCTTCTTTTATTTTTATTTATATTTTGCTTTTTTCTACTATATAACAAAAATTTTTTACTAATACAATTCAGTAGATACTCCTGATGATGACCTAACAAGTCGAAATCGATCGAGTGATTTTTTAAACTTTTTGAAAAATATTCTGCGAA
Source organism: Nephrotoma flavescens (assembly GCA_932526605.1). Taxonomy (NCBI): domain Eukaryota; kingdom Metazoa; phylum Arthropoda; class Insecta; order Diptera; family Tipulidae; genus Nephrotoma; species Nephrotoma flavescens. Next base: position 142,899,258 of record OW052222.1, read on the forward strand.
ACAAAAACAAGTGATTAATAAAAATGTGTTTATTAAGTATAAGTGTGTTTCGCCAAGTGCCTACGGCAAATAGCGTAAAAAGTAAATAGAGGTCTAATACCGCAGTGCCAAAAATGTTAAGGATTTAATCATACGCAGCAATATTACCAAAGAGAGACTATAGATGTGTGAAATGTGATAGAAAGCATCACACCCATGCTCTGTAAGTAAAGATATTCAGGCAAAACGTGTTAATTGCAAGAACATCCCACAAACTACCGGGGATGTGAAATAGGTAAGGAGCTACAGAGTATAAAAAATAAAACACGAAAACAAAATTCAGAAATACCGAACAAAAATAATCAAACTTTCACCAAAGAAGATCCAAAACCTCATGCTAGTAAACCGGGAGAACAAAAACTATACTCGCAAGTGCTGCTCCAAAAGATACTAAGAAGCATGGAAGCTTTTAACATTCCTCTAGCTAAACAAGAGAAATGCCTTGAAGCTCTGAGCACATGGTTAGATAAGCAAGATTCTCTAAATGAAATCCATGCTCTTTTAAAATGATGAAAACAATCACAAGGAAAACATTAAGAGTAGTAACCTGTAATGCAAATGGGCTAATGCAATATATCCCAGAATTAGAATTTTCCTAAATACTGAAAAAATAGATATATGCATATAGTATCGGTACGATCGGAATTCGGAAACCCATTTTACTTCAACTTCATATCTTAAAATATATGGATAGCGCTGTTATCACGTCATTCATCCAGTAAGAAGGGCAAGAGAATGATCGTCGGTGGTTATAAAGGAAAACGTCAAACACTTTATAGATCTTAAAATTGTATAGAGAAATTTATGCAAGTAGTCACCTTAAACGTATTTATAAATAACAACAAAGTGTGTCGGATCACACTCCTGTTATTATAACAATCAGGGCAACGATTGTTAAGAATCCACCTTGGCTAACTAATCACAAAACTTGTTGTCAAATATTTATCTTCAAGTGCCAATAAAAAATCCGATAGAGCTAGATGAAAAACTAGAACAACTAAACAACAGTACACAAGAAGCGGCGTGGATTATTACCCCCTCTCCCCCCCTCAAGTTCAAAAGAAATTCGGAAGTGGTTGCAGCAAAATAAAAAGCAAGAAAGGCCAGGCCAAGAAGTCGAGCGCCAGAACATAAAACTTTGCAGCCACTACCGAGACAAACAGCAGAGGAAAACGTACAAATAAAAATGTACGAATCACAATTCCCCAAAAAAATAATGGGGAAAAATTAACGTGAAAATTGCAATAAAATGGAATTATTTTTTCCAAATAAAAAAAAAATTAAAAACGTTAGAATTCACATTAGGGAATAAAAAATTTCCTATACAAACGCTAATAATTCCCAATTCCCTATTCCCGAGGAACAGCAGGGTAGCGCCACAATAAAATGGATGAATGCAATATACATATCTCCTGTCACGTTACAAGAACTAAAGGGAAAAATCAAACTTAACCTAAACTCAAAGAAATCCTCAGGATTTGACTTAATTACTGGATAAATAGTAAAAGCCCTTCCTGAAAAAGGACTACGTAAACTACTCCAAATAATAACCGCAGTATTCTTACGTAAACACGCTCCACATTAATGGAAAGTCGCAGAAGTAATCATCTAAACCAAACAAACCACTTATTGACAAAAATTCATATAGGCCGATTTCCTTACTTCCAATAATTTCAAAAGTATTCGTGAAACTACTCCTCAAGAGACTCAAACCAATAATAGAACAAAGAAATCTCATTCTTCTACATCAATTTGGATTCAGAGAAAACCATTCAACAATAGAACAAGTACATCGAATTACAAACATAATTGAAGATGTATACTTGAAAATAAGAAAGTATGTTCAAGCGTCTTCATGGATGTAGCACACGCCTTTGACATAGTATGGCATAGAGATTAGAATATAAATTGTAAAGGGACTTACCAAAACAGTTTTATGAAATTCTAAAATCTTACATATCTAACCGACGCTTTCGTGTTAAATTAGATGGCGAATGCTCAGAAATAAAGAAAATAGTAGCAGGAGTACCTCAAGGTAGCGTTCTGAGACCAACTTTATATTATGTTCTATATACGGATGTTTGTGGATGATACGACCATCTAAGCAGTCGCTGATAGCATACAGGAATCCACAAGTAAATTGCAAAAGGCCACCAGTAGAACTTAACTCTGATCAACCTCCCTAGGCAAACTTGGCAAAATATCTAGGCATGACTCTAGACACGAAGCTAAAATGGATGAAAAGAGCGTGTCAAAAATCAAAAATAAAAAAGAAGAGCTAAACATTAGATACAGAAAAATGGATTGGCTCTTACCAACAAATACTGAGCTAACTTTACATAATACAGATTACTACTATAACGGCAAATTCTAAAACCTGTGGGGACTTACGGTATTCAGCTCTAAGGCTGTACAAAGAAAACCAATGTCAGTATGATCCAGTTCCAGAGCATAAGAAATGCCAACCTCCATAGAGATCTGAAGATGTATTTCGTCAGTGAATAAATAAACAAACAAGCGAGAAAACACTTGTAACGTATTAGTCTACACCAAAATATTGAGATACGCCGTATGTGGGATGAGTCAAACCCATGTAAGACGTCTGCGAAGGAAGAAACCACTTGATTTACTAGATCCAATCTGGATCGGCTAAAATATTATAAAACTCTAAAGGGGACTAGCCAAAGGGCTACAACCCTCCAAACAAGAATATAAATTATGAAAGATAAATTACTAGAAGATTTATGAATCAGTTGAATTAAATAAATAAAAGGTACAGTATCGATATCAGTGGGGAAGCTGCTACACATTTCTATAAAGTACAATTTCAAACGCATTTATCAATATAAACGAAAAATAAACATAAATTTTAACAGATAAAAAACATCAAATTAATTTAAAAAACTATGAAAGCACATTCATTTCAAAGTGGGAAAAGAAAATTCAATGTCATCTATTTCCTCCATCATATTACTCCCCTCAAAAAGGATGAACGATCGGGAATTTGTTTTAAACTCTTAGGTAGCTGATTATAAATTTTAGGTGAAACAGAGGTAAAACCCCGTTTAAAATGTTCTTTTCTAGCTGGAGGATAGTTCACGTAATTAGAGTTACGTAACGAATAACTAGTTACTTTTACATCTCCGTGATCACTATACGTATAAAGAAACATTTTAGAACTTTATACGCGTATAAATATCTCAAAGGAAGAAAGTTTAAATTCCTAAATAAAGGTAATGACGAAGTTAGTTTCGTTTGGCGGCATATTCTTCTTACAATACAGTTTTGTGCTACGATTAAGGGCTTTATGTTGGAAAAATATATACTACCCCAACAGTTTAATCCATATTGAAGCTTTGACTGGACCAAACCAAAATATATTGATCTAAGAACCGCTTCGGGATAAATATCGCGCAGTAGTACAGTTGTCGATTGCAAGATAATACGTACTTTTGCAATAATTCAACATGACTCTTAAAACTAAATCGATTATTAATCGTTACTCCTAAATATTTAAAAGAGTCATCAACGTCAAGAACATTAAAATTATTATAAAAACAGTCAGAGGAGTGATATATAACATTATCTATGTTTGGTGCAATTCCAGACAATTTGATATTCCTCACTAGCCTTGGAGCTATAAACCAATCCCACATCATCAGCAAAGCCAACTGAATGGCCTTTTAATTTCAATTGGAAAATTGAATTAAAAATCCAAAATAAGATTGGTCTTAAAACTGAGCCCTGCGGTACTTGTTGTCTATCTGAAAGATAAGAACGAAACAAGTCATTCGCAATGCCGCGAATTCCAGCTTTATCTAACTTTAATAATAATAAGTCATGATCCACAGTGTTAAATGCTTTTGTAATGTCTATAGAATTTACTGCAGCAGATTGATCATTATTCAGCGACAATACAATACGGTTTACAAGCTCTAATAGCGCATCAGTACGTTTACTCTGCCAAAAACCAAATTGACTAGTTGAAAAACTGCATTTTGCAAGAAATGAAAGTAAACAATTTTTGATTATTTTCTCCAAAAGTTTAGAGAAAACTGAAAGTAACGAAATTGGACGATAATTACCCAATTTGAGCGATTCACCTTTTTAATAGAGTGGTACTCTTTCTTGAGAACCTCAGGAAAAACACCGCTTAATATCCTAAGATTACAAATAAAAGATAAAACAGATGAAACGAGCAGCCCAACAGATTTGATCAGAGAATTCCCTAATGTTATCGTAACCACAAACCATTGAATTATTTAAAGAAGTTCTGCTGTACTATATATGGAACAAATACTGCGACAGTTCTAATGCAGTTGGAGTTCTACGCGCGATACTACCTTTAAGATCCTCAATGACGTTAACCAAATAATTATTGAATTCGTTTGCAAATTTTAGTTCCTCTTCCAGAATTTCATTATTCTCGGTTATTATGGACGCAATAGGCACTTTTTTCTCTATTACCGTTTAAAAGTTCGTTTACAAGACGCCATTGAGTTTTTAAGCTTTTTTTACAGTTGTTAAAACGTCGGTAATAATAAAGTTCCTTTCCTATCGAAATAGCTGAATTTATTTTTTCCTCTAAGATCTTTATCCTATAAATTAATTTAATGTTTCTGGGATGCTTCCGTATGGACTTTAAGAGTATATTTCTCAAATCAATCATGTTAGGCAAAGAAAAAGAAATCCATGGGCGGATTTTTTTAGTTTTTAGTTTAACCCGAGATTGCTGAACTATTCGGTAATATGACCTGAAAAGGTGTCGAGAAATTTATTGAATGCTTGATTTGGATCTTGTTTTGTAAACACGAGAATCCAATTCTCTAGGCTTACAACCTCTTTTAACTTGGAAAGTTCAACCCTCCATTTAGGAAGAAGTTTAATTGACCTATACAATCGCTTAAAGTTATTCTTAGTGATTTCAAGAGATAACATACGATGGTCAGATAATTTTTCATCTAAAAATCCCGCATTCGCAATTAGTTTACAATTACTATTTAATCTCAAAAAAATGTGACCAATAGTACTCGAAGAAGTATCATTAACTCTAGTAAAATTTTGAATTAGAGAGATCAATCCAAATGAAGACATCATTTGAAGATATTTTTTGGCATTTTGATTCACAGAAATTGAATCCGAAATATCAATATTTAGATCACAAATGATAATTAAATTTTTGGATTTAATATGACTTAGATAAACTGTAAATTCTTCAATAAATTCTAGCACTGAACTAGAATAAAGACGATATACTCTAACGACGCAAAAACTCTCATAATCGATTGCAAAATTAACCCTTAATACATCAGCAGTTTTTAACGTTTTTCTAACAAAATTGAAACTTAAACCTAACCTCACATATGCTACAATACCTCTGGCTGAGTAACTATTGTCACAGCCGTCAACCAAGTTAAAATTAGGAACTTCATCTCTACCAATCCAAACCTCTGGGAAAAGCATAATATCAGGCAAGGTGGTATAGGAACTGAGATGTGCAAAAATTTTATCACGATTTTTGCGGAAACTGCGCGAATTTTGGTGAATTATACACAAGCAGCTTTCATCTTTGGAAGTAGAGAAAATATTCGTTGATGAGAGATTTAACAGTTTAGTATGACCTTCACAATTTACATTAGACATCCAAAAAAGTTAAGCAAAAATAAAATTTATAATTTATGAAGGTCTTCCCTGCCTCTGATTCAAAGATGTTTATAATTCTTTTCCTGTTTTGTGGTTTTAGCTAAAAAATGTAATTCACGCTATTTGAGATTTAGAGTTTCGTTGATATAAATAGAGTTGTTTGATTGAAAGCCGCAGTCCGACGCTTTAAGATGTTTTTTATTTTTAAATTTTTTTTGCATCACTTCAACTTTGGTGCTACGACGACAAAACTTTACATATATTTTTACACTTCCTGAGCCAGAATAACCCAATCCATAAATCCAACTAAAACCGGAACTCTTTTTAAACAATGATCCAATTTTATTTATTCCAAATGTTAATAACCTAGGAGAAATCATGAATTCAAAATTGACAAGGAATGATCATGTAAGTTCCTTATGTCATCGAGATTTTTATACATTTCATTCTCGCTAAGAATTAATTGAAAAAATTTGTCCAGTTGACTTACGAATATATTTGGTGAAAAGTTTGGTTATACCACTTTTCTCATATTAATCATATTAGTTAACTAAATTAACCAGTTTAATCATGTTTCTGAATTTAAACACTCGATTCTTGGTTGTGACTTGTTTGGGATCTCATTGCAGTTGCAATATAGCGTTTAATTTGATTCGTATCATGCTGAGTGGTTAGACGGTCAATAAGAGTCTAATAAGATACCACCAACGTTCTTATTAAAATACCAATATTTTTTTATATTAAATATTTTTTTTTCAGAAATCTATAGACGATTTTTCACATGCTAAACACCACATTTCGTGTTGACCAAACTTTGACCGATTCCACTAAACAATACATTGTTTTGAAAACTAAAAAAAAAATTATTCTCGTTTAGTCACTAACACAATATTCAATTACTTTCAATTCAATGTTAGTAACGATAATTTAATTTAATAAATTTAATTTACAATTATTTTTAGTTTTTGTATTGTTATTATTATTTTTATCTTCTTTTTTAAACATAACTAGATGATATAGTTTACACTACAGTTTGTATGTTTGGTTCTGTTTTGCCACATGTGTACATATATTGGCCATTTGTAGTCGGAATTAAAATTGATAGAGGATGTTTAATGAAAATAAATTAAAACTTTGTATTTTGTTTTGTTGAAATTGAAATTTTATAATTTTTAACGCGGTCTTGACAAATCGTTGATTGAAACATTATTATTAATGGAACCGGAATTCAACAAACCATAATTATATTCTAATTAAACATTGTTAATTTATAAATTGTATTTGTCTAAAATAAATAATTTCGTTTCAACTAAATAAATAATTAAATCGATTTATGTAGGAAATTTTTGTATAAACCGGACGTTTAATCAAAATTTAATAAAAAAAAACGGACAATTATACCTGCCCGCCTTAAAACAATGCGGGAATGTTATTGTTATTATACTATAACGCAGGTAAAACGAGTATCCAACAAAATGTACTCAAGAACACAAAATTCTTGAGATACAATTTCCTTTTCATCTTAGCAAACACTTTGCTACCACCCACACTTAATTTTATTTTTTAAATTAACGACAAAGTCTTCATATCCATTATATTTATCATAAAATGTTAAAAAATATGAATTTATTTAATACTCACCGTTTTTTCTAAAATGTTTATATCCAAATTTCTAACGAACTTTTGTTTAGTTAGAATTACTAAATACCAAAACTTTTTTTATAATTTTGCAATTAATTGAAACCAATTATAAAACACTTTTACTACAAATATATTTTCCACTTCACAATAAAAAACACTTTAAGAATATTTTCACCACTTGCACATAATTTTCCACGGTTAGCTAACAGATAGGATTTTAAAAACTAAAAAAAATATTAATTTTATATAAAGTACACAATAAATCAACAAAAAGCTCGTAAAAATTCTTGTGAACACTTTCTCCGTAGCGTTGTATTCGAGTACACAGCTTCAAAGTAACTGATTGAAATAATAAAAATATATTTTGTGATGTTACATTTTCAAGTTGAAAATGAAAATAAGTAAAATGAAAATATGATAATGTTGATACAGATTTCGATGCGATGCTGATGATGATGATGATGATGATGATGATACTCGTATTTGTCTGTATATAAAGTAAACTCTGCTATTAAATCGCTGAGAAGAAAATAAGAGAAAATATTTGTTATTTTGTATTATGGAGGGAAAACCTCGCGTTGGTTTTTTGTACTGAGATAATCGCTTTTCTGTTGTGTTTCAATGGTGAGAAAAAACTTGGAATATATAAAATGAAAATTCAACAGGTCTTTATTTTTTGTGCTTATCATTTTGTTTTTGCTACTATCCGTTTACTACAATCTTGAAACACATATTCTTGTTACACTAATTATTGTGATTTTATAATTGTACCTAGAAGGAATAAATATCGATATATCGATTCTCGAAAATGTACAATTTTATGCTCTATTGTCTCGTCCACAATATGAGCAAAATAAAATCTAGAACAAAAAGGAACTTGCACTTGATAATATCACAAAAGCTTCTTATGTACACTCGAACTATAAATAGTTTAATTTAATTATGGTGCAAGCATAATATGTAATTAATTGTGTGTATGGATTGAGAAGTTTGATTTTAATTTTATAATGTATTCAACATAACTACTAATTACTTTTATTCACTGTATAAAAATAGTCTATATTTTATAAAGATACAGGAGCGCTATACGTGCGGAAAGGAAAAACATGTTTCCTGTTCAAAATAATCGCATAATGAATATCGATTTAATAATTTAAATTAACATTTTTCCTCTATTTCTATACCAAAATTTTCATACCAATTTGGATCGTATCGCCCCATATAGCGTCCCACCTGCTCTTTTAAACCATCCAGAGCTTTCAACTCTACTAGGTGAGATTCTTGCTCTGCTAGGTGAGATGAAATGTTAAAAAATATGAAGGCAGATAATACCCCCGACGACAGATTGTACCCCCGACGAGCGAGCCCACCTGCCGTTAAATTTCTCGTATAATATTGAAATTCTCTGCATGTTTAACTAATCTATTGCATCTCGTTAATAGATTAAGTGCAATTAAAAATAATAATTAACGGGGCAATGCACTGCATAAATTTTGTAATAAAACCAATTCCATAACTTTGTTAATTTAGGCTTATTATTTTTTGTAATCACTAATGGTAATGTCTATAAAACTCTACATTCGATCCTCGATGTTTATTTATTTGACAGATGATAAAAATGTTCCGGCTAGTTAAAAGAGATATACGATTGAACAACGTGTTTTCTAGTGTACTACGAAATCCCGATTTTCAAAATCCCGGTTCCAAAATCCCGGTTTTCAAAATCTCGGTTTTCCAAATCCTGGTTCACAATCCAGGTTTTTAAAATCTCGGTTTTCAAAATCCCAGTTTTCAACATCCCGGTTTTCAAAATCTCGGATTTCTTTTCTTCTCTGCTCAAGAGTCTTGATTTTGAAAAAAATATTTTATATTAATTCGGGGACCGGCCGAACTAATAATATTCTTTATGGTAGAATACCAAAGATACCTTGCCTGGTACGATAAGAAGCTTAGCATACGAGGTAAATGTCTGAATTGAAACGTATTGATGATGTCTAATAAGATATGTGTATAGGAACTGAAAGGAACGGATAATATAAATCAACCTTTACTGCGAGTTCATACGACGGATAAAAATCTCGGATTTTTCTATCCCAGATTTTTTTTTTCAATATTTTCAACTTTTTTATATGAAAAGAGGCGTGCCCGTTATATAATTTACGTGATGTAATTGGTTAAAATGATGGGATAGTAAAATCCGAGATTTTTATCCGTCGTATGAACTCGCAGTTAGGGTTTTAATGAACAGTAAACTACGGTTTTGATGATTTACAAATTATTTGAAGAAAAAAAATTGCTTTGATATCGATTTTGACGATCAATTTGGACAGATTTTGAAAAAACAGATTGCTTTAAAATGCAGAAAATTTGGGCTGACTATTAGACTGTTTCTGTGGGCTCTAAAAATTAAACTGGTATCCCTATATTTGTCATTTTTAAATGCGTATTATATTTAAATGGAGAACAATATCCTTATAAAATGGAAATAAATAAATAAAATAAGTAAAAATAAATAAAATAATAAGTGATTATTGAAATATTGTTTAACATTTAATAATGTTTTGTTTCTTTTTGACTTTTTTAACTCTGTCTGTTTGTTTTCGAATATAATTGATTATAGGGGCGGAAGCCGAATGTCAAAATTCCACGTATCCAGTCAGTGATATATTTTGGTGAAAGAAAATTTTATCAAGCAAACTACGAAATATTCTTTAAAACAAATTAAAAAAATTATATTTCCAAAAACGAAAAGTAACGCCTTTGACACATTTGGCCCTTCGACACATGGGGCCCTTCAAGACATTCAGCTCTTCAAGAAATTCGGCCCTTCAAAATGAGAATTTTTAAAGCGAATTACTATTGATTGATTGATTAGACTGTAGGACCAAGTAGTAGACAATTGTCCCGGATAACGCAGGTACTATTCCTACAGCCTGTTTACACATAACAATAGGAAGGATAGGAAAGGTTTTTTTTAGACGGAACGACCCGGTTTCAAACACCTAGCGATCGTACGGCACAACATAATTTCAATGTACTAGAGAAAGGATAAAGACTTAATAGGTTTAACGGATAACGATGATATTGGCCTTCAACAATTCCTTCTCTAAATCAGTAACCTGAGAAAAAAAAATATTATTACCAAGACGATGGGAGTTTGGTTTCGAACTAATAAAACATCGAATTTTTTAAATTAAAAATTTCGGTCGTCTCATCAGTGCCGACATGTTCTACCATCAAATTTTCGATACTAAATCGAAGATTATGTCTCGCTTCTTTAGAATAAAATATAACACTATTTCACATTTTATATCATTTACCAAATTGCTAGATTGAAAATTTGTGATATTCTACTCCATTTCTATCACGAAATAATTTGTTTTCGATACTTGAACGATATTAGAGAGGCAATTTGTTGGCATTTGTACTAGTAGGTTGTGATAGCAATAGAAAAGAAATAATTTATAAATGACACAGTTGTCCATTTTAGTTTAGGAAAACGAGAAATAAATTTCGATAAAGTATCGAAAATTGTGATGGTAGAACATGTCAGCACAGACTGCAGTGACCAAACTACAAAAATATTGAAAATACTCATACAAAGTACAATCACAATGCCTCAGCGATTGTAAAAATAAGATCTATCACCAAAAATGTTTTGGCTATCACCAAAAATTTCATATTGAATCATGTTTTCACAACCACGGAACTTCAGGCGTCAATTTGAGACAAAGATACATATTATTGTGTGGGTAAGAAGAAAAGTTTGTGTATTACCTGTTGAATTCCGCATCCAATGTTTTCAATGTCAATAAACGGACTTTCCCATCATGCCCTGTAGGTAATTTCAATACATTCAACATATCTCAAATTATTTATCAGTGGATTCTCCTCGCTGATTAAAACGACTTGTCCCACTCGTAGATTTCCCTCCTCGCATGTTTCCGCCTGATCCTTTTGTTGTATGATGTGAATATAATGTTGGTATACCATCGTTTCCATATTATTGGTATCATTTCTGAACCGCTTGCCAGTGACAAGCGATTTTATGAGAAGTTTGTAATATCAGACTTTGTAACAACAGAGAAAGACTAGCAATACCCATTGTGTCCCTATCAAATAATGTTCTGGAGTAAGTACGTCTTGTTCTGGAGTAAACTCTGCTCCATATACATATACGGAACGAGCGATTATTCAGCATCGGTTCTGTCTGTGCCAAGAGGGTGTGCAGCTCACCATTCGATAAAACTATATGTCACCAATAACTATTGTACTATTGTACTGTAACTATGTTTCAATGGGCTTTACTCCAGCCTCCTAAAGACCATTCGAGCTTCCTCCATAACCTGGGCGCAATTTCATCTTGTTTCTCGATTACAAATTGATGCAAATCGTTGAGTACATGCTTAGCTCCTCGAACATTGGGGCCTTTGTCGGAAAACAATCTCGAAGAATTCGATCTTCGGATTTCAATTGTTGTATCTCCATATTAAAGTGTTTGGTTTGAATTGCTTTAAAAGCCTTGACGGTTGGTCCTATCAACTCTTCCTGATTTAGCCTATCTTAAATTTAGGCCTTTTCTTAGTTGTAATAACCATCTCGATCGTGACTGTTATCTCGATCGGTAGCTCTTGTTAACCTATATTAACGTTCCTCCATCGGATTTTGGAAATTTGCTCGGTTAAATCTAGGCTATTAGTCCCTTACACGTAATAAATATGCCGGTTCATGTTAGCACAATTGAAGCGCTGGGAGAAATGCCTCGTGTTGCGTATTCTGCTGGATCCAGCTCTGACGGGACGTGATACCAGTGGCATCTGGGGAACGCGTTTAATATCTTGCTAGTGCGGTTCGCAACATAATTCTTCTACCGTTTTGGGGTATCAGACAACCATATTCTTCCTTAGTATTTCCAAAATCAAACCGACTTATTTCATCAATCTTGTAAGTAACAAGACGCCAAGCAGTTCAATCCACGCCGCTTTTACCGTATTAAAGGGCGATACTTTGTTTTTAGAGGTGACTAATTGTGCTGTTCTTATGACTCCATCAATTTTTGTGCAAAGGTTAACTTCCGCAGCTTATCTCTTTTCGCGGGATATTACTATTTATAGAACCTAATCCTTTCAAAATTTTGATTTTCTTAATATCCGGTATCGGCTGATTTAGATTTAACCATTCTTGTTGTGTCCTTTGAGGTAAAGGCTCATTGTAAGCTAATTTAAGACATCTCAACTACCGGAGGATTGCTTTAATTCGTATGACAAAAGGTGCAATTAAAAACAATGGATCGAATGTTCTGTTAACATTCGATCAATTCAGCTAACATCTATACGTTTTGTACATGATGGCCTTTCATCTAATTAAATTTAGTACGTAAATGAATCGGCCATCCCTATTATAATAGGTACTAGAAATTCTGATGAATCCCATCTGCACTGTATGAGATTCAATCCTTCAATTTTTAAAATAAAATCGAGTTCACAACTTACGGTTTTTTCCTTACAGAAAAGTATGAAAAAAAACTTGAGAAAAAAAATTTTTAAGGAAAACTTAGGCACTTGGCGAAACACACATATACTTAATAAACACATTTTATTAAACACTTGTTTTTTATTTCGCAAAATTAGATTTTTTGAATATTTTATTTAAAAAATTTGTTAAAAAAGTTTAAAAAATCACTCGATCGATTTCGACTTCTTAGGTTATCATCAGGAGTATCTACTGCAAGATTTTTTAAACTTTCTTGAACAAATTTTTTAAATAAAATATTCAAAAATCTAATTTTGCGAAATAAAAAACAAGTGTTTAATAAAATATGTTTATTAAGTTTTAAGGAAAACTGTAAAGAAAGAGTCAAAAGGAATTCTATTGGAGATGCGCGTTTACTCTTATCGCAACACCAACTGAACCTGCATCGCTCGTTAAATCAGCCATTACATCTCGAATTGCAAGGCTTGCGTATTGACGATCCTCTGGATGTACCAAGATTTGCTGGTACATGTTTCAATGTCAGCCGTGACTGCGTTACGATGCGTTCGAAACTTCATTAGAATTTCATCCAGTGAATTTTGTATCGTACGGCTCAATACTAAAATACGGCTCAATACTAAAATACGGCTCTTCTCCTACGGTTTTTTTTCGTACGGCTTTTCTCCTGTCTTGCACAGTTTTCGAAATATAAAAGTGTGAGAAAGCCATTAACATTTAATGATTAACGGTAACCTTTGCCAGCCTGCCTTAGTATGCGATTCATATGCAAGTATCAGTAGTATATAGAAATGTATGCGAGAATCTACCTTGCCAAATATGCCAGGAATAATGAGAATGCTAATCGTACTGATCCTGTCTGATTGTTCGTTCTCTCGAAAACCTGAAAGTCTACTTTTTGAGATGTTTAAACGAGATTTGACTGATGGTTTAAAAAATAAAAATAGAAGAACGAATTAAAACCACCCGACCTTTGGTTATCGAGTATCATCAATTGTGGGCCAAACGAATCTTAGTTCGGTACTTAATATTTTGATATCACTTTTCTATGCTCTAATGGTAAAGTGATCCTTTCCAGCTGAAATGACTCCATTTAAGAGCACGTGGGATTGGCAAACCAAATTTATTAATGATTAGCGAGTCTTTCCAAATGGAAAGTACAACAAGATAAACACAAACGTAACATCACTACCTAGTGATGAAAACGAAATCAACTTCGGAAATACAGACAATAATGCAATTTCAATCATAAGATAAAAGACGAGGCACAGGAAATGCATTTATACATTTATAGTAGTCAACTTGTTACCGTTAAAATAGAAAAAACTACTGTTTCAACTCGGTACCCTATTCCTGAATACGATACGAAAATATATTCGATACGAAAATGACATCCGTTACGAAAATACTTTGGTATTTCTGAATACGATCGTACGTAATTGTTCGGTGTGTGTCCTTGCTATAAGGGAAATTTATTTTAAATGGTTTTAATTGTACAACTTGGTCACTAGTTTGAGTTTTGACGTTTTGGTTTTTACTTGAAATGGATGCAATAATATTATAGGTTTTCAAATAAGCATCACTTAATGATGAGTGATTATAAGTTGCAATATAAATAATAAATTGCGAAATGAAATTAGAGTTTTATGTAAATAAAATATTTTGTATTTTTGTGTGGCCGACAAAATTGATAGGATCGAAAATAAAATTTAGCCACCGAATAATTTCTTATGGTGTGATAAGAAATGGGTGCCCCATTAGGCGTCTTGCAAATCCAATCTCTTAAGTTTAAATTGGTTGGTTTTATAGCTAAATATAAATTAATTGTGTTTTCGTAAATATTTCAATATCATTTTTGGATTATGGTGCCGGAGATTTTAACAGTGCTCTTGTGACCTCGTTCTACATTCGGTCATTTACTCTAGTACGTGCTAAATACATATTGACTACGAGTAATTCATTTATGTATTTATACTCATATAAATTGACGTAAACAAATTATACGGCCATGTTTAAGTTTTAAAATAAAAGATTTTCTTTTATTAGAAAATAATGTCTTTTATTTAGAACTCATAAATATATTTTTGATTTTTCTATGGAGTCGTCAACTAAATATTCGTCGTACAAAAATTCGTTTATGAACGTATAAAAACTGTTCGAATTCGTATTGAGGAATAGGGGAAATTTTTGAACGCATCGTACATTTTCGTATTCGTATTAGAATTATACGTATTCGTATTCAGGAATACCAACCATATGAATTCGTATATTTTTGATTCGTATTCATGAATAGGGTAGCGGATTTTCTGAGTATCAATTTTGTACGCAAAGCGACAGCGCGAGTTGGTGAGGTGAGCAAGAATTTCGTGTACATATATGGTGTATAATACACAATTTTATATTTGTATTGTGTATTTTCCCCTCTTGTATATGTGCATTCTATTTGTCATTTTTGCGATGATAGGTACCAAAATAAATGAATCCGGTTGAATCGGTTTAATTTTTTTGATACTGACGTCTACTCACCTCTTCTATTCGCTTGCTTTTGAGCGGTGGATTGAACTAATATTTTATGTTTTTAGGATTTTATGTTTTAATATTAGTTTGTACGTTTATGATTTAATAATTAAATCTGTGAATTATTTTCAAATTAATTCAAAAATATGAAAATTGTGAAATGTTTACGAATAGAAATGTCAATCCAAAAAAATCAAAACATGACCATGCGCATGCGTCTCTCCTACTAATACAATCAAGATGCTCAATACCCTATTTTTCCGGTTTGCTCACATCGCGCTTGTCGCTTTTCGTACAAAATCGGCGGTACTCTGGGGCGGTATGTTGTACCATCACTTCGAATCGAATTTCGAAAAAAGTCGAATGTCGGTATGTTGTACCGTTTTCGAAAAGCAAAAATGATACAACTTTCACTTTTTCGATTCGACTTTTTCGAATTCGACTTTTTTCGATTCGAAGTGATGGTACAACATACCGCTCCTGTGCCGACATGTTGTAACTATCACATTTTTCGTTTCGATGTGTTTTCGATCGAACAACGGTATTTTAGAAGTAAAAATATAATTTGGTAAAAATATTACTTCTAAAACACCGTTATTCTATCGAAATAAACGCATCTGATTTCAATGCATCATTACTGAGGCTTGGTGCGAATACTGACATAATTACTGACTGTGTGTAGGGTATGCATCATTACTCGGTTTTATTCGTCGGTTTTATTCAAAAATCGACAAGTTGACGAAATAACCGCAAGTATGTATATAGTAGTGGTATGTGTGTTTGTATTAGTGGGAATGTGCGCCATTTAGTTTTTAATGGATATGACATTTCTAGATTTCATTTCGATTTATAATTTAAAATGTGTAAATGCAATGCAAATATGCGTTAAATAAAATTAAATTTATTTAGTTATTTAATTTTAGTTTTAAAATAATTTCTAATTCTGTGTTTCTGCGAAAACGGGCTTAAATATATCCCGTTTGCTGCCCGGTAACACAATTGTGTGGGTACGGATAAATAATACCATGTCAAAAATTTATTTTTGTGTGTGATTTCAACAAACTTACACATTTGTGTTTTCCAAAAAAAACACTATAACTATACTCACAATTGTCTTGGTTGTACTTCAAATCAAGCGAAATTTTTTATCAAAAAGCCATTATATCCCATTTCTGTTTTACTAACACAATTGTGCGAGGACAAAAGTACCAAAAATTTATTTTTTTAGTGTTTTGAACCAACTTGCACATTTGTGTTTTTCGTCCGAAAAATAACACTATAACTAATGCACACAATTGTGTTGGTTGTACTTCAAAAAAAGTGAAATTTTTATTAAAAACGCCATTACATACTATGATTTTTTACTCACACGTTTTTGTAGTTTTTTTTCGGTTGAAAAAGGGATATACATACAATGATGTTTTACTCACACACTTGTGTGGTTTGGACATAAATTAACCGATTTTTTGGGGGGTTGAAAAAAGGATATACATAATTCATAATAAAAAAACATTTCTGTACATATTCAATCAGGTCACACAAAAAATTTAATTTCACCACGCCAAAATAATTTATATATTCACCACGTGCTTTTGAAAAAAAAGAAAATTTTGCCAACTTCATATCTGTAATCAGTCAATAAAAAAAGAAGTTGTGGATTTCGCTTCAAAAAATTAAAAATTCTAAAACACATTGCAAATTATTTGGCAATTTTTCTTAATTTTGGATTTTTATTTTTTACTTGCTTCCGATTAATTGAGTTGATACAATATGGAAACAAAAGTAAATGAATTAAAGGGTAAAATAGATGTTGGGCTTCGCGACAAAACTAAACCATGGACGGCGGCTTTCGATTGGGCAGAAGAAAAGACAAGTGTACAGCGTTTGTACATATTTTCAGGTAAATATATTTTACTGTTATATTTTTTTGGGTGGCTTTGTGATATTTTTCCAGACTCGTAATGATTTCGCTGTTTTATTGAAGGTGACGCATAACGTCATTTAACCAAAACAAAAAAAAAATCTATTATGGTGACGTTACAGATTCAGCTTACCTTTTTTTCGAATCACATTATGCATTTTGGTTATTTCGCCATATATAATCTACAAGATTTATCCGTTTGATCACCAAAAACTATTGTTGGTGTTCATAAACAACTCTCATTAGACTTAAATATGGACAGATAGTGATTATGATTTCTAAAGAAGTGGCACGTCATCCAAGGTTGTTCTTCTAAATTGTACTATGCAATAATTATCTTTATTATATAATTTTTTTAATTTACTAACCGGTTTTTTCTATCAATAGTTCTCTAGCTAGACTATCAAATAAATTGATTTCGTAGCCTCCGAAATTCAATAAATTTAGCAGCAAAATTTGGCTTGGTTCCAAAAACCGGCAAATTTTTTATAAAGTCAGGCTGATTAATCTCGCATATTCATGCGTACATATCTAAATATGTATTGTGTTTTCGGAATTAGGGTATTTTCTAAAACATGATAAGATAAAATACTTATGCAGTATCGAAGTTCCGCTCACAAAATTTTCAAAATGCCAATTTGTAAATAATGCCGGTGTACTTGAAAATAATGCCGCGTGCCATACAATAAGTATTTGTGTGCTTATCAAAAATAATATTTTTTGTAAAGGTAATACAATGTAGGTATATTATAACAAATTTCATTAGTTCGGTATGCGTGCACTTTGATCACATTAATGAGGTACGTTTTCATTGGCGGAGGGAGTGTTTAATCACTATTTTCCTTTTTTTTATTTCATACTCACATGAAATACAAATTTTTACAAAAGTAGGATTGGAAATGTTTAGCTAACCGCAGCTTTATCCTCTTATCTAATCCAAGTTTTCCCCAATCTTTTTTTTAAACCGTATCTAGCGTCGATTAATCCATTTCAATCCACAGCCGCGGCTGGCCATGAAAACCATTACCACAATAATATACGTATATCCATTTGTTAATACGCTTTTGTCTCCTATATAATTAAATTTATAATGCTATTCTCCGCTCAACGAAACAGCAATTACCCATATCAATTAAATGCTAATATACAAATCACAAACTCATTTAAATCGTACCTAATTTTAAAAGTTTAGTAGCAACCAGTCTGATTTCTGTTTACCAATCAATCTAAGCACTAAAGGGTTAATTAATTCGAAATTTTATTTTTATCGTCAAATAAACTTTTATCAGCCGTTTTCAGAATTATATTGTTATAGTTAATTAATTAATAGAGTGAGGTTTAGCCATTTAGATTTCAGTATTTTCTGGGATCGCAGTAGTTGACTCGCATTTTTTTTCGCTGTGTAGATTGAAATTTGTTTGCTTAAAAACGAAATAAAATATGGGAGACGAAAAAGTTAATACCCCTGAGATAATGGCAAGTTTACCCGACTTTTCAATTTTAATTGAAGCACTAGCGAAAAAAGTGAGAATACCAAATTATAAAGATAATGAATCTAAATATAAATATGGTGAGCGGGGACGGGTTTTACTTTTATGTGATCTTTTGATTATTCTAATTTTAATTTGTCTTGTTCCAGGTTTTGTTGTAATGATCGTGCTATATCTTGTATTTGGATACGCCGCCCAGATTCTATGTAATTTAATAGGAGTTGTATATCCAGCTTACGTATCGATTAAAGCCATAGAATCGACAACAAAAGTAGATGACACAAAGTGGCTTACATATTGGGTTCTCTATGCGGTTCTTTCTATATTTGAATATTTTTCAGTCGTGATAACAAAAATAATTCCATTTTACTGGTTGATTAAGGTAGTCCCCTACAAAACCGATACATTATAATACAAAAGTCTAATCATAATTCATTTTTATTAATTTATAGTGTGGATTTCTTATCTGGTGCATGATTCCAATTGAAAACAATGGATCGGTTTTTATCTACTACCGAATAATACGGCCATATTTCCTAAAAATACAAAAACGTAAGCTGCAGTGTAAAGTACATTTTTGGAATTAATTCATTTTAAAAGGTTTTTATTTTATTTTTAGCCGCAGATCAGACCTTCGATGAACTTATGGGGCAAGCAAAGAAAATTGCCGGTGATATTGTAAAAGAACGAATTTCTAAAGCAGAATAATTTTCATCAGATGGATTTGTCATTTACATACTTATGTTTTGTGCTGTAAATATGTTTTTGTTGATGTTTTGCATTTTTATTTTTCTCGCCATTTAGAATATTTTACATCATTTAAATAGATTCCGGATTTTAGTCGACAAAAAGACAAATTAAATTATTACAAAACAAATAAAGGTTTAAATTCTATAATAAAATTTGTTTATTTAACTTTTACAAAACTAAGTAGGTACTTAGATGTTAACGATATTAGTTTATCGTAGCGGTGTTCTTAGATTCTGGCTGTTGAACAGTTATTTTCGCTAGTTCGTCTCGATTACGCCATGCTTTCATGTAAGTATTCGGATGGATGGGCATAAAACCGGATATCCCAAGAAGTTCAGCGACAGGCGTAGAAATATGTGAACCTTTCCCTATCCAATATCGAATCCGTTCAAAGTTGAATGAAACTAATTGTTCATTGTGCTCATTGGGAAGTGGATCATATGTACCAACCTGTTCTATAACAGGCTGATGCTGCGCCTTTTTTCTCTGTTGGAATATTAATTAATAAAATGTAAAACTAAATGGATAAGTTGAGGTTATGTAGTCTTACTTCCATCACAACAATGTGATAAAACGGCCTATTTGTGCAGCCGTGTCGCGCGAATCTAATTATTTTGGCAGATCTAGCATAATATCTTCCAATTCCACTAGCCGGTGATAATGACATTTCTTCAAAGACTTTTTTTCAACTTTATTTTGACAACACGAAACTCCTCCATGAAAATGTTAGAGCAATAATTTTCTAATTGGGCAATTTTCAAGGGTTGGAACTGCAACCGAATAAATAACCGAAATTCGACATACCCCAAGTATTTTTACTTTCAATTTTTCTGGCGATATTCGTACTTAAATACTAAACTAATACCCCGTTTACACCAGTAGAATAAAAGTATGTAGCAAAAAAGTATGTTGGTGTAAACTCAAACTAAAATACTTTAATACTTTATCGCGTACTATTTTGCTATTAAAGTATAATAGCTATCAAAAAAATATTGACATTATAGTCGTGGTTTAAACTCTACTTTAATGTTATAATACTTTAATTTTGTTTATTATTTTTTCAAGTGGCCGATAAAGACATTTTTTGTTTGGCTATACATTTCCATTTGTGATATTAACCAAAAAAAAATATATTTACCAACAAAAAAAATAATATAGTATTATAGTATGGGTTTACACCGCTTGCGATGTAAACTGGCCGGGTATTATACTTTATTAGCAAAAAAGTATTATACTATTAAAGTATCTCTGGTGTAAACCCAGTATAAGTCTAGTATTTTTCTAAGTTTGAGTTGCAATTTATTAAAATAAAACGTATGAAACGTGTCGCGATTATTCGAAACTGGACGAAACTCAATAAAGAATTGTATACATGTATGTGTGGAAAGACAAAAAACAAAATGGCGGGAGCGAGCTTGTGCATGAAAGTAATGCGAAATTCTTTGCAATTTGTGAAAAAAGGTTACCCGATTTATGTGTAGGCTATATTTGAAAATGTTAGAAGAAAAAGATGGCGGCATCCAAATGTGAGAGCAAAATAAAAATTTAGATTTAAAATGAATATTTTTATTTTATTAAATTTTCGGTATAAAAATATGTATACATACATATATACATATTATATACGAATCTAAATTATATTTTAGTTAATTTTTTAATTATTTTGTATTATTACACAATTTGAAATTATGCTTTGATTGTAATATTAAAAGTTTAAATAATTTTCCAAATAGGTACTATGATTATTGCACATCAAGTTTATTGTTTTCGCATTTGTTTTCTACCTAAAAACTTAAAACTGAACCAGAAATTAATTAATTTATGAAAACAATATTTGAATAGATATAAAATATATTTTGATGTAATTTTATTTAAATTAACGCACATCTTTAAATTTTTTTAACAAAATCTTTTATAAAATTACCAAACTCATGTCGTGAGCATGAAAAATAAAAACAAACCATGTACTACACCAATGCCTTCTATACTACTGTCCTTTTACTACTCTCATTTTTCGCACATGACGTCAATTTAAGTCTATACCGAGACTGCGCAATAATAATTTTAGGATATTTACACTAACAAAGCAACTAGAGAAAGCAACAACAACGTCGACTTAGCGTGTCGTCATCATTTGGTGTAAGCGGCCAGTAGTTTAGAAGGCATTGACTACACACATTACTACGAAAGTAAAATTGCGGTAACACAGTATGCAGTAGTAACAACACAGTATACATATACGCACCACTACTAAAGTATCAATTCTTAGACTTTTTTGTAATATTTTGAAGGCAAATACGATAGCTCAATTTTGAGTTTCGTCTTGTTATACTTGGGACGTACGCGACTGTTTTACGAGTATTGACTTTTCTACCGAATTTCGTACTAAACTGCA
Source organism: Nephrotoma flavescens (assembly GCA_932526605.1). Lineage (NCBI taxonomy): Eukaryota > Metazoa > Arthropoda > Insecta > Diptera > Tipulidae > Nephrotoma > Nephrotoma flavescens. Next base: position 142,921,144 of record OW052222.1, read on the forward strand.
AAACCACATTCGAAACTGGACGGAATCACGGAACTGAAGTAAAAGAAATGTACGCATGTGTGTAAATATATAAAATTGGGGGGAACTATTTTGTGCATGTGGGTATATGTATGGGGAATCGGGAATGGATTGGGAGAGGTCTAATGTAATTGGATATATATATATATATATATATCCCTTTTGTGTTTTACTAACACAATTGTGCGAGTACGGCAAAAGTACCATGTCAAAAATTTATTTTTGTATGTGTTTTGAGCCAACTTACACATTTGTGCATTAATTTCAAACTTATTTCGTCCGAAAAAACACTATAACTATACATACAATTGTGTGTTGGTTGTACTTCAAATCAAGCGAAATTTTTTATCAAAAACGCCATTATATACTATGACTTTTTACTCACACATTTGTGTGGTTTGGACTTTAATAAAGCCATTTTTTTATTTTTTTTGGTTGAAAAAGGATATAACAGTGCATATATGTATTTATTTGTACGGTCATATCATAATATATGGACTTTGTATGCATACAGGTCTAAAAAACATTAATTTTAGTTTAGTTTTTTTCTTTATTAATTTATAGCTCGTAAACGTACCAGAAAAATAATTTTTCATTCTCCTAAGCGTAAACTTTGTTTATTTATCTTTAATTTTAATAAATTGTGTTTCATTTTTAAGTTGGTTTTTATTCAGAATTCTACTATTTTCCGCTACGATGTCTCTAATTCGATGATCGTCGTATAAAATATATAGAGGTTTGTGTGGATGGTGTAGGTCATCTACTCTTCATGCATACACATAAGCTTTGCTCTGTATGTTAAATGACGATAGTCAAATTAAAGAGATCATAGCGGCAAATAGTAAAAATCTGAATGAAAACCAACTTAAAAATAAAAATAATTTATCAAAGTTAAAGGTAAATAAACATAGTTCACGCTTAGGTGAATGAAAATTTATTTTTCTGAAAAATATACGAGATATAAATTAATTGTCATCAAAAAATCAGAATAAAATATAATTTCCATAGAACTTGGACGAAAGTATTATTTCGTGTTTACGTTTTTGAGCCTGCATACATACAAACCGTATTTTTTTAATTGCCTTCTACTTCGCGGTACACATATACGCAATGATTGACCCTTCATTACTACACAGCCATAATTAATAATATGTTTTACTAACACAATTGTGCGGGTACGGCAAAAGTACCATGTCAAAAATTTATTTTTGTATGTGTTTTGAACCAACTTACATATTTGTGTATTCCTTTCAAACTTATTTTCGTTCGAAAAAAAAACTATAACTATACACACAATTGTGTTGGTTGTACTTCAAATCAAGCGACATTTTTTATCAAAAACGCCATTACATACTATGATTTTTTACTCACAAATTTGTGTGGTTTGCACTTTAAGTAAGCCATTTTTTTTTGTTTGCTTGAAAAAGGGATATAACATATTAATTATTTGCTTTTGATAACATATTAAATAGTTTTTCAATATTATAGTATAGCATATATTAAGGGGTATATCCTCTATCAGAAATATGGTTACTAGATTTATTTTGCCATGTCAATTGACACATTTTTTTTTAAATTAAATTTGTTTTGCGATTATAAAGTAGAAATCCACGAAAAGACTGCTACGCATTTCCCGAGGTCGCAGTCTTTTTATGTATTTCTACTTTACAATCGCAAAAAAAATTTAAATTTATAAAATTTAAATTTATAAAAGATTGGCATGGCAAAATAAATCTAGTAACCATATTTCTGGTTGCAAATAATTAATTTGAAACCGGATAGAGGATATACCCTTTAATCACTTATATATAGGACAGTCGTGTTCTGTTTTTCTCTTATCTTATCACATTTACCGTAATTAGAATTTTTGGCACGGTGTCGCTTTTGTCGTTTTTTCGAACTTCAACAAAATATTCGAAGTAAAATCAAATTGTTAAAAAGTTCCCAATATTCGAAGTAAAATCAAATTGTTAAAAGTTGGTTTCAAACTACCAACTTCCAAGTACATAAACATATTTTTTTTAGTTTATTGTAATAATTATAATTAATTCTATACACTTAAACGGGGCGGCATGTACCTACCACCAGTAACCAAACAATACGACAACGGTAACATATAAATATTTTTATTGGAGAGTGGATGGTTGATGAAACCATGATGGACTTTAGATTTTTAATTAGGAACTTCCAATATTGAGAACGGTGAACTATACAACGTTTCTAGCATTTTTAATTAATGAAAACAACTAACAAACTACACTACAAATTAATTGAGGACATGTTTTGACTGTAAAAGACAGTACTTATTTACTTTTTTTATTCAAATAACCTACACAGTTTTTTTTTCATTAGCTTTGTTGATTTTTAAACTTTTTTCGAACTAAAACACCTAACTTCACTCTTGCCTTATAGAAAAAAAATTTGGAACACGATTAAACAAGGTAAGTGTGCTATATTGATACTATTTAATATTTGGTTATTTTTCGGACGAAAATGATTTAAATGGTATACACAAATGTGTATGCGGGTGCAAAATACATACAGAAATAAATTTTTTGCGTGATTCTCTTGCGTCACCGACCGATCCCACCGGCCGATTCTATCAATACAAGAAATCTATTCTAGGTGATTGCTGAATATTTTTAGTTTGCTTAAGCCAAATAAGAAGATTTTTGGAAAACACAGACAGACCACTACACATTCTTAAATGAGTAGGCAATATTGGAGAGATCGCACTGAAGAAGGGCCTTCGAAGATTTGATTTAAATTTCGGAACATTTTTTTGAACTGGAAGTTAGATCGAAGGTTACAGCGCATCCCCAATAGAATTCCTTTAACTTTTTCCTTACAGAAAAGTATGAAAAAAGCGAGAATAAAAAAAAAAATTTTTCATACTTTTCTGTAAGGAAAAAGTTAAAGGAATTCTATTGGGGATGCGCTGTTATAATCGCGTAGTTTGCGAAATCATCTTAACTAAGAATATAAATTAGTTTTAATGCCTTAAAAAGATATAAATGTTGTAACGGCATCCTTGAAACTCTGTTGAGACTACAAAAAATTAAATAAGAAAAGCGTTACGTTTTAAATTTTTTTTGTTATGGTATAAAAATAAAAGAGAATCAACGAAAATCGTGTTGTTTGAAACCGTGTAATTCGAGGGAAGGGGTATTCGTGATCTTCGAAACCATGTTCTTCAAATACCGTATTCTTGGAGGGTTACCTGTACTTTATAATATCATTTTTTCAACCAAAAAAAAAATGGCTCTATTAAAGTCCAAACCACACAAATGTGTGAGTAAAAAATCAAAGATGTAATGGCGTTTTTGATAAAAATTTTTGCTTGATTTGAAGTACAACCAGCACAATTGTGTGTATAGTTAGAGTGTTTTTTTCGAACGAACATAAATTTTAAAGGAATGCGCAAATCTGTAAGTTAGTTGAAAACACATACAAAAATAAATTTTTGACATAGTACTTTTGCCGAACGCACACAATTGTGTTAGGGGGAAGGAAATGAGATATATCACTTTACTGTCGGTGCCATGCCCTGATTAAAAATTCGAAAATTTTCATATTCATCTGAGAATAATTTCCCTCAAATTTTTAGTAGACATCACGTGACCTCATCAAGTGCGTTCCATAGCGCATTTGCAGGTACAGTGTTAATCGTCAACATTCATATATTCATTAAAAAAATTACATTTTTTTTAATTTTCTAATCTTTTGAAAATAATCAAATTTAGTGTGTTAAATATAATACGATAATAAAACGCATTCAATTAATTATAATTTATTAATAGCTATTGTCGATTTGTTTAAAAAAATGAAAACAAGATAAAAGTGATAATACATTTTTCTAGTGTTTTGTGAAAAGGGAAAAATTTGTGATTTTTAAGAATAAAAAGAAAACGCGTCTTCTTTCTATACTTATTTATTTTAACAAAGTTGAAGTTATTCTATGGTTATCTCACTCTCTCAAAAGGATTTTCCATTGTATACAAACTAATAAAAGTGAGACGTCATAATTTGAGATAAATATATTGATGTAAAAATATTATAGAAATGGCGTCTGTGAGATATTTTTTTATTTGAAGATTGGCACATGGTCGTCGGATTTCATTTAAAATTAGTTTAAACAATTAATTAAAAGTTTTAATAATTATTTAGTGTTTAATTTAACTCGTTAGTAGTTTATTTTTCAATGTAAGATTTTTAATTGAATGTAAACAGTGGTTATAATTCGGTATAAAATGATATTTTTTGTTGTTTTGTCGGCCTTTTTTCGAGGCAGGCTTATGAATTTTGGTGGAAGGAATACAAAAATTAATTAAACGAAACTAATCCTAAAATAAATTATTTAAACAAAGCTGTTTGTTCAACAAACATGAAATAAATCATGGTAATAGGAGCATATATTTGGTGGATATTGGATAAATCAAATTCTACGTTTCCAAATATATGAAATTGTCGATGTATTGGTGGTAGTAAAGTAACCCAGTTTTGCCAATCTAGCAAAAATTAATTTTTTTTATGTGAATCATAATCAATTTTCGTATATCGTATTTATTGTTTCTATGGAAATATAATATTATAATTTAATTTTATTGTAATTACCATTAGAAGAAATTAAATTAATTTGTAATTATTTATAAATTTATTAATTTGCTTCACTATATTCCGGTCTTATTTCCCTCACAAAACAAATAGGAATTTTCATTTTTTAATACTTTTTCTTGGTTTTTTTTTGATATAATAATCGAATGCGTTTTAATGTTTTATTTTTCCATGGCTCTTAAATATCAATGATTCTAAAGAAATATTTTGTGTATCTACTTTTAGCTTACTTGTAAATAAAGTGTATATACATTATGAGTACACAACAGCAAACTCGGTCAGGAGATGGTGGAGGCCGTAATAAAGGGAAAAAATCCAGTGGTGGAGCTGGAGATACAAATTCCAGTAAAAAATCAGAAGTTAAAACAGAAAAGGAAAAGAACCACCTTCCGAAGGTAAAAATATTTGTTATTTGTTGTTGATTATGAATGGGAAACTGTTAATGTCTTTGTACAATTATAAGTGTTTTCTTGATTACATTATATGTAATCGATATGAATTAGATTTTGTTATCTCGATATAAATCACGATGACCTAAACTTATGATAAATTGGGGTTTTTGTTTATATTTCTAGCCAACTGCAGAACAGATAAGAATTGCTCAAATTGTAGAGATAAAAAATGATGTATCAGATGATCCAAAAATTCGGGAAAAGGTTGCAAATTTAATGGAAATGACGCAACGTTCCGAAGAAGAAGTATGTTGTGCACTAAATGAATGTGACAATGAGTTGGAACGTGCAGCAATATTTCTACTTGAAACATTACCAGTTGGAGCGTTTGAGACATCATCGAAGAAAAAGAAAAATCGGCTAACATCAGTCAGTAATGATGTATCTGGTGGCGATGGCGATTGGAATGACGGATCTAATTCTGGTCAGAATGGGCCAAATAACGACGGCAAAGAACGTTCAAGAAGCCGAGGAGGAATTCGCGGTGGACGCGGTGGGACAGATAGTCGAGGATGTAAATTTTGAGAAAATTTTTGTTATTTTAAAATACACAATTATCTATATAACATCCTTTCAGGGCGTGGCAGAGAGACCCGGGAAAATGATCGTAATAATGTATCATCGGAAAATAAAGACAATAATTGGCGTGGAGGCGGCGGTGGCCGAGGTGGGAGAGGTGGACGTGGGGGTGGTTATGGTGGTCGTGGAGGACGTGGTGGCAGAATGGGTCCACGCGGTACTGGACCACGAGAATATAACCGTGATCGCAATACTTCTCGGCCTCACGATGATCGTCAGCCTGAAGTGGATACTTGGGATACAAATCAAGTGCAGCCTGAAATTAGTAATTTTTACGATTTAAATTCCTCTGCAATAGTATTATTAATTTAATCGTTTCTTGTCCGAAATAGATACTTGGGGGGATTGGGATAATGAAGAGTATACTGGATCTCTAGCTGATAGTAAAGTCTTTACGCCAAGCGTATCTCAGTCCAGTAAGAATATACCAGTTTATCATATACTGTTTCTTAAGTTAATTCGATTAAAATATCGTTTCAGGTGCAACGGAATTATCTGCTCCTCCTGGATTAGAACAGCAAGTGCTAAACCCCCCATCACATACAGATGATTTGGTACAGCAATACAGCACGACTGTATGCCCAATTATTAAATGTAACATAAAAACTAACAATGAAATTATTTCTTTTTATTCCTAAAACGCTAGGTCGTATCGAGCACAACAACCGCCGCTGCTGTGGCAGCTGCTAATGCTGCGCAATTTCCGGAAATTCAATCTGCTGCACATTTACGTCAGTCACTTGACATGCAGCAACAAATAAATTCGGCATCGTCCTCATTATCCGTCGAACAATCTCAGTATTTCAATTCATTGACATCGCAAAATACTGGTCAACCAAATGTTGTCAATGTCAATACTTATCAACCGGCTTCTGTGCAATATTCATCTCAGTATAGTAATACAAACAGTTACGGTGATCAACTTGGTTCAAGTCAACCTCAAACACGAAAACCGCCTCGTGCTCGAGTTCCTCCACCCTCAAAGGTAAAATTATATCATATTTTGGCGTAATTCAATCAACTATCTTACTATGTTATATCTTAGATACCATCTACAGCTGTTGAAATGCCTGGTGATACTTTAAATAATATTCAATATTTGGATGTGCAATTTGGTGGCTTAGATTTTGGTACAGAAGAATCGTTCGATAGTTTATCGGAAAAGTACAATCAGGTTAATTTAGACCCTTCACAGAATGTGTCTCAAACATCGGATGTTGTTGTCGGGCCAGCGGACTATCAAACTAAACAATCTGTTGTGCAACAACAAGGGTTAGTTGGAAGTGGCGGTGGGAATTCTGTCGGAGGTAGTGTTTTGCAATCTACACAACTAACCGATAATTTAGGCTCATACACGCAACGTACAAGTCAACAGCAAACATCGAATAACAATTCGGTTGTAGGAAATTCGATGAATAATACTGGCGCTGGACACGATCAGTTGTCTAAAAATGATCATTATAATCAATCAAATCAGACAGGCAACAGTGGGTACCAAACTGTTTCTTCATACCAAAATAATAATTCCGTTTCGGTGAATAAAGCATCATCGTACCAACCAAATCAACCTCCTCAAGGCTATACAAATTCAAATTATTCAAACACTCAAGTTTCATCGAATAGTAATTATCCACAATCAAGTACTTACAGTAATTATAATCCTACGTCGGTGAATTCCTATCAACAACAAAGCAATATCACTAATAATTCAAATAGTGGCGTAACTTCGGGTGTAGTTAATTCAGTTGGAAATTCAGGTAGTGGTGTGCCATCAAACAACAGCAACTCATCACAGAATCTTACTGTTAACAATAGCAACGCCAAGTTAGTATCCAAATTTTCTTTTATTTGTTTCAAAACTATAATTAATGGTTTCTCGTGTTTTTTTTTGTGTAAATAATTTGTTGAGTTTTGCGTTTGGTTTTTTAACGATATACAATTTATTTTCTCTCAGTTCAAATTCAAATGTTGGATATTTATCTAGCCAATATCCGTCTGTGTCTCAAACGGGTTCTGGTTTTCCATCACAGCAAAGTGGTTATCAAAATAGCCAAAGTGTTTATGGTGGTGCTGGACTAAGTAATAATACAGGGTATGTATTTTAAACATAATTTGATTTATTTATAAAAAATTTAACTACTTTTAAATCTAATACTTAATACGCGATAACATTTTGTGTGAGATTTATTTATTTCTTACGTTTATAAATAACTTATATTATGGCTTTATTGTTTGTTTTTTTTTGTCTTTAAGAAAAATGAATACGTAGGTGAATAACCGCTTCTTCATTTTTCTTCTATACAAAATACATATTTATGTATCTTCTGCAAATGTAACAATTCCAAAAAAACTTAAACTTAATGCTTTAGGTACTCGACAAACGCATCGGCAACACAGTACGGTAACTTTAATAGTTCAAAATTAAAGGATACAACAACGCCTGTCAGTACGCCATTTGAAAGGTATTCTATGCTTATTTTGTGTGCTTTCATAATTTTAACACATTAATAAAAGTTTAATGTTTTTTTTTAAGAAATAAGGTCGGTTTAGACACACCCAACATTTTTTCTGCAAATTTTAGCAGGATCCGATATTAGTTGTATATTTAATTTTTTGGCAAATGGTAACAATATAAAGGAAATTTATCAAACCAGAAGTAGTAATTATATGTGGGTGGCAATTCAGAAAAACCACTTATCATTTTTAAGTAAATTTTGAGGAGATCATAGAGAGATTCGAAGTGATGGTACAACATACCGCCCCAGGAGTAAGATCGTACAATAAGATCGAAACATTTAACCGAATTCAAAAGTGTATTTTCAAACATAATTAATAATGTATGTTTGAAAATATCATTGAATTCGTTTAAATTTTTCGATCTTATACGATCTTGCTCCTGATCTGAAAATTTAAAAAAATATACATAAGTGGTTTTTCTAAGAATTGCCACAGATATATTTAATAATATGAGTTTAAAATCTGCAGCCCTATTCCTGAATACGATACGAAAATGAGAGTATAATACATATTCCTATTCAATTTTAAATAAGAATCGTACGAATCTGATTCAATTCAAATATGAATTTTGCATTTTCGTTTTCGTATCGTATTCAGGAATAGGAGGGCTGGGATTTAAATCAATTGTAATACAAAAAAATGTTACTATAAAATACATGAGTTGAATAAATGTTATAACAACTTTTTCTAAAAAATTCCTGCAAAATTTTGCATGTTTTGTATATTTCTGTTTTTTGTCTTTCACGTGAAAATTGTAATTTACAAATAGCTCGTAAAAAATGGTGTGTCCAAATAAGCCTATAGTAAACATTACATAGACAAAATTTAAAATTTTCAATCTGTGCTCATCAAGGTTTCTTTTAATTTCAGTGTTTCGTCAAATGTGTCTAGTAGTGCACCTAGCTCAGTATCTAATTCAGCTGTGACCACAAGTAGTATGAGTTCACCCTCTCTTGGTTTAACTACTAAAGTAACAAATTCAACAGGTATAACCCCGTCCCAGATATGTTAAAATAATAAATTAATTGAATTTATTTTATTTTTAGCTAAAGGTACTGGTGGTGTTGTGCAAAATATCCCAATGGTAAGTCAATATATCCAAGCTGGAATGCCGTATTATCAGCAGCAACCCGTCTATTCATTTGAAGAAATTCAGATGATGCAACCGAGAATGCCTCATGTGGTATATAAATAATTTAATTTATATTATTTTTCGGGTGAAATTTGGTTTATTCCATATTTTTTTTTTCTATTTTCATTGCTTTTATTTGCTGCCCCCACAATCATTGTTTTTTTGTAGCCTGCCGCATATTATGATATAAATTATCAAACACCGACAAGTTTAGGTGCAGCTGTTGTCCGTGATGGTAATATGGCTTCGGTGGCATACTCGACCATGTCGGATGCAAGATTTACAAGAACTGATAATAATTCAAGTCCTGTTAGTAATGTACCAAGTACAATGTCACAGCAAACAGGGTCTGGAGGACCTGTCCTTAACATGCCGTACACGTATACATTTTATGGTGGCATCCCTGGAAGTTTTCAATATGGAACACCAGCAATTTATCCCGTAAGTTTTTTTTATATATTTTAATTATATTGCGAGTCTGATAAATTGTCTGATTTTTCGGAACGTCAAAAATATTAGATTAACATTTATTTAAACGTGATTGCGACGACCTTGTAACATCGTGTAGCTATTGAAATATTTTATTGTAACTTGTGAGTCCAATATTTTATTCTAACTGACGGAAGTAAGGATAATTTGTTGATTTATGATATCAAAATGCAAATATTTTAGCTTGATAGATGATTCTCCTTTTCAATCATCGGTTTTCTTCGAGAATTTAATAGACATATTTGAAAAGAACAGTAAGCATGTGGATTAAACTTCTGTATTAACAATCTAAAATGAAATTGTACTTTACAAAATATTTTCTTTAGATTAAGTATAATGGGCAAAATTTCATATAATATTTGTTGCAACGTTTTGTTTACGGCTTTTATGCAATGTGGTAATGCGAACGCAATTTAAAACAATATTAACGTGTTCAACACGATATCGTTGAGTTTATTTTATTACTATTACATTTTACATTATGCCTTCATGACCGCTACCTCAAGGTAAATAACAGCGCATCCCCAATAGAAAACTTATCGAGCTTTGCCTTACGAAAAATATTTTGAGGAAAAATAACTTTTTGTCCATTATTTTGGTGGTTGCCTTGTCAGACGCCTTAAGAAGTCATAAGGAAAAAAACTTAGCATTGAGGATGATGATCTGTAAATTATTCCAAAGAAAATAGAAAAAAATCGATTTGACATTTTTTTAATACAAAAAGAGATCGTAAGAATAAAACAACAATTTCAACAACTCAAGTACATACATACATCATTTTAAATATAAAATTTGGAACATTTTGAACCTCTTACCAATTCATTGTTTACGATTATCTTCATTTAAAGTTCAATTGGGCCGATTTCACTCTGTGATTAGTAATCGAGCGTTAACTTATTTAATAGTGTCAGCAGAGAGAGTTTCTCGCAGATTCTGATAGAATTTTGTGTTTTTTAAGGTAACAATATACCTAACAATGTATGCACTTACGTGTTTACCAATTTGCACAACATTGCTTTACAATTCTATGTCGCCAACATATCACCGAGTAATATACAATTTACAGTCCAACTTCCTCCAAAAGTTGGTGGATTGTTTATAAACCATATCAAATTGAATTAAGGTATGGAAAAATAATTCGGCATTTAGCATGATGATCCCTATTGCTAGACATTAAGATTTTGTCCTAATATTTACGGAAATATTCAGTTTAATTGCCTCGGCGACAAATTTCACGAAATTACTTTTGAGTGCGAGTTTCTGACAATGCTAGAAAGTTGCATATTTTTCTGCAGCGTCTCTGGCGGACGCCAAAAATCGTGGATCGATTCTGTTTTATTTAATTACTGTCCATTAACATTATATATTAACACTTAACCGACGGGAACAGTATTATCTACTGTTGAAGCAAAATCAACGGTATTCGTCCACTACTCTTGAAAATCAGCACTTTTTTTTGATTTTTTTTTGTTTATTTTGATTTTAAATATTTTATTTAGTTTATTTATTAATATTTTTTAAACTAGATATAAAATAAAGTAGAATGAAACAATTTTATTATTTTCGAGGTGCATGTGGCGAAAAAAAATCCGTCGGTTAAGTGTTAACCTGATTAAATCTTATACAACAATTGCCGTGTTTCATGACACCCTATGATCCGGATCAGTTCAAATTTTATATGGAAAACCGGATCCAAACTTTGTTTTAGACCACCAACTTTGATTTCAAATCTAGTGACCGCTTTTTCCTCATTTCATGAAACATGAACTGAACCGGATCAGATCAAGAATCAAGAAACACGACTAATGTAAATTTCGAAATAAAATGTTCTGTTTCTAAGCTTGCATATAACTGTTCAGCTGATCCAGATTAAATAGTATTCTTCGGACGCATTAAATCCCATTTTATTTGTACGTCAAGGAGGAGTTAGTATTTTGTTTAAAAAACTATTGTGATTTTTATAAAAAAAAAAATATTTATTATTCATAATTTTACAAAAATAAAAATTCGATAGTCAAATTACAAACTGATAGTTGGTAAAAAGATACTGCGGATGGACGAAGTCCGAAACTACTATTTCTGTTGAATAAATAATAATTAAAATTATCACTTTAAACAAAATTAACTATCGAATTTTTATTTTTGTCAAATTGTGAATAATAAATAATTTATTTTTTTATAAAAATCACAATATAAGTTTTTTAAACCAATATAATTACTCCTAAATATCTTATTTCATTCATTTGATCAATACAAGTATCATCAATTATAATTGTCGTGTTTCATGACACCCATTGATCCGGATCAGTTCAAATTTTATATGGAAAACGTGATCCTAATTTTGTTTTATATCACAAATTTTGATTTAAAATCTAGTAAGCGCCTTTGCGTTGTTTCATGAAACATCTCACCGGTTAAGCGATGATCAGGTTAAGCGTCAAGAAACACATTACAATTAATTATCTATGTTATTATGTAAAATCAGGCATTTAGTTTTTTCAATATTTAATTTCATCTTGTTCATTTTAAACCAATTAGTAAAACGTTGTAAACGTTTTTAATTTTATTCACAGCTACTTGAACTTAAGTACTCTCCACATATACTAATGCATCATCGACAAACATCAGAACCAATATCATTAATGTAAATTAAAAAAAATACGCCTAAACCCGTTCCTTACGCTTATAGATGTGGTTTTTTTCTGGAGAAATCATTTCACTTACTCTTGTTTGCTGCATGAATGATCAGGCTATCTCTATTAAGATCAACAATTTCCACTTAAAACGATGATATAATCAGCATTTTTTGGTAGCAGCATCTCCCAGCCAAACAAATTCCATAATTTTCAAGCTTTATTTTCAAAAATATAAAAATACATTTCAAATCAATTTACTGTAATTTTTATGAAGGTTAGGCACACACCATAAATCTATAGAAATTCCACTATATTAGAAATTTCTTATCCAGAAGTAGTAAATTATGTAATTAATAAAATACGAGTTTAAAATTAAACTGTTAATTGTGGGCTGAATATTATATTGTATAGCAACATTCTCAATTTTATGACAAAATTTTCTTAAAAAATTTCTGCAAAATTTTGCATGTTCATATTTCTAGTTTTGTCTTTCACTTGAAAATTCTAATTTACTAATCTCTTCATCTTTTGACGTGTCTAAATCGACCTTAAGTGTTTTATTGCGCACAATTCGTTTTAACACAAGAAATTCTTATTAAAGTTTTGTTGGCACAGTTATAGAAACAAGATTAATGGCACATTAGAATTTCTAAATTACCATTTCAAAATTTGCTAGAAAATATTGAGCAAAATGTACACTTGCGGTTTTTTTGATCATTCAAAATTCGTGAAATGGGAATCCGGGCAGCTTCGTGTAATTCGGATAATAGCAATATTCGTGGCAGCTATGACAATGCAATCCTGTTCATCACCATTATCGAATTTTTGTAGGAATACGTATATAAAGGGTTTTCCAATAAGATGTTTCAAATGGCCGGCCGCCACGGGTACGCTTGTAGCACCATATTCTTTTCATGAAATTTTCCATGACCAATTGCGTATGTCCTCGATAACTTCACGAATTCCATCTTTAAGGTCTTGAATGGATTGTGGAGCATTGGCATAAACCTTATCTTTCACGTGGCCCAAAGAAAACAGTCAAGGTTTTAAATCACAGACCTCGGTGGCCAATTGTGATCACTTCTTCGAGAAATAACACGGTCAGGAAACTTTTCTTGCAAAATTGTAATTGTTTCGTTGCTTGTGTGGCACGTAGCGCCGTCTTGCTGAAAATAAACGTCGTCCACATCAATATCTTCCAATTCCGGCCATAAAAAATCGTTAATCATATCTCGGTAGCGCAATCCATTCACCGTAACAGTTGCACCAGCCTCATTTTCGAATAAGTAAGGTCAAATCACACCACACCGCCAGTCCAAAAACCGAACCAAACAGTGACACGTTGAGGATGGAGAGGCTTCTCAGCAATCATTCTTGGATTTTCTGAGTCCCAAATGCGACAATTCTGCTTATTAACGTAGCCTCCGAGGCGAAAATGGGCCTCAGCGAAGATACGACGTTTATGGTGATCGACCGGCTTGAGTTCTTGTGTTAACTGAATTTTAATAGCCTTAAGGCCTAAGTCTTTATGCAAAATACGGTGTAATGTCGTTTGTGGAATATCTAATTCCAAAGATCGACGAGGAATCGACAAACCTGTGTTTTCGCCAACACTGCGGGCTAGAGCAGCAATATTCTCAGTTGTTCTTGAGCAACGCACACGGTTTCGATTCTTCACATCAATAACTTTCCCAACAGCTCTAATTTTTCCACCAGTTTCATTATTGCCGGAAGAGAAGGTGCTACACAACGACCCAAAAGTGCTTTAGTTTTGCGAACTGTGACTGCAAAATTTTCACCATTTTTGTAGTGAATTTTAACAATTTCAATGCGCTGTTGAAGCGTGTATCGTACCATTTTTAGTAATGGCGTAGTTTTTACTTGTCAATTGTCAAAAGATGACAGCTTCAAAATTGAGTACTGCCCAAATAACAGGCTATTCAAAATGAAACCTCTTATTGGAAAACCCTGTATTATAGCATGTGCTCAGAATTTGTAAGGACTTTAGTTAAGGTTGCAATTCCAAGAGAAGAGCCAATCAAATTTCTTATTGTATTGATGGTGAAACTTCATCCGAACGAACAGCGCTAATTTTAATTTATGTTATTTTCATTCGTACCGATTTTCTGAAATTTGAAATAAAATATTGAATTATAATATTAATCGATGAACAACTCTTTTCAAAAAATTATTACACCCTTTATTATTTAGACTCTCGGATGTAATTGACATTAACTAATATAATAGCCTGGACGACTAACAACCAGATTAGTTAAACTGGTTTAGCAAAATTCGATCAAGTAATTTATTGTAACTAAGTTCGCCACACTATGAAAAATTTGAAAAGCCACTAGCAAATTCGTTTTTTCCCTAATACCGTAGGCAGACACAAAATTGATCGCGATTTTCATTTGTCTAGATTAACAATTAAATTATAATAATCGTAATAAACAAATTGGGCTGACAGACAGAAACCCGATTTTTGCGAGTGTGCCTAATTTATCGGGATAGATTGCATTTATCTAGTTATGAAAACTTAATAATTCTGTTTTGAAAAAATCGTGTACACATTATTTGTTTATCTAGTTTGTGTCGGTCTATGGTATAAAAAACTTGCTGGAATTTTGCTAAACCAGTTTAACTAATCCGCAGTCTGTTCAGGTTATAATCCAACTTTGGTTATTGTTACCTATATACATGTTGAATCACGTAATGTTTAGATCACGTGCTAAATATTTAGCGCTTAAGTAAACCGATCATAAATCGACCATTTTTTATTATTTATTCAATATTACTACTGATTCAGAGATCATATAATAATTTGATTGATTCATTGATTGATTGATTGAAATGTACGACCAGCAAGACCCCCGGATGACGCCGGACCCGCCGTACATCCTGATTACATTTAACAAGATGGAAGGATAAGATGCCGTTAATGGTAAATAGTAAATTGTTAGTTAAAAATATAATGGGTGGTTAGTACAAGGCGGCACAATTATTTTTGACATTTATGGTACACATTTTCAGCAGCATCCAAAAAAATGTATAATTCATTATGTTGCTATTATAATAGAAAATTTCCTGAAATAAAACTCATTATTATGAGTCCAAATTTCATTATTTTGAACAATGTAGAATATAATTAAACAAAATAAATATGTAATGATTAGTATTAACTAAATTACTCAAATCAAAATAAAATAAATCGAATCCAGAAACCACCAAATAGTATCAAAGCAAGAAAAGAACATACTACCTTTCTATCTTCAACGGTGTGTGAGATTTAAAGAAGAAAAAAAATATTTAAGAAAAAAGTAACGGACAAGTAAGTAAAGGACAAGTGACTTTCATATTACATATCATATCGAATAGTTGTAAAAAGGAACTGATGAAGAAATTTATTTCGAAATCGATATTCCTATAAAACCAATAAAGATTGTCACTATAAGGAAGTTTTACAAGTGTTTAATTAAAACAATTTTATCAATTTTGTAAGTGACAAAAGTCAACAGTAAAGCTAAAACAATGGAGTTCAACCATTATAGCACAAATTACATATCCTTAATGGGAAAGTCACTTGTCCTTTTACCATCCTGAAAATCCAAAAACTATTTAAGTAAAGGAATATTAATATTTGTCAGCATTTTTATTTTATTCTAATTCCAAAAATTCAAATATGCGCTGAAATATCAAATTTACTTGCAAATCTAAATCATGATTCCTACTATGCCGTAAAAGTCATGAAAATTTGCAAGCTCTTAAAAAAGAATATTATTTAGAATTAAAATTAAATTTAAACAAGCATAAAATATCGCAAAGAATCCTAAACCAATTTTTACGTTTGAAACTAAAAATTTAGCTTAAAATTATCTTTAATATGCACGAGACTGCGGATGCACTGACGAATGACGACAATCTTTCCTCTACAATCATTATTTTATTATAAATAAATAAATAACTGTGGCTGTAATATATAAGAGAAAGATATACTATTGGCTGGTTATTTTCACAGATAAATTAAAATAACTAAAATAAATAGAATGTAGTCGAACCACAGAGTAATTATCCAGAAACGTCATTCAGTAGCCCTAGAAAACATTTTCTATCCACCATTTCCCTATCTTTTTTACGACTCTGAACTGTAATTATTTTAATATTTATATTAATATATTTAAATTTTAATAATTTATTTAAAATTTATTAATATATACATATTTCAAATTTAAAACTCAAAAATAACGAATTTTTCCTTCTATTGGGTAATCCTGAAAACAATTTTTCCTACCTTTGCGCGAAGCAAGGTCAAAAAAATGAGTCGATATTTTTCCATACTAAAATCGCGTTATGACGTTTTTGTCTATTCTGTGGTTGAACTAAATGCCAGTTCAACCATGTAGACTATACGATTATGCGGGATCAATATATACATTAGCTGCGTTTTTATGAGAAACAATCGGGTTGAGTTCGCGATAGCTTTGTCCAATTTAAAATTTTTTAAATTAAATCACCTAGACTTATGTTGTGTGCCTCATGTTGAGTTCACGGAACGGGATTATTTTTTATCCAACTCTTCAGCCAATCAAATCTTTCATATTCAACTAAACCCCGCCCAATTTAATCCAGCTTTAGTTAAAATATTTCCATCTTTTGAGCAATAATCTTAGTCGTACCAACATAGTAACAAAAATAACCGGAAGTATGAGCCAGTGCACCTAGAATACTACAGGCCACACTGCTTGCTATGTCATTAAATTTATGTCTACAGTTTTTTCTTTGAACTCTAGACGGCAGTCAAGTTCATAAAATGAAAAAACCAAAACAAACAGAAAAAAAAAATATTTTTATACGTGTATTAAAAGTAAGGTTACGTCTTCTCGTAAATTATATTAAATGTGTACACATTTTATACGTGTTTACATATTTAACACAATTTAAAGTGCATAATTTTATAATAATGTTATGAATTAATACTTTTACCAATAGCTTTCTGTTAAATTTCAAAATACATTATTAAAATATTTTTCTTGTTGTTTGTTTACAATTTTTTTCTTATCAATGTTACAGCAAAAACAAAAAAAAATCAAAACAATCTTTTTAATTTTAGTGCTGCCTATAATAGCCAAAGAGAGAACTGTCGACATAAATTGACGTCATATAGCAAAATTTCAATATTTATTGGTATTGTTTATTTTTGACATTTTTCGAATGAATTTGTTAGGTTATCGCCTTAGGAGGCTGTTCGTAAACTCTACATTGTTACAATATTGTTAACAATGACAGCTCTAAATCGTTCTGAAACTATCATTGTAACAACGAGCACGTGCTTTTTGTCGTTCGTAAACTCGTTTTAACATTGTTACAAATGTCATTCTCAACCCTACTCGAGACTGCCTTTCCAGCTGTCAAAGTACTAATTATGCTACAATCAAGCGAACAAAATATTCTTTCACATCAATATCTAAATAAAATAATTTTTAATGAACTTTTTAATGTGGTCAATGTGTTTGATAACAGTACTATGCGTATAATTGAGTATTATTTAAAAATTATGATTTTAATACTCTAAGTCTACGAATATCTAGTTTATTATATAATTTTCATATTGATGAGAAGAGAATAGAAATTAGTTTTTTGTTTTGCATTTTATTTTTGTTATTTTTCTGCCATCGTCATGTGGAAAATCATTGACACTTGTAACAAAATCATTGTTAAGCACATACGTCATACTAACAATGACAGTTGTAACAATGTTAACAATGTAGAGTTTACGAACAGCCTCTAGATAATTTAATTTAAAGTTATTATATAAAATAAATGAAATAAATGTGCGAGATGCATTTAAGTGAAACAATTAGGATGAGAACCAAAAATTTTATTTTATTACAAACTTGGGCTATAAATTGTGTTGTAATTTATAAATTGTGATGTGTGTATAAAACCGAATATTGTGTAATCCCCAGACATACGTTTATTCGTTTAAATTAAAATAAAGCCCCATCTAATCGTAAACAACGATCTAATCGTGAACAACAAATACAAAACAACAGAAAACATATGGCACATGCTCTTAAAAACTGTCAACACAAAAAAACAGTTTTATATGTAAATGCATTTTAATGTTTTTTTAATTGCTAGCGTTACTGTGATGATGCTGAGATTATTCATTATTAGCTTTATAAAATAAATAATCAAGTATAGCAATTTAAAATGCATTTATCACAAAACTGTTTTTTGTGTTATGACAAGGATGTGCGATATGATAACCGTAGACAAATTTTTTGAACAAAAGATGGGAAAAAGCCAGCTTTTTTTTAATCTCGTTCCGTGAACACACATTCAGGTCGATTTCTTCGACTAAATTATGAACTAAACTAAATTGCTCAGTAGTTCACACTAAACATTCATAGGTGGCAGTATCATCAACAAAACAAGCTGTGCCTGATTATTCGAAATACTAAATTGTCAACTTTTCGTGGATAAAGGAAATATTAAATTAAATTAAAATAATGGTAGATGATATGGAAGTGGTATTACTTATTTGTAAAAGTCATTAAAAAGTACGAAATGTTTAAAAATAAATAAAGTATCACGTAAAAGTTAGTACACTATAACACTTTTGCATTACACATTTGACAATTAAATTGAAAAGTTACCTTGTGAGGGGTAAGGTCCCCTCAAAAAGTTTAGTTCATAATTTAGCCGAAAAAATCGACCTGAGGCACACAGCATTAATAGTAATCTTAGTATGTAAATATAACAAAAAAAATCATAAAATTTTTATAGTTTTCTTGTAATATCGTTGTTTGACATTTGGGCTGGTATACTGAACTTCTAGACCGATGCCCCTTACCCCCCAGTAAATTGGTTTCAATAAAATTTTTCGATTTTTGTCATGCAATTTTTAAAAGGTAAATTTGTAGTCAGCAATTTATCTGGTAATTGGCATTTATCCTTAAAGCTGCGTTTTTTTGAAAACAAGCGAGTAGAGTTCGCGATAGCTTTTTTCAAATTTTTTCCAATTTAAAATTAAAAATTTAATTTTTTTAAAAGTAAATAATTTAGATTTAATAGAAATCTATCTGAACAACGATATTACAAGAAAACCATACAACTTTTATGATTGATTTTTTTGGTTATACATAGATTTCTATTAAATCTAAATTATTTACTTTAAAAAAATTAAATTTTAAATTGGACAAATTTGAAAATAGCTATCGCGAACTCTACTCTATTGTTTTCAAAAAACGCAGCTAATGTTCTTTACCAAAGTAAGAGTATGTTGTGCATGTTCGATAATCATCTGTGGGTCTTCTAGTGTTTTCTGATACAATAGCTATTATGGAAAACTCGCTTCCCTTTTCACAAAATTTCCTTTTAATATTTTGTTATTAGAATATGCATTTTTCTGTAACTATCAGACCACACTCGCCTCCGATTGCTTTTAAAGTGTTAATTTTTATAATCTAAAGAAAACTTGACAGAAATTCTCAGTGAATTCGAATCCTCAGATTAGCATAAAAAACACTAATACATAATTTTCAGCTTGAATTACTCATTTCGCAGATTTCTCTGGAGCAATTTTACAATTAATTAAACTTATGTTTTTATAAGCGTATATAACCTATTTATGTCCTTTATTTTGATCTTTAACCAAAGAGTATAAAGACACAGATAGGTATTTTGTATAAGCAGAAAATGTGTCTGAAATAATAATTTATTTATTAATTTCGTTTTTTGTGTTTAATACATAGAGGCTAATACCAATACATAAGAAAATCGCATATAATTTTATATTTGCCTCTCTATTGCACTTAAAAACAAAAAGAATTCAATTTTTTCATTCACATTTCCTCTTCATACATAATACCTCTCAATAGATGTCTTATTCTCTCTGTTTCAACTACTGAAAGGCCAATTATTATCGTTGAAACTGGTAACCAATCCTTTGTTAGGGGAAGTCAAAATAGTTAGTGACCTTTATAGTTCTAAGCTCAATTTATGTAATTCCCGTACTCTACAATATTAATACGTTTTGAAGTCGTGAACTGGAACTGCTGCAGGAACGAACGCTACAAAATAGCGGTCACCAGTTTGGCCAGAATATCTAACCAGACTTTTTTTAGAATTAATCTTAAAAAAAACAAGTTAAAACAGGACTATCTTCTAAATTTTTGATATTTATAAATATTATATTTATTTTATTAATAATAATAATCGGAACCTACACATTTATCGTTATTTTAGCAACAAATAGCTGCAGCAAGTGCAACATCAGGGGGACAATTTCCAAAACCATCGTACAATAGTGGGTATTCATCTAGCGGCTATGACGCAATTGGCCAAACTGCGCAAGATTATAGTAAAGGTGGTTATCCTGGCTCAGGTATTGGACAACAGTCAAAAGGACAGGCTGTGTCTAATCCGCAATCAGCTGGTACTGGATCTGACATTTCATCATCCATGTATGGAAAGAGCCATGTAGCTCTAAACAAAGTCAATGTAAGCCAATCGAATAAAAAATTATTTCATTTTTTAAATGTTACGAATCACAATTGCAGTCTTACGATAATAAATCGTTCCACTCGGGTACACCGCCACCATTTAATTTAGCCGGTACACAAACAGCAGGTGCTGCATCAGCTCAGTTTAGTACTCAACATTTATACATACCAACAATGCCGGCGCCGCATCATAGTATGAACATGCATCAACAAATGCACCAGGTTTGTAATAAATTTTATTAATTCTCGTTGTGTTTAAGAAATCTCGGGTCTTAAGTTTTATCATTTTTAAACTTTAAAATCAGAAGTGAAGCCTGCAAACTTTACGTCTGATTTGGATCTCTGAAAAATATACGGTGACGGATATTTTTGTGTTTTTTTGTGTTTAGTCTCTCTTATCTGAAAGTATAATCGCCAATTTTTTATTTTATTTTTTGTTTTATAGGATTCATATTTTCAGTAAAACCGACTAACCTCGATTGAATTTATATTTAAATAAAAAAAATTATAAACTGCATGCTTCCAATTATTACAAATTAGTAGACATTTAAAATTTTTTTGCGGGTTTGCGAATTAATCGATCAATGTTTTGTGTGCATTTGGTTAATTAATTTGCAAACACGGTATGTAATATACAAAGTGATTAGATATATAATAAAAATATTTAGTAGAGATGAATCCAGAGGCATGATAATAAGAAATGAAAACTGTAATTATTTTTCCTTAAATAAATTAAGAAACGAATAATTTTATTTTTTTATTTTTTTTACACTTTGCATGACTCGACAAATTTTTGTGTTTTTCCAAAAAAATTGAAGAAACCCATTTTGTATTTTTAATTTATATTTATTTTTATTTTATTTTGTTTTTTTTTTTGGAAAAACCACAAAAATATTTTATGATACATGAAATATTCGTCTCTGTATAGATGGATGGCCGAATTCATAATAACAATAATAGTAATCCTAACAGACGGGTAAGTTCTGTAACTTGTAATGTTGTGTTAAAAGCTTTCTAATTTTACTCTGTTTGTTGTAGTCAAATATTATGGAAATTCAAAATTTTCCAAAAAATAAATTTTTTGTATGGCTGAAATGCTAAAAGTAGTAATTTAATAAAAAAAAAGTCGATTGCTTTTGAGATTCTATATTGGACTCAACGCGCATTTTATTTTTATTGTTGGACTGTTGACTCCAAGGTAGTTATTAATGCGTGATGTATTTGTTTATTTATAGGATTCGAGCAGTACTGGACAAAGGCAACAGTCCAGCAGTCAAGGAAAGACTGGCACGAAACAAGGATATCCGCAATCCTATTGGGCAGCTCCGAATTAAACATGATTTTTCCCCCAATTCAAAGTTTTTTGGTAAGTAAAATGGTGAATTGTCGCGTGGCACAGGCAAAATGTGTACAGAACAATTAAAAAGCAAAAAATCGATTTTGTGGCTTGGATTCTGTACAAAATATTTAGTTGTGTCCATCTTTCAAGGTTTAGTGGCTGAACTATTTTCGTTCACTAAATATTTAGTCTTGTTCATAAGTAAGAAACGCCCAAATTCTTACGAATATAAGGCAGAACTTGAAAGAAAAATTATTTAAATTTGTTTCGTCTGTTGGTTACTTTATTTTTAAAGTATGGCAGAGTCCTCCGTTTGTCGATTAACAGTCATCATCACCGCAGGCAATCCAAGAATGACTTGGCATGGCCAATGGTCTTTGTTCACAAAATTCACTCTGATTTTGACTTTGCTTTAAGTGGAACGGGATTTATCCGGACCGCTCGCTAATGTACTAAATTGAGTGAAGGCCTTGGATCTGGGACTAAATTCTTAATGAGGATGCCCAGAAAACAGATAGAATAGATTTATTAGGAGTACATCAAAAGATATTACATCCCATTTGATGAAATTTTATGCTTAACTAGGCTCTCATATATGTACATGGGAGCTACCAATCAACAATTTGCACCCATTTCAGGAAACCATTAGCAGTTTATTACAATAACATTGTCGTTTAACGATCGCGGGCGTAGATCACTTCGCAGTGAGTGTTGCGCACCTATTTAGTTAATTCTATAATACCGCTATTTATGTTTGTAAATATCAGTAAGGTTAAAAAGTTGGTAGAGCAGAGTTGTCGTGTAGGTGAATGTGCCTTAAGAGCGCTACAGACGATCCAAATTGTTGGGCGACCAAATTGGGTGTTGTCTATCCGACTTACCATCCAATTTTGACAAATTCCGTTTACATGTTAATGTTAATCTAGTCTCGTTTTATGTTACAAAAGGAAATCCATAAGTTTTATTATAAATCAAATTATAAATGTATTTTAATATTAAGATAATTACAAAAACGAATTTGATTTCAAATAAATTCTATAATATTAAAATAATTATAATTTTTTTTTCCAATAAACGCAACTGAATTAAAATCGTCCGTCAACAATACACACCATCATTTAGGGTTGATTTATATTATCCGTTCCGTTCAGTTCCTACACGCATCAGATAAGATTCAGACAGTATTTATACTATCCGTTCCGTACGTATAGGAACTGAACGGAACGGATAATATAAATCAACCATTATTTGGTGGGTCGGACGGTATTTTCATCCGACACATCCACCTTAATTTTCTCTGACCGACATGCATGCACACTATCCGATTTTATATCCAATCCAACCAAATTGGATCGATCGTCTGTAGCGCAACAAGGTCAAAATTGCTAGAAAATACTTAGAACAAGCACTTATTTGTTGTATTTTCCAAAAATAAGCATCATTTTAAAAATAAGAATGTAAATGCATACATACTTAAAAAGGAGCATGAAATTCATACAAGTTGTTCTAATCCTATTTTGAAAATTATTTTTGGCATGTTGGAACAATAATAACATCTTGTTTATGTGGTTTTGCAAGACTAGTAAATTAAATTGTAAAACCCATACCGAATTCTCAAAATGTACGTATCGTCACTAGAAGACTAGTGAAATTATTTAATTAATGGATTAATTAAGATTAAAAGTAACAAGAGTTCTTTACTATGGCACGGAGAAAGATGAATTAAAAATATAAATAACCATACTTATTTTTCAGATAAAATTCAGATAGAAATTACCATCAGATAAATATTCAAAAATTGTCTGACACCCATTTAATTGGAGTCTAAATGGAATGTAAAATTCACATTACAGTTCTTGCAAGCCATATCAACTAAAATTTTCCCGGTCATTAAAGTATTAAAATTTGGATTATTTCTTGTCCAATTTTTTTTTTATAGAAAGCAAAATTTTCAATTTTTATGTGTTTGCGATCATATACAGTGGACTTGTCTATCCATTGAAGAATATTTGTCTTTAATAGGGAGCGAAACGACCAATGATAATAGTTCGCTAATAAGTGAGATTTTTTGTTAAAGCGGGAACAAAGTGGCCCGATACGTATCCACTCACCATATTCGTGGATCCTATACAATATTTAGAACCGTGATGTACGAGCGGTAGTGTTACTCTTGTAGAATAGTTTCCTTGTGGTTCTTGGTGTAGACTCCTTTACTCTGACTTAGAAAAAGGGTAAATAAAAACCTAAATCATCCATATATTTTCCAGACAAAATTACCAATTGCTGCCAAACAGTAATTAAATTTTGAGAATTTATAACTTTGACCTGTTCTGGCACTCATTTAATTGCTCAACAGATGAAATTGAATGCATAATGTAATTTACGCCGTACAAACCAAAAATTGTCCGGTTCATGTAATTAAAATAAGGATCATATTCTTTATAGAAGGATCTACTTGATAGGAGTAGGATCAACTTCTTTTCACTTTTTACCGTATATGCTCGTGTTCTCTTTATCCTATACAGTGAAATTTTCTGAGAATGCGGCACAAGTATTTTTGGCTTCTTTGTTTTGTCATTTACAATTATAAAGCAACTCGATACGTATATATCTAGCCCACCATGATAATTTTTTTTAGAAGACGTTACTCTTTGGATGTTCCGAATGTTATAGCATTATTTCAGGATATTATCGTTAAGTTACCGCAGTTGGTGCTCCTGTACCATCTACGGCCGATGTTTATTTTTTGTAGAACTAACTAAATCTTCAGACGAGAATTGTTTAATCACCAGGTTTAAATAATTACAAAATAAATTTGCGATGACTGTTCGAAACATAGCTAAGAACTGTTAATCTGCTGAGTGATGTGTGCTAATTATTCGTCTCCAAAGCGATAATAAATAATCATTCAAATATGTACATTGCTGGCACTTTTTTCTGTTTTTCGATTCAGATTCAGACGATGTTGCTTTTGGTAAATTTCGATAGATTAACTACAGAAAAAATTTCTGCATTCTGTTTAATCTTTTAAATTTTTGTGTTGAGTCTATTTGCAAAAAATGGTCTGCATTAGTTTGCCGGTCATTCATTCATCGCAAAAACGATTATATAATTTGGATAGCAGATTCACTGATCCACACATTGTTTCAGCATGAATGAGGTCGTTGTGTCGGCTGAAAGTTTTTTTTTTTTCACGATACCGTAACCCACTTTCACAGGTTCAATTGTCACCAAATTATCAGTCTTCTTCAACTACAAGACAGAATAAGATGTATACCTGAGAAAATTGATTATATCTTAATACTAACTGTACTGGATGTAATTTTGCTACTGATGCAACGATTGAATAGATACAATAGAAGTGAAACCACCGCATTGTAGCACCGCAACCACCACTGTGTTAGAGATCACCAAATTTTTGAAGCCATGTTGAAAATAAGTTGTGACCCGATCGAATCCATCCAATTTTGTCTCTAATTACGAAAGTAACTATTTCATTCCCTGTCTAAACAAAATTTTAGTTTAAATTTTAATTTTTTGATCGAGCGGTTTGCCTTTTTTATTTATTTATTAATTTATTTCGTACATGTATCGAAAACAATTGTTTTATGATAGAAGAAATGGAGTCGAAATACCAAAGTGGCGGAAGAACAAGTTAATTTCTAGAGTAGAGTATCGTAAAAAGAACTTCAATATCTACAATATTGTCTCTATCATCTCTCTAGAGCATTATAATACATTTTCGAAAACAGGAAAATCCGAAAACCACTCTTTCCATAGCAGTGGACATTTCTTAAAAAAGAACATTGAGCAACGCAATTCACAATCCAAGAGGCTGCGGATTTATTTTGAAATTTTTGCGGAAAAAGGGTCTAATGGCAGCCGTTTAATAAAACGTAGCCGAATAACAAATCAACAAATTCTTCATCTTGTCTCTTCTGCCTTATATTCGTCGATTCCAGAGTGCTTCATATCTAGAGCAAAACTAGATACATATTTTATTTTTCTTTGGTCCTCTTCTTGGATCTTTTAATTTTTTTTATATTTCTAGAATTCCTTAAAATTTGAACAACACACAAAAACACTACATGAAAATTTGCATCGTGGAAAAAAACTTGAAAAATATAAATCGTTTCTTAATATCTAAGGATAAAAAATAACTTCATTGAAAATCTTTGTTTTTGTATGAATTATCATAATTAATTATTTTATTATTTTCTCCACCGTCTCTAAATAAAAATATAATAAAAAGTATAATGATTTTTTTTAATTTTAAATCAAATTTTATAATATAATATAAATTAAATAAAACAAAAATATAACTATTAATTATTTTATTTCAATTTTGGTTTAAGATTAAAACATATTTTTTTTAATTTAATGTTTAATTTTCTTGTGTATCAAAAAATTAAAACAAAAAAATTAACTCTAATTAATTAATGAATATTATGAATGATGACGATTAGTAGATATAAATTACTAATATAATAATTAAAATAAATAAAATTATTAAAAAAAACAATAAATATTTTAATTTTATTATACACAAAATACATATAAATAAAAATGAAAATTATTTTTTATTTTTAATTAATTTTTGCCGCATAAATAAATAAATTTTTACGTGCTATTAGAAAATAAAAAATATTGAGTATAAATAATAATATAACATTTCAAAAAATGATTATTTTAATTTTTCTTTTATCTTTTTAAATTAATTATTATTATTAAAATAAACAATAATTAAATTAAAATTTTTTGAAATAATCAAGTAAAAATATGTAAAATTATGTTTTTTTTACTGTTTATATATAATGCAAAAACTGAAACTAATATAAATTATAAAAAAAATGATGAATTCGTGTAATATTTAAAAAAGGAAAACAAAAGGAAATTATTAAATTAAAAAATTTACTTATTTTATTATGGTGAATAAATTTGGTGTCTTGGCTAAGGTGAATAAATTTCGTTGTATGCGGCAATACTAACTTGTGTCAATTTGCACATTTTGTGAAAAAAATTTTCCTCCAAAATGTCATTAATTAATAATTTGATAATTTCACAATTTCGAAATATTTGCAATAATAAATCGTATATTAAAAATATACGTTCTATATCAGTGAATAGTGTTAATTATTGTGCCGAACCGTCAGAAGTGGAAAAGGAACGGAATCGTAAATTACTGGTGAAACGAGACCCGATTGATCGAACAAAAGTGATCCCAATCGAATCGAGTATAAATTATTTAAAAAGTGAAGCGTATAAAACTACTTATGGTAGTAAATTTGTGTGGGAGCAATATCGAAGAAATCACAAGGGTGCTATACCACCGAAACGTACACGTAAAACTTGTATACGGAAGGGTATCGTGTCTACCGGCAATCCATGCCCCATCTGCCGGGATGAGTATTTAGTGCTAGATCATCGTAATTTAGATTTACTAAAACAATTTATATCGCCGCATTCCGGTGAAGTGCTTAGTTACAGTAAAACCGGGTTGTGCCAAACACGCCAAAAAGAACTATTGATTGCGGTTGAACGGGCTATGGATTACGGCCTAATCACATTCGACGTGCCATTCCGAGAATTTGATTATTCTGAATACTATCCTGAATCGAAAAAGTAAACATCAATTTTATTATCATGAATCGTAGAGACACAACATTTTTAGTAGTCGGTGGTGGAATCGCGGGTGTATCATGTGCCGAAACAATATCGTATCTATGCCCAAACCAATCAATTTGCTTAATTACCGAATCATCACTCATCAAAACGGTTACAAATTTAGTTCCATTAGCAAAAAACCTCTTCAAATTTGATATCCAGGAAAAAAGTATCCATGATATTGAGAACAAATCAGTACACGTAATTATAGACCGGCTAGTATATATTAATTCACTCGAAAAATATGTAACCACCGTGGAAAATAATGAAATCCACTACCAATATTTATGTTTATGCACCGGTGCTCGTCCAAATATTTTAAATCAAGAAAACACCAAAATCAATAAATATATACTTGGGATTCGGGATACTGAATCTGTAATCGAATTCCAGAAACGTATTAAATCAAGTCGAAAAATCGTTATAATCGGAAATGGTGGAATCGCGTCAGAAATAGCATACGAAATTAAAGGAATACAGGTCGATTGGATTATAAAAGATGATTATATAACGTCCACGTTTCTTGATCCCGGTGCGGCACATTTTCTTCAGTCAAAAATTAAAAAGGATCCTAGCACACCGGAGAAGACAACAATTAAACGAATGCGGTATCAAGACGATGGCACCAGCGTTGGTAAAGTAAAAGGTGCTGCATTAGGTCCTGACTGGCATCGCAAGTTTGATATATCAGGTAACCTAAAAGATGTACCAGATGCAGTTAAAATACATTACAACGATGAAATCGAAGCAGTGGCAGAAAATGTACCAAATTCAGAATTTCCAATTCGAGTTCAGCTTAAGAACGCCAAAACATGGATCGATTGTGATTTTATTGTTTCGGCTACGGGTGTAATACCGGATTGCAATTTTACGTGTGATCAGGATTTTAAGCTTGGCCCAGATGGTGGTATTTTTGTTGGTTGGGATATGCAGACATCTAATAAAGATATTTATGCCGCTGGTGATGTTTGCTATGCTGGATGGGAACATTCGAAATATTGGTTTCAAATGCGACTTTGGACACAGGCTCGACAAATGGGTATGATGGCTGGCAAATCAATGGCTGCCAAATTTAATAACGAAGAAATTTATCAGGATTTCTGTTTCGAATTGTTCGGGCATGTGACTAAATTGTATGGTTATCAGGTGGTGCTTCTGGGTAAATACAATGGGCAAGGTTTAGATAATAAATACGAAATTTTACTGCGGATAACTCCGGACAAAGAATACATTAAATATATATTGGTAAATGGGAAATTAGAAGGAGCGATTTTGATTGGCGAGACCGGGCTAGAAGAAACTTCGGAGAATTTAATTTTGAATCAAATTGATTTGACGCCATATGGTGAAGATTTGTTAAATCCGGATATTGATATTGAGGACTACTTCGATTAATGAAAATAATGATTGTGTTGTTTCATGATATGATTAAAATAGTTTTATAAAATAAATATAAAATATAATATGTAATGTATGTAGTAAAGATGACTGTTTTATTTAAAAAAAATATTGCATAAATTCATTGATGGTTCGATTTACCGCATTTTCATTGGGAACTTCATAAAGAACTGCATCTAACGAGAAAAACTGACCTCAATTCTTCAGCAGATTATTAAATATTGTAAAACCTGCTAGCAATACAAATAAATTTTGTTCATCTTAGCACTGGTTACGCATCGGTAATTTAATTCACTTGTCTACCAAATTTGTAAAAACAGTACCTGTTACTGAGAAGCACGGGTCCACATATTTTTGGATACAGAAAGTGATGGCGAATATCAATTTTCAAATTTCCATATCCCGCATTTTTTTTTAATTCGGAATTTATTTTAATGGTAATTGCCATGTATCTTGTAGTATCTCCAGAACATCATTTATCGAGCATTTACTACCATTGTTTTCATTCGTAATTAAACCTTACAAATTTGCTCAAGGCCACACTCCAAGTAACCCGATTACACAAAAGCAGTAGAGATCCAGTATCCCCGGCCGGCTTTCTTGAATTTCTAAGGAGCTGACGAATTCATTACTTTCGCTCAATTTTCAATATATATTACCCGTTCTTCGTGCTAATTCGAGGTGGGCTTTAATGTTGTTTTCGAAGATTCACTTAATAGATCATATACCTGCGATATTCGTTTTGCACATTTTTTATTGGATCAAAGAATGAACCACTGTGAACCCAAGTTCCATGTTCGTTAGCCACCACACAAGCTACATTAATATATTTTGCCGCCAGTATGGTAGAGTATTTCTACGGGGCATTAATTTGCTTGAAATTTGTAACGCTAACGAACATATCTAGTTTATAGCCGACTTAGATTGTGGGATTTCGTGTTTTGATATCGTAGGAACGTTAATCTTATCAGTAGTTTTCCCGAGATTATTTTGAACGTTACCATAAACTTTATACAGGTATTCAGGTTTCTCATTAATGTACCTAAAGCTGTTTTCTAGCAAACGCTAGAAATGAGCTTCAGTTGGGTAATTCCCAAATGAGCTTCAGTTGGGGGACGAACCCTCATATCTTGGGTTAAACGCAGAGGTGCACTAACATGAAGTTTGAAAGAAGGGATGTCCGGAAGACTAGCTCTGTTTGAATAGGGATTGACTTAAATTAAGTTCGTCCAATTAACTATATTCAAATTTTTATTCGACTGTTTAAGTGAGTTAGTTAGTTTATAGTAATCGGCATCGAGAAAGTCGGGTGGATTATGATTCAATTTCTACTCAAGACAACGCATTTGGGCCTACGTTGTAGGAGCCTTAACCTCATTCGATTATAGGTTAACAAGTTCATTAAAACAATACGATGATTTAGAAGTTTTCGAATTATATTTTATTTAATACCGTGGCGTTGTGTTTGGTCTGGCAGCCATGTCAAGTTTTTCATATAATAATGTTCTGTTTGCCCACTAGCAAAACCAACAACAATATAAAGCCATGCTAATGCGACAAATACAGAAAAACTGCACTATAGATAATTGTATTAGAACATATGTGTACATTGTATGTGCGCACTAGTTTAATAAGTAGTGGTGCGAAAGAAAAAAATTAACATGGGATTGTTAGTGTAACCAACACAATCTTCTGTGGTTTGTTGCATATTGGTATCTGCGTTTTAGACTTTGTTCAGGGCTTTTAATTGTTGTTGGTTTTGCCACTAGGCAAAGATCTTCTTTTACAATATTGCGTTTACATAGTAAGTTGTATTATTATTCGCTGTTGTCCGACCATCTCACTCCTTATTCGCAAACGTAGTCTGCTAAGTGAGTAGGTGGTCATCGTTGTCGTTGTGGTCGAACTTCCACATGATTGTTCAGTTGTTGTGGATACATCATCACTGGCGGTGATTGTAATGATTGGCCTTTTACGCCTAATTCTGAAATTTTGCGAAATTGTATGATGAACTGTCCGCGTTAGTTGGTGTCGGTTGAAATTGCTCTTGTTGAACATCGCGATCAATGAATAGTTCTGTTGGTGACTTAGTTTGTTATGCGTTTCGGTTTGGTGATGATTGATATGCATGGAGGAATTTGGTAAGCATTTCCTTGTTGGTTACCTCCCCTCTGTCTTTTTTAGTGTGTGAACAAATCGTTCAGCCCGCCCGTTCGACATCGGGTGATAAGGCGGCGTTAAGATGTTTTTAATTTCTCGAGCACGACAGTAATCACAGATTTGTTTGCTGACGCATTGAGTCCCGTTGTCCGTTCACAATGCTTCCGGATTGCCATAACGTGATAAGAGTTCGCTCATCTTCCCGGTACAAGTCGTTGACGTGATGTTATTGCATTCGTGGACGTCAGGAAATAATGAATGAGAATCAACACTGACCAAGGGCACTACCCAGTTGGACATTTGTCAACATGCATGTGAACAATTTTTTACGAAAAACATGCCTTGCTCATTCCTACTTTTTTTTTCTAAGTGCGTAAGAAAAGGACAAAAAATACTTTCGATTTTTGATGGTATGTATATATGTTGACTAAATGATTTATTGATGACAAGTCATATTAGTTTCTCATATGATTTGACTAATAATTGCAGTCCACGTTCGACGACAATTGTGAGATATGTCGTCTTACATGAAAAAAATTTCCACTTTCTTACGCGAAACATATATGACAAGTCTTCGGTCTTTCTTATTCTATCAAGTACTTTTAATATGGCGTAGGTAAAACAATCGAAATAATTAATTATAATTTCCAATAATTTCCATGTCATTTCATGTTCTTTCTTGGTGACAACGCCATTATATTATTTTCCGTATAAGGTGTTAACAGTTTGTTTATGAAATTGGTAAGTAAATATTTTGTAATTGATTGAAAATTTTTTAAATTGTAACCAAAATTTTTTCATTTTTTATTTATTTATTTATTTATTTATTTATTCATTGCCATTAAAAATTTTGGTAAAGGAAAAGCACATATGAAAGCAATATAAATGAACAAAAAAAAAAAAAAAATACTTCCATTAGGCATAAAAACCTCTTTTTCAAAAACCAAATCCAGTCCATGCTAGTACCCTCCGTATTGAGCTCAAGCTCATTTGTTACAGAGAACACTGCAAGAAGTGAAAACTTATAGACTACATACAAAAATAATACAAATAAATACAAAAGTATTATTACAAAAATAGAACTATATGCATTGTCATTCAAGCGCGCCACGCTAAATAGCACGCTTTAAAAGATTTAGGAGAAGCTGACCTCTTAATATCTAATGGGATAGAATTCCAAAGAGAAATACCCCTAACAGAAAAGGACGTATTTAAAGATCTGCACAAGTTTATAGGGGGAAGTAAACGTAAATTTGAAGAATGGGACCTACTGAACAATAACTTATTAAATAAATAGGGAGGTTGCTTCGTTCTGAGAAGCTTAAAAATAAAAAGACATACACGAAGTTCATAAAAATCTACCAAACTACAGCCAAGGATCAAATTTAAAAAGGGAGAAATATGATCATATTTTCTAATACTAAAAATAAAACGAGTACAAGCATTGAAACGTCTTTGGAGAACATTCAGATTATCCTGAAGCATTCCAAACAAAACAACGTCACCATAAAAAAAATGTGGAAGAAGGTGCGAGAGGAACATACGCTTTTTAAAATTAGTATCAGTGAACCCTACAACTTTATACAAACAACTAAGCATTTCAAAAACCGTTTTACTAACCTTAATCAAATGATCACCCCAAGCAAGAGTTTTATTAAAAATTAACCCTAAATTTCTAACAGTATTAGAGAATGGAATTAAAGAATCACCGAGAAAAATTCCAGGAAAAGAGGAAAAATGCAAAGCGTACCCATTTGGATTACCAGCACATATACCTGATGCTTTTTATGTTTTTTATTTCAAACGTATTGCAGAATCGAATGCGTGTGTTCTAAGAAAAAATTGGAAAAATTGAATTTCGTCGATTACAATACAACGCCATCTATCATGAACCGAACAAAATATTTCATTCAAATCATACGTACTTTTAGTCGTAGAATCCGTATCTGCAATAAAAAATATGGCTTCCTATCTTAGTTTAAAAGTTACCCCCGCCCCACCTACAAAGCGGGGCGTGGGGGACTAGTTTTAGCACTAATGTATTTCCCCCGCGGTATGATTAAATTACTTCAAACATATCATATATTACGATTCATTTCAGATATATCTGAAACAATTCATCTGAGACATGTCATATTTGATTCGTCTATGACTTCTCACAAGCGGCTTATCTCAGACATGGCGTAAACGATTCATCTCAGACATTTCGTAAACGATTCATCTTAGACGAGTCACAAACGAAAATAAGTCCCATTTGTTGATAAATATCTATATACATGTCATGCTTGACTGTCGCTGACGTGTCACTAGTGTGTCGTTAATGAATTTCCTGCTGGATATTTGCGAATCCTTTTCGAACGACAATTCGATTCGAACGATAAATTCGATTCGAACATGATTTGGTATTGTTTGGTAAATACGCGCCCGTTTTCGAAACGAGTACATATTTCAAACTTATTTACTTATTTGCCGCCATCTTAAATAGGTAAGCAAAGTCGTTCGAAATGAGTTTGCTTACTTATTTTGACAGCGACATGAAAACATAGATTGTTTTCAACGCAAAATTCTTCGATGTATAATTTTTTCGTTACATTTATTAATTTAACTAACTTATTGATAATTTTAGGAATATATTTATAACAATTAAAATGTCTTTCGACAATGTAGAAACATAAAAACTCGATATAATGTTTAAATGTGTCTATTTGATTTTTAGATGGAACTCTGCTGGATTTTTTATATTGAAGAAATTTTTCTTTAGCAAAGAAAGGTCGTAGTCTTGATCATCAAATTAATAGAAAAGGGTTATTTTATATCTCATCAGTGCTAATAATCGTGTTATTCATATACAAATACACCGTAATGTACAATACCGTACGTTATTTTTCTTTATGTGTCTGAGTTGTGCAAAAAGGTTTTTGTACTCTATTGTATAATTTGGATGATCGGTACATCTTTAAGTTTGTTATTTTATGTAGTTTTAATTCAGAAACATCCATTTGACACCTAGAAATATTATTTAAATTCTAAAACAAAACAACTGACATCCATAAATATCAATAAAATATTGACAACCAATTTAGATTTGTGTGAAAGAAAGAGACAGAAAATAAGTTACCTCGCCAGCATACTTATTTAAATAAGGCTGTGGGCCAATTCTCAGGTAAATCGATTAGTACAGTAAATTGAAATTTTAGTACAAATTACTTTTCAAATCGTACCAATTCACTAGTAAATAAAATTAGGTAAATGCGGCTTAAAGGGACACATGGTTTCTAGGAATATACAAAAATTGGTATGTAGCTACACGAACTAATGTCATAAATTTTATTGTCGTTGTTCCTTCCAAATATTCGTATTTTTTATACGAATAAATTTAAATTGTATATTTTCGCAAATTTGTTGCGTAATATGCACAATAAACTATTAGAAAAAATAAATAAAAATTTTAGCATATAAAACTGTGTTCATAAATATCGAAGCGCAGTTTTATTTCATGGGAAATGCTAGTGAATATAAAAAAATTATGTCTAGAAACATGGCCGACATATTTTCATGATTTGGTTAACAAAAACAAAAACCACTACTATTTACCTTTTGTGTCTTCGCTTTACCCTACTTTTTAGTACGGTATTTCAATTTACCGCATACAATGTTAAAAACGGCTTTTACCCTAGATTTACCTTAGAATTAGCCCGCAGCCTAAGTAAGTTTCACAAATAAGTATTCGTTTCGAAAACAGCCTTGGTCATGGAATTTTGACGTTTGACGACCAAAACAAAAATTTTATTTTTTTTTTGCAAACGCATCGCACATTAAAATCAGTTTGATTTATAATTAATATTTTCAATATTAATACATTAAATAAAAAAAATTACATCACGACAAAAAAATTATTTCGGAGTGTTTTACTGTGTTAAAAGTTGTAACTATATCCGGTTGAGCATCCAAAATTTAAACAAGTTTGCCTCTTTCCTTGAACTGTGGCAATATCCCGGTTAAATTGTGCATAATTTTTGAGCTGACTCAGCTGATTCTTCTCATCTGCTGCCTCCTTGCCACCACTCGATTCCACAAAGCTCAATGGTTTCTCCCAACCAATAGCACCCACTTCATGATCTTCATCATCCGGTTTCAATCCACCTTATTACATATAGTCAAGACTATCTTCTGCTCTCCACCGTTATCCGCTCCATACAACTATATATAGCTACATATTGCCTATGACACCATCATTTGTTTTGTAAAATTAATTTGAGTCTCGATTGGTCCAGTTTATGCGCTATGTTTTGAAATGGTTGCCTGAGTTCCTCACACTTCGCTCTAACTTTTGATACATTTCTTATTTCATTCGTTAGGTTTCTTTAACCCAACAAATGGGTTAAACGGGGTTACAAATGAAATAATATTGCGAATACGTGAGGCTATAGACCTATAGAGAAATAAGGGGTAGTAAAGGAAAAACTAGATGGTAAACTTGTGGTGGTGGAAACAGTTCCCGGACCACCTAGAACTTCCGAAAAAGGCGCAATTTTTGGCTTTTATAACTTAAAAGTTTTATCAACAAAGTAAAAAGACGCAATAAATAATGAAAGATTTGGCTCGAGAAACGAGACAAGACATTAATGAAGTCAAAATAGGCCACGAAAGATTCGAGGAGAAAGTAGACGAACAATTTTTGGAGGTATGCGTCGAAGTGAAGAAAGTACAAAACGAAGTTTAACAAGGTGCAGTCAAATGTTTAGGGCGTTGAACAGAAATTACAGTTTGAGGTTCAACGCCTCGAAAAAAATGTTTCATGTAAAGCAAATGGAACCGAAATTCGATGAAACAACTTCATTTGGGATTTTCAAAATCCAATTTAAAACTGCTGCCAACAGATATGCATGGGATGAAGTGAGTCGTGTCGCAGAATTAATAGTAGCTCTTAAAGGAGGAGTAGCCGAAACATTACAAACAATTTCCGAAAATGATCGTTACAGTTGCAGAGAGATAATGGAAGCGATGGATCGG
This sequence comes from Nephrotoma flavescens, assembly GCA_932526605.1. Classification (NCBI taxonomy): domain Eukaryota; kingdom Metazoa; phylum Arthropoda; class Insecta; order Diptera; family Tipulidae; genus Nephrotoma; species Nephrotoma flavescens. Next base: position 142,957,659 of record OW052222.1, read on the forward strand.
AAATATGGAAGTGACCATAAGCGAGAACTATATCACATCGAAATGAAAGGAGCCTACCAGAAGGTCGTAGAAGCTCTTTAAGAGTACGCAACAGGGATCGAGCGACTAGCACATTTAACGTACTCAAATATGTTCGCCGATTAAATTGAGAGAGCCAAAATAATTGTTTTCATTGATGACATTCGGCCTACTGAGACACGCAGTGCGGTGGTTTTGCCACCAAAAGCGACTTTCGCTGAAAAAATTGCTTATGCTTTAATTAATGAGACTGTCCAAGCTGTTATCAAACCATCACTTAAAGTACGGCGGGTTGAAATAAACACCGAGACTAATATCGAGTGAACGTCACCCAGACTCCGAGACAGTAGCATTACCTGTTGGACATGAGTAGTTCAAAATATCCAATGTAACGAAAATCAAAGAAAGGCAAAGCATTGGCAAAGTACTAAGACCCAAGTAAAGGGTCGTTAAAAAAATATAAACAATAATTCGGAGTACTAACTTTCAACACAAAGTATTGGTTGCCGATATTGTCCATGAGGTCATTCTAGGTATGGACTTTATGACAACGAATGGCTTCATGTTGGATGGTGAACGAGGGTTCCTGAACTACGGTAATGTCGAGATGCTACTTAGATTCAGCAGTTCGAATATAATAATCATCAGGCGAGTTATAATTGACCACCGAGAAAAGCTGTTAGCAAATACAGAAACAGATATTTTATGAAGATTGGAGGGATGTTCTGTCTGAAGAAAAGGAAATAATAGTACAACTAATGCAGAACTGGACAGAAGATTTAACTTAAGAACAGATGATTCATGGGAGTGTTTGGTAAGTCTTGGCGCCCTATTTTAACATTTTACTTGGTTTGAACGATTTTGATGAAATTTGGCGGGAAAAAGATTTTAATTGCAAGGAAACGATTAAAAAAAGTTCTGATTTCCGAAAAATTCATTTAAGAGCCCTCCGAAGATTTCGTCATGTAGCTCTATGTTGCGTGATGTTGCTCCATATTGCATCAAGTTGCACCATGTCGCGAAGAGGAGTTTTCAAATGCCAGGAATAATTTGCGATTTTTCTTGTTTTTTTGTTAAAATCTGTTAAGAGGGTCTTCCGGTGGGGAACGGATCCATTTTTAGTTTTTTTAGCCCGCACGAGTTTTATAAAAATTTCAGAGGGTGCGTTTTCGAGTACCAGGCATTGATTTCGGGAAAATACATTTAGGGGGTCATTCGGTGGGGTCCGGGTTAATTCCAATAATATTTTCCTCAGGTCAATCAACTTTGACGAAAATTGCTATAATTGTTTTTCTACCAAAAATAGCACCTAATACCAAAAATCGATGTGTCCCGATTTCGGGGGAGCTCGTTAAGGAGCTTCCTGAATGAATATAGTTGAAAGAAGGATTTCGAGCACAAGAGAAATGGATTGCGGTAAGATAATGTTTCGGGAAAATTTACTTATATAGGGCCTTCTGGTTTAGCCGTCGTATTACTTCTTGTACCAAAATGACACAGACATAGCCAATTTCTTAATCGATTGGAATAAAACTCTGTTTGTATGTTAAACATAGGACCCCTAAATGCGTTAGAGATAGGACCGATGATTAAATCCAGACCTATATTCCATACATGCTTATAGATATCCGCTATTACGTTCCCCAACATTGAAATAAAAGAACCTCTCGGAGGTTTCAACACCAGTTCTCTCTTAATTTTTTATCAAAACGTTTAATAGAAACCCCAGATACAAAATACAAATCCTGATTAACTACTCATTTGACATGTATTTTCAGTGAATTGACGTTTTCGTTGAACCGTCGTGCTACCATAAATCTCCGTGCTAAATAAAATAAAAAATCGTTATTTTCGTCATTTTATTTTTCCTTCATCAGTGTTTTTTTTCGTTTATTTAATTTAATACAAAACAAATACTAAATAATAATACTGTATAAAAATAATAATAATAATAATTTTGTATAAAAAAATTAATTAAATTAAAATTATAAAGATGGATGTGTAAATAAATTAAGGACAATATATGCTAGATTTCGTACGACATTTAAATAATAAGTCCATTACATGCTCGATCCGTTTGGCCTGGCTATCGTAAACTTTCATTTTCTCATTTATATCTCTTAGGTCTTGCTGTTTGTGTTCCTATAAAATAAAAAAATCATTAATTAAGTATCACCCCGTTACGTATTTGGTAAACAAATTCAATACTTACAATTACGTCTATTCGTTGTTGTAAATTATTCATGGAGCCTAGTGTACTCGTAAATTTCTTCTCAATATTATTCGAAAAATTGATTTTCTCAAACCGTTCCGATGCCAGTATCCCCTCGATCTTATCAAGCCGAGAATTTATGTCCTCGTAATTCAAATCATCGATATCATTTGTTTCCAAGTCGCGTGCTTCAATGGCGTCCTCGTCTGGATTATAACGCTTTTTACAACTTTGCTTGTCCGTGTGCAGCGTGAAACCATCGCGGCACGTGCAATAATATGAACCCTCGGTATTATAGCAATATTGATCACATGGCTTTTCTTCCATGCATTCGTTTATATCCTTTTCGCAGTAAATGCCTGTAAAACCTGTGGCACAATCGCACGTATCGGGCCGTACACATTTTCCATTGTTACGACATTCTTTCGTGCAAACTGGTTTATTGCATCCCGTATCGGCTTCATTTAATTTCTCCCAGCCATTGCAACAGGTGTATACGACCTGTTTTGATTTTCGGTATTTGACCACCGGACGAGCAACGGGTTCGTGTATGAGACGTACTCCTGAACACATTTGGCCACTATTATTGCACGGTTCGGTATAATGACGATAGACGGGTTTATTATAAATTTCGGTCGTTCGATACGGTATGTTAACAATTTTTGCGTTGGCACATATTCGATTCCTGCAAGTACAAAGAGAGACATGTTGTGAGTAAAACTATGTTTGTATTGTATGTACATAAAAATGAATGCTGCATCTGACATTTATGTATTTAGGGTGCAATGCACTTTTAGAATAAACAAAAGAAAGA